>OX457027.1:29780256-30380256 GCA_949752745.1 Protula sp. h YS-2021 | reverse complement strand
GAAAATTTTAAATTACAAGGAAGTTATGATAATTGCCCAGGCAAGTTCCAAATACAATCCCGCTGCCCACCCTCCTGTAACCACCATAATGTCCATGAGATTAAAGAAAACCCTTGTGCTTCTATTCAATACACAGTCCACAAAAACAGGAGGGGCGGGGGGGGGGGGGGGGGGGGAGGTGTGTGGCAACATTTGTGACGCCCGTGGCGGTAGACCTGTTTAAAGTCACAAAAAAGTGACCACTCTTCACATGTCACCATTTTTTCACGTTTATCCCCCCGTCTGCAAATTTTGATTAAATGTTACTGCTCTACAGTTTTCATTAGATCGCAATACATTTTTTGTATGGGGGTGGCAGGCTATCATTTTAGTTGGGCATTTCCCCAATAAAAAGGAAAGGAAAGCGCGTTTGCAAAATTCTATAAATTCTTGAATTTTGGCATGAGGTTAGTCAAGGTAAAGGGAAATAATGCATTTTCAATTTTGTATTTTCGACTATTTGGTCTATGCATCTGGGCACTGTTTTCAGCAAAGTTCTATATTGTTAAGCTTTCAGTATAATGATTTTACGCTCCCATATGTAAATTTCACTACTCATACTGTTCTGTTATTTTTCTTTTAATATCAGTTGCTCATGAAACTCACGATGAAATTTCCTGCCAGTATAGAAATTCTTTATTCGCAGTAAAAGAAGTTCCCATATATTCTTATGACTCAACGTGGTGTCCATTGTTCTTATGATTTTAAAACAAACTTACCAATTGCACGACGTGCAATAAAACCTGTTTGTAGTGACCACCTTGCAGACGCAGAAAAAAGACAAAAATGTTTACGGAGATCACTTTCCAGGTTCATATAAAAAGAATTACATTAAAACCTGTATGCTATGGCTGCCTTCCACACATAGGTAAAGAAAGACTTGCAGGAAATTCAAGGTCTCGAAAAAAGGACTTTGTAGTTTTGCCTTCCTAACTAGGATAAATAAGTTTGTCCAAGGACAAAGTCCCAGCTTACGAAAAGCAATAAGACCCAATTCCAGCGTGCATGAGTAAGGGAATTTTCCTGAAAAATTGGGCTTCAAAAGATGAGACGGCAAAGAGCTAGCCCAATAATTAATTTAGCACCGGACCAGAACATAGACCGATAAATGCATACAAAGATTTCTTTCCCAGAAAAATGGGAAACAGATTTTTTGTATCTCTGGTAGACTGGATAGTCTGCCATAGATACCTTCAAACAACACTCGCATTTCGGACCAGTGCGCATATTTATGTAACTTGCCTTGATGCGCGGTTCTTATTAAGACAAGTGCGCATGTTTATTTAATTTTGCGTAGATGCGCGGCTCCCATTTTGGAACAGTGCACATGTTTATTTAACTTGCGTTGATGTGCGGTTCGCATTTTTGACGAGCGCCCATGTTTTTTTTTTAACCTTTTGTGAATGTGCGGTTCTTATTTCGGATCAGTGCGCACGTTTATTTACCTTGTGTTGATGTGCGGTTCTTATTTCGGATCAATGCGCATGTTTATTTACCTTGTGTTGATGTGCGGTTCTTATTTCGGATCAGTGCGCATGTTTATTTACCTTGCGTCGATGCGCGATTCTTATTCCAGACCAATACGCATGTTTATTGTACTTGCGTTGATGAGCGGTACTTATTTTGGACAAGTGCACAAGTTTCCATAGGTTGCCTTGATGCGCGGTTTGCATTTCGGACCAGTTTGCATGTTTATTTAACTTGCGTTGATGCACGGTGCTTATTTTGGACATGTGCCTATGTTTATTTAACTTGCGTTGATGAGCAGTTCGAATTTCGGATCATTACGCATGTTTATTTAACTTGCGTTAATGCGCAGTTCGAATTTCGGATCAATGCGCATGTTTATTTACCTTGTGTTGATGTGCGGTTCTTATATCGGATCAGTGCGCATGTTTATTTACCTTGCGTCGATGCGCGATTCTTATTCCAGACCAATACGCATGTTTATTGTACTTGCGTTGATGAGCGGTACTTATTTTGGACAAGTGCACAAGTTTCCATAGGTTGCCTTGATGCGCGGTTTGCATTTCGGACCAGTTTGCATGTTTATTTAACTTGCGTTGATGCACGGTGCTTATTTTGGACATGTGCCTATGTTTATTTAACTTGCGTTGATGAGCAGTTCGAATTTCGGATCATTACGCATGTTTATTTAACTTGCGTTAATGCGCAGTTCGAATTTCGGACCAGTGCGCATGTTTATTTAACTTGCGTTGATGCGCAGTGCTTATTTTGGGCCACTGCAAATGTTTATTTAACTTGCGTTGGAGCGAAGTTCGCATTTCGAACCACTGCGCATGTTTATTTAACTTGCGTTGATGCGCGGTTCGAATTTCGGAGAAGTGCGCATGTTTATTTAACTTGCGTTGATGCGCGGTGCTTATTTTAGACCAGTGCAAATGTTTGTTTAACTTACGTTGGCGCGTGGTTCGCATTTAGAACCACTGCGTATGTTTATTTAACGTGCGTCGATGCGCGGTTCTTATTTCAGGCCAATGCGCATATTTCTTTAACTTGAGTTGATGCGCGGTTCTTATTCTGGACCAGTGCGCATGTTTATTTAAGTTGCGTTGATGCGCAGTTCTTATTTTGAATAGTGCGCATGTTATTTAAGTTGCGTTAATGGGCAGTTCGCATTTCGAAATAGCGCGCATGTTTATTTAACTTGCGTTGATGCAAGGTGCTTATTTTGGTCCAGTGTGCTTGCTTATTTAGCTTGTGTTGCTGTGCGGTTCGCATTTCGGACCAGCGCACATGTTTTTTTTTTAACTTGTGTTGATGCGTGGTTCGCATTTTGGACCATTGCACATATTTATTTAACGTGTGTTGATGATCGGTACTTATTTTGGACCGGTGCAAATGTTTATTTAACTTACGCTTATGTGAGGTTCGCAATTCGGGCCAGTGTGCATGTTTATTTAATTTGCGTTGATATCCGGTTCGCATTTCGGACCAGTATACCTGTTTCTTTAGGTTGCGTTGATGCGCAGTTCGCATTTTGGGACAAGTGAGCAGGTTCATTTAACTTGCGTTGACGCGCGATTTGCGTTTCGGACCAGAACGCATGTTTATTTAAGTCCCGTCGATGCCCGACTCTTATGTCTATTCAACTTGCGTTGATTCATGGTTCTTTCTTCGGACCACTGCGCATGTTTATTTAACTTGCGTTGATGCGCGGTTCTCATTTCAGACCACTGCGCATGTCTATTCAACTTGCGTCGATGCGTGGGTCTTTTTTTCGGACAAGTGCGCATGTTTGTTTAACTTGCGTTGATGCGCAGTGCTTATTTTGGACCGGATCGCATGTTTATTTAACTTCCGTCGATGCGCGGTTCGCATTTCAGGCCATTGCCCATGTTTATTTAACTTGTGTTGATGCGTGGTTCTCATTTCAGACCAGTGCGCATATTTATTTAACTTGCGTTGATGCGCGGTTCGCATTTCGGACCACTGCGCATATTTATTTAATTTTCCTCGATGTGCGGTTCGCATTTCGAACAAGTGCGCATGTTTCTTTAGGCTGCGTTGATGCGCGGTTCGCATTTCAGACCACTGCGCATGTCTATTCAACTTACGTCGAAGCGTAGTTCTTTTTTTCGGACCAGTGCGCATGTTTATTTAACCTGCGTTGATGCGCGGTGCTTATTTTGGACCAGTTCGCATCTTTATTTATCTTCCGTCGATGCGCAGTTCACAATTCGGACCAATGCGCATGTTTATTTAACTTGCATCGATGCGGAGTACTTAATTTGGACTAATGCGAATGTCTTTTTAACTTGCGTCGATGTGCAGTTGTTAAATCTGACTACTGCGCAAGTTCATTTAACTTGCGTTTATGCGCTGTAGGAGGAGATTTTTTTTTTTTCAAAAATTCCGAAAAAAATTAAAAAGTTTTCCAATTAACTCAAAAAGCACAAGCCGTATGCATAACCCCCTAGAGACGGCTCATATCGAAAATAAATGAAATCTGATAAAAACTGTAGGAGGAAATGCATTTTGAATTTTTTTCTTCAAAAATTCTCTCATCGACTGAAAAAGACAGGCCATATTCACGACACCCTAAGCATGCCTCAGCCACAAAATAAATGATGTTTGATCAAAACTGCAGGAGAAAATGCATTTTGAGGTATTTTCATCAAAAATTCCCACCGAAATCAAAAATTCCCAAGTCGAGTCAAATAGCACAAGCCGTATGCGAGACCTACCTAAGGATATATGCCTCATGGCAAAAAAATAAATGAAATCGGATAAAAGCTGTAGGAGGAAATGCATTTTGAACTTTTTCTTCAAAAATTCCCAAAAAATACAGAAATTGTCGGATCGACTAAAAAGCGCAAGTCGTATTCTCAACCCCTTAGGGATGCCTGAAACCCCCAAAAAAAAAAAAAAAAAAAAAAAAAAAAACTAGGGGGAAATGCATTTTGAAGTTTTTTTCTTCAAAAACTCCCTAAAAATACAAAAATTGCCCGATCGACTAAAAAGCACGAGCCGTATCCACTCACACCAAAAATAAATGACATCGAATCAAAATTGTATGCGTAGATGCATTTTGAATTATTTTCGAAATTTTTGCTTCAAAAATTCCCCAAAAATACAAACTAAAAAAGCACAAGCCGCATGCACGACCCCTTAGGGATGCCTCACACCAAAAATAAATGACATCGGATTAAAATTGTAGGAGGAGATGCATTTTGAAACAAAGTTTACAGCGAACTAACTAACTAACTAACTAACTAACTAACTAACGGACGCCACCCGCAAACCGATAGGAATACCCCAGCTTACGTGTAACGTAAGCTGGGCTAAAAAGATGTACAATAATACATTTTGTAAGCGCGACATAAAGATCGTGATGAAAAGATTTGTAAAACTGTTTGCGGTGATCAACTTCCGGAGAAAGAGAGGTACTAGATGTAATGGCATGTCTGGGTAAACGGATTAGATTTGTGTTCGGAGCCGCATAAATATTAAAGCGAAGGCGATGAGGCTTTTGCCAAAAAAAAAAAAAAAAAAGCATGTCCAAGGAAAAAGAGAAAAACTCTGAAACGAATACTGTTATGCCAAAAAATAAAAAACTTTGTTTCTGAACGTAACTTTTTCATAATTTAGTGCAAAAAAAAAAGAGTTTTCCCGGGTTGAAGCTACCCGAAAAAGGATGTTGGAGAGGTTGGATTTTGACGATTCGCGTATTTACCGACATTTACACAATTTTACAAAATTTCTAAAATTCCACCATTTCGGCATTTTTTTGTCATTTGCGAAAAAAGCAAAGTCCAGGTGGAGAAGCACCTAAGAAACTTTCGATTAAAATTTTATAACTATTTGAAAAAGACTGACAGAAATGAATGGTTTGACAATTCAGTTATTTACTACCATTTATTCCAGTTTTTGCCAAACTTCAAACTTCCATCATTTCGGCAGTTTTTGGCGAACCGCGAAAAAAATAATAAAAGCCTGGTAGGCGACCCTTGGGAAACATCCCTGCCTAACATCTAAACGATTGGAGTAAAACTGTAGGAGGAGTGGTATTTCAAAAATGGGTCAAAACGGCCACAAAAAAGCCGCCATTTTGTCAGTTTTTCGTCAATCGTCAAAAAAGTAACAGCCAGATGGGGACAACCCAGGGAACATTCCTGCGTAATATCAAAACGACTGGAGCAAAACTGTAGGAGGAGTAGCATTTTAAAGAAAGGTTTAACATACGCACATACATTCAAGCCCCCTAAGTGATAAGACTAGCCCAGTCCGACAAAGTCGGCTGGGTTAAAAACGTATCTCCTAGGAATTGATTGAAAACATCTTAAAACTTTGAGTGAAGGCAGGGAGCATAAGTGCCCATTATTATTATTATTATTATTATTGTTGTTGTTGTTGATACGCCAAAAAATTAGCCGAAATTTTGACCGAAAATCAGTTTAAAAATGGTAATGTCTTAGGATTTTAGTGGAAACCTCATAAAAGTTTGATTAAAGGCAGGGGTACAAGTGTAATAATGGAGATACTGGCGAAAAAAAAACAATCTGTTACTATTTTAACTGACGCCAGGGACATGTACTGTCTTGATATTTTTTATTCAAGGACATTAATACCCACGTGGCTATTACTTCTGTTTTTTTTTAATGTCCTTCCAGGATCTTAACCGAAACTTCTTAAAATTTGGATTGAAGCTAGAAGTGTCACATGGCTATGACTTTTTGGCAGAAATATTGGGGCTAAACCATTTTTTGTATTAAAATCGTAATTTATAACCTTGCTGTCTTGAAATTTTCGCTGGCGGTCTGCATTGTATGTCATAAATCCTGACATCCCCATATGTGAGCTGGGGCATTGTCCATGGACATTCTTGTTAGGGCAATTTCAGGAATGTTACTCTCCTTATCGTTTAATCTTACACCTCCTTGAATCAGAATAATTATGTTTCTTACCACTTACAGCGATTTCTATACATCTGCCAGTCGCAGCAGGTTATGACTTACATAACGCAATACATCTGGAATTGACCCCTGGCCGAGGGATTCATTACGTAATATCATTTAATGACGCAGATTAAAGACAGAGTAAGAGTCGTACAACATAAATTGATGACAGCCTGTGCTGTCACAGTTTTGACTTACTATGCCTCAAAAATGGAGGCATGGTCGATAATCCACTGCTATAATTGCGAGAAATGGTCTAGATCCTTAAACATAAAATTTTCTTTAAAAATATTTTTTCAACACCGGATCTCAGATGTGACCATTCGAGCTCAAGAAAAATCTATCACAAATTATACGGACAAAATACCATGTTTTCAAGGAAAATATAGGTTTATGGTGTTACAAAGCGATTCTTTTTTCGAGGTTTAATTAATCTATGTTTTTTTCATTAAGGCCTTGAAAGAAGGCGCATGGCCATTCTAGTTGTGAATCAAATATAAACTTGATTTGTTATGAACTTTAAGAGGATGCACATTGTGAGATAAAAGTTCACAAATAATCTAATCGACACCAGACGCAAGAATTATATCAATACTCCAGTTTGCGTATGCAAAGATATACTGGCCTGAAAAGCATTTATTTAGCTCCCTCGAATCAATAGTCCCTGACGAGCCAAACGGTCTGTAGCACTACATTTCTCGCTTTGGTTTTCAGCAAAACACAAGCAGAAAACCAATGAACTCTCTTCAAAATGGCGCACACTTTTGGTTGATGATTTTATTGGTTCACACTTTTCAGTGCATTTACATCTCACAACAAATACACAGTGGAACCTCTTTATAACCACATCGGAATAACCGCACACAGCTTATTACGTCATCATTATCTGGAAGCACATGAGCTTTTCACTGTTTAAACCACCAGTAATAACCACACATTTATCACACCGACATAATGTCTAGGTCCCGAATATGTCATTATAACGAAGTTTCAATATGTTCAGTCACAGAAACATAACGATACATAACTAGTCACACAACGAAAAGCATATACAAGCAATTTCGATTTTGACCATTAAACGATCACTATTCAACTTCCAATTTGAATTTTATTCCCTCGGCAAAATGTTTCGACAATAATTATTATCATTTTTCTAAATATTCTGAGTTATTTCTTTTAACTAGGGGTTTCATGTGATGTTCGGCAACCGCACACACTTCCGTTTTACTGAAAATACACAATGCTCTGAATGTCACAAAATGTGACAAAACGGATCAGCTGTAATAAGGCGTTACCGTATTTTTTATTTAAAAATCCTGAATACATAATGTTTTAAGGTAAGTAAGGTATTTAAAAATTTAACTTGACTACGTCTCCAGGACTACGTCTACCCCCCGTGGGCGATACGGTGTGTGTAAGGCTGTTGCGTGTTGACTTTTAAATAAAAGTGGAAGGATAGATAGACGAGGTGTCTAACGTTTAAACGAATCAATCCATTAACCAGTAGGCCCTCCGTTCCACCGGGGATAATTTTTTAATATAGCAGTCACTATCTAATCGCATACAACATTTCTTTTCGCAAAGATGCACATAGTTACAAGAAATAACTTCATGACGTTTTCATCCGATCACTAAGACAACATATTCTTGAATTTATGTGCTTGCACATGTGCAGGTACAAACTGCTTGATCTTTTTATTGTTATTAATATTTTTTTTTGTTTTGGTAGTGAATCAGAAGGGAAGTTTTGGACTTTATTTCATTATCGCCAGTGGGCGTACGAAGAGAACTATATATATTGCTGTAAATATCACGAGTAGATAAGCTGAACCGTGTCTCCTCTTCTACTAAAATAACGACATAACCAAACAATTCGTAAATATTTTTGAGGAGTGCAAAAATATCTAAATTATACGCAACTATTTGTACAAAATCACGAAACACAAAGTAATCAGACACTAGCGTATTGGTTGGGAGGTATTATTAAATTAGCTAAAGCTGTCGGAATTTTGCCCCTCGCCCAACCCCATATAGGCAAACACTGTAACATCACCTCTCCTCAACAGCCATCTAACGTGGACATACATACTTAATGTGCCTGCATAAAACGGATAAGCTGTGATTTGTTAAGTTTGATTTCTTAAAATGTACGAGTTGCCCCCCCCCCCAAAAAAAAAAAAAAATTCTGGAGGCCTTAATCCTCTCGGCTCAAATTCGGGCATGTTTGTGTGGGCGTTGCCATTTCTTCATCCCCCCTCCTCCCCGTTGTTGTCAAACAGCCAACCTCTACGGCGGATCGGTCTGTTGTGTATTACACGTTTCACTGGTGATCCCGAGAAAATAGTGCCCATAAAAGAGAGAAACTACATATTTAAAATATCCACCTGCTCTTTGTTTATACACAACAACTACCCCCCCCCCCCCCCCCCTCCTTCCCAACAAAAAATGTCTTCTCCAAATCAGTTATTGTTTAATCAAATCTGCCCATCGCTGCTTAACCCAACAACCAGTGGTACGGACGCCACTTTTCATCGGGCGCAGTTTCAGTAGCCCATTTTACTTCACACGTAGAGACATTGCCCTGCACCGGAATTTTAGCGACAATGGGTGGACAGAAGCGACGACCATCTGCAAAGCTTTGAACAACGTTTTTCCATGCATAAACTTGATAACTCCACTTATCAGGAAAATGCGTTATTACCGCCACGGCATTTCTTGGCGTCTGTTCTATCACATATATAAGTATTACACCCCAAAACGATTAGAAATGGGCATTTTTAGGAAAAGGCGATGGGAAAAACCTATGTTTGTTACTAAAATTTCAAAGTTTAAAAGCGTTTTTCTCCACTGCTGATAACTGCAGTTATCAGGTTTATGCATGGACCCCTTGAAAATGTATTACATGTATTAAATGTAAATTGTATTACACGTTTAGTTCTGCACTATGACAGGCCAAAGGTTCTCCCGGCGGCTGTTGCACGCTTGCAGAACCAGTCAGCTGTTGGTACAAGCACGGTGTTACGTCCTTTGAAAGAAGTTTTTTCGGCGACCCTGAAACATTAAGATTTCGGGCTAAAATACTAGGTGTATGTTTGTTCGGCAGCTGTGACGTCACAGGCGGCGATTTGGTGGCTGTTGCTGACGCACTGACCGGAAACGGTAACGTCATAACCATGAGCTGGGAACCTTCACTCACACCGCTCACGTCGCTGGCTGTAGGCGGTTCCGTGTTATTCTGGGTTGTAGCGGCACCGATTTGATTCGGTAGCATGAAGCTGGGATGTATCATGTTTTGAAGTCCCGCAATCAGTTCTTGATTAAGCGGCCAGCCTTGGCCAACCAAAATTGACGTGGTCATTGGAATCGGAGCTTCCGAAGAAGCCCCAGAGATTGCCGTCGGTACAGAGCTTGCAATGGAGTTTTCCGGCTGTTGGCTGGTTATTTCTGTTTTCTCAAGTTTTTTGGGGCTGCTCGCATTCCACTGGAGAGTACTTTGTACACCTGTCAGCGACCCTGAGCTGACAGCATCCCAGTTAATGGTCATATTCTGTGTCGGTATTATGATAGGGATATTTTGAGACAACCCCTTGAGACTGGGATCCAGTACAATCTGTTGTGGCTGAACAAGGTCTTGCAGCTGCAGCACAGTTTGTTGCTTCAGCTGACCTTCAACTTCGTATCTGGGACTTGGCATTGCACCTTGACCTTGACCAGTATCACTCACTTCAACAAACACCTGTTTCGTCTCGAAGTCTCCCCGTGTTTCCTGGCTGCTCGTGCCTAGTTCCACGTCCTCACTGTGTAAAGGTGGTTCGTCAGTTTTGCCGTCAAGTCTTTTTTCTACCTCCGTCTGAACATCCACTTTGTCACGCCTTCCTGAATTTAAAATATTTCGCAATTCGTTTTCCTTCAGAAGATGTTTTAGTTCGGATTCAATCATATTTTGACTGGTTCTTCTTTCTACTCGCGAAGAATCCACATGTTTTACTTCAGCTGGAGTTCCGGGATTTACGTAAGATGAATGACTTTGCACAGGTGCGCCACTATCAGAAACTGAAACAGAATATTCTGAACTTTTTGAAGCGTTACTTTTATTTGTGAAACCAAATTTCAATGCAGTTGGATTGCCAGGCACTATATTCTGAACTAGAAACTCAGCAAGCAAGTCTTTGGCGCTTCTCTGAGGTTTTGATACAGACTCTATGCCCTGCAGTTGTTTATTAAATCCCGTTGTAACTGAATTTGAAGGGGTAATTGTACCAGTCACCCCTACAGTTGCAGAAGAAGCTTGAAACTGAGCACTTGGCCCACTAAATTGCATTCCTTGCAATAGACTATGCACGACTGGAAATTTGGACGAAGTTACTTTGCCTTTATCAAGCTCGCGTTTGCGCTTCGCTTGTTCATCGATCTGCTGTTGGTGAGCTATAGCTTCGTTCTGCAGCTGGATAAGCAGCTGTGCACCTTTCATTTCAGCTGGCAACGGACCCTCAGGTATGAAGAGCGAATTATCAGACTGTCTGTCTATTTTAGAGGTAGTGATATTTTCACATGGAAAATGTTCGATTTTGGATGGTACGCTTTCCACACCCGAAGGAAAATGGTCCACCTGAGTTTGCACGCCATTATGTGGGAAATTGGCCACTTTTGCTAACTGGTCTGTCTCCAAAGTGGTGTTGCTTCGAGGTACACTGAAATGATCTATTCGGGAATGGGATTCAGACGGAAGCGTGAAACTTCCGTCTTTTGGCTGAGTTGTCTTCTCAGCTGGAAAATGATCCACAGTGGCCGTCCCAGCGCTGTTTGGCTGAGAAAAGTGTTCCGTTTTGAGCTGAATATTGGCTTCCGGTGTAAAACTACCAAGTGCCGTGTCTTGAAATTCTGTTGCCTTCCTTTGTTTCTTGGGTGGTTTAATGATGCTTCTGCTCGCTTGCGAGGAGGGGCAATCAGGAGGATTATACTGGGGTTGTGGTGTCACCGTACAAGTTTGCGATTTACCCGGGGGTATTGCAAACTCAGCCAGAACATACTGTGAGGGTAGAAGTGTATCCCCAACCTGCTGGCTCTGCGAAGGCATGGGTAGGTCTGGCAAAGAGGCAATATCCTGCAATGGAAGCGTCAGCACTGATTGTGCTTCCGTCAGTGGGACGGACTGAGAGCTATAAAAATCAGCCTTGTTTTCCTCCTGATGTTGGGATACAGCCAGTGGTTGATCAATAAGCTGGCTACTTTTATCATCGCTTGATTGATACATCCGGATCGGAACAGTCCCGTGCATCGCTGTGCTATCCGGAATTTGTGAGGCGATGCCAATCGGCTGAGGGGTCCACTGCACTGTATGCGGCTGATCCATTAGATCAGAGGCAACGCTGTGTGCCATGGCAACGGTTGGTACGACAATGAGATCTTCGTTACCAATAGCTACATTAGGTGGTTGATATTCAATGGTCATAGTGTTAGGATCTACGCTGTATGCAGTCGAATCAACATGGATGGTCTCGTTCATGGCTTGCTGCATGAGGTCCTGAAACGGTTTCTGTTGATGCACTTCAGGAGTGACCTTGGAGTTTGCTGTCACATTGCGATCCTCCTTCTCATTGGTTACTTCTTTACTCCAGGCATTTGTCTCTGCAATAAACTTATCCACTTTACTTACTCGTTTCTTCTTCACATCACCATGTTTTATCCTGATGTGAGTTTCGCGACTTTTTTCACCTGCGAAGCCTTTCTCACAGATATGGCATTTGATTGGCCAGTCGACATCACATTGGTGAGTTCTCTCTTTATGGCGATTTAAACGCTCTGGGCGTTGGAAGGCCATGTCACATTCATCACAATTGTATATTTTGGTTTTGCTGCGCTCAACGCCATGTTGGCTCGTCACGTGTTGCTGAAGCATGCTGGGACGGGTGAAGGTCACGCCACACACAGAACATGGGAATTTTCCACGAACTGCGTGTGTTTTCTGCTGGTGATAACGCAAACCTTCTCTGTAGCCATAACTGCAAATAAAACATATTTTCAATGAAATAGTTTGGGCTTACAGCAAGACACAAATATGTAAAAGCTAAACAAAAAGAAAGCCTAATTTATACCTGTAATTTGCAACTAATTAATAGTTAAAAATTAATAAGTATTTCAGTGAAACTGAGTAAGTCCCCCGCAGGCGTGCAATCACAGGATTTCAACACGACAAACAGCCATTGAATTGCGCTGTATTTTCTCAGTTTTCCCATTTTTCCAATTTTTGCGAAAATCTCAAAATAACCCATCGTTGCGCAGGTTCACTATATAGTCTTTCCATGTGCAAGAGAACAATAGATTCACTTCAATGATTACGGAAAAAAGTGTCGACGAATGGACAGACGGACGGACACGAGTCCTATAGTATTCGCGCTTCGCGCTACGCGGAGGCGGGGGACTAATAAAACACATTGTCATCTGAGAGGTCTGTACAGAATATCAAAGGTGAATTTCTCAACATAAGTCCCGGAAGAAACGTATTTTGTCCCATCTATAGAAAGAAATAGAGGAAGAAAATGAAGAAACTCCTTTCTTCCGAGAAGAAATGGAAGAAAGTGGAAACCTATTATTCGATTGAAACAGTGGGATACCGGTACTAAGTATTGGTTTAGGAACTCGCTATCACGACAAAGGCAAGCCATTAAAGAGCAAGAACTACATTCAACAATCCTCAATAATCCGTTAGGCTGGTACTGTAAAAGTACCCTTTGGGGGAGGGTGTTCGTTTAATCGGCAATCTCAGCCTCGCAAGTGTACACTCCGATTGGTGAGTAAATGTCTTAAAAGAAGGGGTTACCAAAAGAGTATGTTTTCAATGAAAGGCAACTATGAAAGGGTTAGTCTCCGACTGTGTCATCTTACGAGGATTATAACCTTGGGGATTCTCTCCAAAAACTATTTTTAACGGCGTAATAAATAACTATTTCCCAAATTATTTGGGTGAGAAAAATTCGCAGTTTCTTCGATATCATCCCTAACGGAATTTCCAAAAACACAATCGAGGTAAGCGAAGTAAACTAATTTATTTGATGGTCAATATGTTGAAAAAAAATTGAGTGATGTTAACAAAAGACTCACGAGCGCCCACAGATGTCGCACTTAAAAGGCTTGTCGGCAGAATGCTTGAACTTCATATGATCTTTCAGCTTGTCTTTCCTTTTAAATGCACTTTCACAGCCCGGATGTTCGCAAACAAACGGCTTGGCAGAAGAGTGCTTGGCGTCAACATGGCGTCGCAGGTGCTCCCTCTTGTTGAACATCTGGCCGCAATGTTCACACTTATGGCGCCGGGGATTGTGGGTAAGGCGGTGACGGTTTAGAATCAACTTACTAGTGAACGTGGCACCGCACTTGAAAGAGAAACAGCAATGCAAGATATAAAAGCGTAAGATATAAGGCAGCGTCAACATTTAAACATTGCGTATTGTATTTTTACGTACTGTACTGCTTTCATTGCGAAAATTCCACAAAAGTAGTTGGAGCATAAGCGAGCAAATTACCTGATCGCACAGGAAGGGTTGTTCGCCAGTGTGCAGTCTCTCGTGGTTGACTAACTCCGACTTGTTTTTGAAAACTTTACGACAAACTCGACACTGCTGATGCGCATCCTTGACCACGTGATCGCGCAATGCTTTCTCCGACGCAAAAGTCATGTGACACACCTGTGATTTTGGATTCACAAATAATTATTACCCATAGAATAACTGTTACATAACACACATGATAATGTAAACATTGCGAGTTATCTATCAGCCTATGTAAGCCCGTTATTCTCCGAAAGGTTGTCGTTACACATTTTTCTCAAAATAGAAATGGAATAGCTTGAGACCACTGCCCTAAAAAAATCAGATATACACGGACATCAGGTAAAACCCTCCGCTATTCTTTTTCTGTTGATGATCTCCAATTTAACACCAGTTAAAACAGCATTCCGGGTTTAGCAACACAACAACACACCAGATCAGTCAGTATATTGGGGTCAGTATATCCAGCACCCGAATTATTGACATGTAGCAGATATTTTGCTAAATTCTGACACCAGAACGGCAACGAGAAAGCAATGTCGTAAACTTTCACTTCGCTGCGGAAGACCAGAACAATTATGCTTATTACCAGTTTACACCAGAGTATGCACATACTTGGCAACTAAGACCGCACCCGTACCACGCACCTACACAACTATGTCCCGCCCCATGCCATGCACCCACACAACCATGACCCGTTCCTATGCTCTGCACTCATCCAACAACCACGTGTTGCCGTGCTATACGGCTATTTAGCAACAATGGACTTGGTCCATGCTGTGCACGTACCTGATGAATATCACCAGTCCCCATGTTATTCATCTATCTGACAACTGTGGTTCGTTTCAATGCTGTGCACCTACCTGACAACAATGACCCGTGTCCACGCTGTGCACCTACCTGACAACAATGACCCGTGCCTATGCTGTGCACCTGCCTGACAACAATGACCCGTGCCTATGCTGTGCACCTACCTGACAACAATGACCCGTGTCCATGCTGTGTACCGCACGATGGGAGCACGTCTTGTGGATCTGTAAACTCCCCATATCGTTTGTGTGCATATTACATATACAGCAGATGAAGCTTCCCTGGCTATGCCCAACACTATGGTTCTCATATTCCTCCAGCGTATCAAACGTTTTCTTACATTCTGGCTTCACACAGCAATACACGGCTATTAACTGGTGGTCCTGGGTTTTATGCTGGTACATCTCGGCTAAGGTATCTGTTAGTTTCAGACAATACGGACATAACAAACGTGTGTTAGCACTGTTTTCCGACTCCGAAAGGGCGATTCGCAATTCCTCCGTGTTTACAGTGTGTAAATCGTGCCAATCATTACATTGCGTATCGTTGTTGGTTTGGTGCGCATAACCAGACATGTCGTCTGGGACCTCGGCCTCGCTGTCACTTTCACCTTCGTCTTGAAATATACTAACCGCACCATTATTTTCCATCACAACTCTTACCAAAGCTTTTTCTGACGGCTTGGGAATGTTATCCGCTAATTTCTGCAATACTGAAACCGCATGTTTTTGTGATTCGACTGAGTTCATTGTTTTCAGTTTTTTGGTTGATTCAATTCGTTTCAAACTTTTTGCAGCTGAGCTTTGGCCACTGTTAGAATCAGCCAATCGTTGGTCGGTAACCTTGACATTGATTTTGAGGACCATTTCATTGGTGTCTGGGTTTTTAATGTTGTCAAATAGATCAGGTGGATTTGAACCTAGATCCGGATGAGGAATCCAGGCTTTGTGTAAAGTCATGTGATTTTTATACGCTGCCTTGCTGAACAGAACATTACGACACACAAAACATTCATATTCAAAGCTTTTCTGCTGAACCTGGCTTTCCCAGTCGGAATCTCTATCTGCTGAATGGCTATCAACTTCAAACGGCACCTTTGCGACAAAAGTAAAACATATAATCATATTAATAATGTAAACCATCAAACAACTTCATTATATACCACTCTCTGTACTTAGATCTTGCGATAGGAGCTGGGGATATCTCGAAGCACGTTTACCATCTTTTACTAAATGCGCCCCAGGATGTCCTCCATCCCGAAGTAAAATAGAACACAAGTTTTTTTCTAATTTCAAAGGTTTGTGCGTAAGTTTGAGCGAATTATTTTGCCACTTGGAAACACGATGTGGGGGGGGGGGGGGAGGTTGTATAATCATTGAATCATTAAACGTTTAATCAGAAATGTGCAACTGAAATATCTCTCAAATAGCAGGTCTTGGCTGTATGAATTTATACATTAGGAAAGGGGATGAGTGAGACAACACCTGCTGTGTGGGCATATGTAAAGTCTGCCTGTGTCGAATACAGTAGGTTTTCTGCGTGAACTTCCGGTCACAGACGGGGCACACATACTCCGTGGATTTATCCGCCTTTTCCCCGCCATGTTCTGCGGCCAAGTGTTTACTTAATGCTTTCATTTCCCCGACATCAACACCGCACCTAGCACACCTGCAAACAAACACAACTACAGAAAATATACCAAAGCAACAACCCATGAATACCAAGTCTCTTTGTCTTACAAGTAAATACATGGGAGGGAAACAAATTTATAGATATTACCCTCTGACGAATAGTTCTTATTTTCACTAAAGCTCAAACGACACTCTTGAGTAATAACGGAAAGGCACAGTAGTGTTGAGACTTCATTCGCACAATACAGAAACATATTTTTTCTGGGTTAGCCGATGAACAATGTACGAACCTGTACTGTTTGATCAAGGTCACTGGGACGTGTCGGTGCAGCACGTGCTTATCAAGCAGTGCCTTGGTTTTACACTCCACCGCACACTGTGCGCAGCCCATTCGTCCGTTCCTTATCTCACAAATTTCCTTCGTACCCTCGCATAATTGCACAAGCGTCTTTTTCGTCTCCAACACCTCTTCTTGGCTTAAGTGGTCATGTATTGTAGAGGAAATATGACGATAGAGCTTATAATGTGACGGAAACCATTTTCCACAATACTGACATATGCTCTGGAATATATTGTTGTGTTCTTTTAAATGGCTGATAATATCCATATACGAACAGCAAACAGTTTCACACAGGTTGCATTTGAAAGATACACAGGCGAAACCATGCAGTTCTTCATTTCCTTCCTTATTGACGTCTAATTCAATTTCGTCATCAAAATATGGAATTCGCACTTTAAACACTAGATTCTTACATTTTTCTATAAAATGTTTTCGAATCCTGTATTTGTTTCGAACTTTAGTGACCTTCGTGAGAGAATCGGAACCGCCCGAGGCTTCGGTGCACGACCTGTCCTCCATATGCTGACGTAATGCCTTACAGTCTGGGAATCTTTCGAGGCACTTTGGACAAAAATAGTCCTTAAGCTGATGTTCAGTTCTAAGATGACGGTCGAATTCATCTTTGTAAGAAGCTTTGTAATCACACACTGGACACCAATAAATCTTTGATTTCTTCCCCAAAGCATTGTATCCACTGTTCGTTTTTGCTTTCGGCTTGTTCCGCAATTTCCGTGTGGATTTTCTCACATCTTGTAGTGGGCTAGGGGGTTCATCTAAATCGCGGAACAGCCTGGGCTCTTCCTCCAATCTAACAACATTCTCCTCATCCTCACCGTCTTGCTTTTCGTTTTCGGAATGTTCAAAACCCGGCGTAGGCACGATAACGATAGGACTGATGTTGAGTGGGGATATGTTCTGGGAGCCATAAGTCTTAGTTGACGCCTCGAAGCGACTTTTGGATTTCGTATTTAAGTCGTCATTTCTATCTTCTTCGTTTTCTCCACAGGGAACAGCCTGATCAGAGTCGGAATTTTTCGATATTTTTCTTTTCTTCACTGGAACAGGGAAATCTAAAACAAAGGCCATATATATATATATATATATAATATATATATATATATATATATATATATATATATATATATATATATATATATATATATATATCGATACACCAATAAAGTGGATATCACAATTTGCCACATGATACCGATACGCAATTTTGGAACTTCGATATTCTCCATGTTTATTCTAAAAGAAGCGAAATAATAACCATCAGCTTAAGAAGCAGAGAAGTGGGAAAGAACACTCATTTCCGGCCACTTCTCTTGGCTCTGGCTTACAGCGTCATAGTACAGTAGTAGCTCTTTGGAACTTTTCATAACTACCGGGTAATCACTTTTTTAGAATGAACTCATTTGACTCGCGAAATGACAAGATTCTAAGACCGATAAATAACTCTAATATCTTACAATGTTTCTTTAAAAAAAAATAAAAAACGGATGTAATCACAAACCACTCATTTCATGACTTCTTTGCTGTAAATCCTGGTAATTCTCCGCCCAGGCTTTCTTGAAATTTTTCACCGTGTGCCTCCTTTTCGATGCTCGTGGCTTCGGCACTTGCAAGACTTCACATATGGCATCAGTCACCTGAACCAAGATCTCATGTCAACAGCTACATATTTATGTGTGTAGAATATCAACTGAGTTAGTGTGGTACGTTGCATTTTGAGATCACCTTTATTTGTAGGTGGGCAGATATTTTCCGCTATTATTATTATTATAATAATTATTATTATTATTATCATTATTGTTATTTTTGGCGACGACATTGTTACAGGCTGGGATCCTTTTTCTTGACAGGTGTCAGCTGCAGTTCAAAAAAAAAAAAAAAAAAGAAAAAAGAAAAAAAAGAGGCCTCATTCACAAGAATTATCTGATAAGCACTGTATTTATGCAAATATTCCATCAGAACACAACAGACAACACAAATTGTCACTTTTAGTAGATGAATGCGAAATGCTTGGGTAGCAATGAAAATGAAAAGATAAGAAGAATGTCCTCGGACATTGAGCCCAGCCCTAAAACCAAAAACATTAAAAATGTGAAAGGAGAAACCGACGAATTTGGATCTGTGGAACGAACAGCATTTTTGTGTTTCTCTTGAAGCTATTCGTTTATTTGGTCAGTTTTTGCCGAACCGACAACAATACTACAACTCCATCGAAGATCTACCTGGGACCACGGAAGAGAGGGAGGGAAGGAAGGTAAGAAAAAAAAAGAAAAATAATTCAATGTAGCGTGGGCTTTTACATGCTTCTGTAAGTGGCAGAACTATAAATATAGCCTATAAAAATGTTGAATGGAGACAATGAAAACGTCCGCCTAGAGTCAGGCTTGAAGTCTTGCTGCGCAGGCGGCAAACGCAAACCACTGCTTCTATGGGAACCCGAATTATAAATATTGCTCATAAAACGATAAAGGGAGATGATAAAAAAAAAACTCCCCTTCAGCGGGGCCTGAACCGCGACTTCGTGATTATCAGTCCAATGCCTTACCACTTGGCTATCGAGGTAAATCGTGAGTAAGAAACATCCAGTAGCACCGGGTTGCGACTTTTATGCAGTTTTTATACTTGCACTTATGGACCTTGGAATTCCGGACCAATAACATCAATTCAGCAGGAAATGTATGTAACACGCTATTAAATGAAAAAAAAATTACAAATCTGGTCAAAAGCTGAAGCTCAAGTTCATTAGTTTTGGCAATAATTTCAAGGAAAATATAGAAATAGGAACATCAACAAAAGTTACTTGCAATAAAAAAATTATAGTTAGAGCGCGCACACATATATATACTTACTAAGTATTATTGAGCACCTTGAGCAACACTAACGATCCAACACCTTACCACCTGGCACCTTAACACCTTACCACTTGGCTATGGAGGTAAGTTGTGTGATATGGAAAGAAGCATCAAGCATGAGCGCGTTGCAATTTTCCAGTAATTGGACCAAATCGCCAAATCGCAAGCCTGATGCTTAACGGAACAGTCCTGTCAAATTTCCTCGCAATCGGGCTGGATTTGTAGCATTTTTTTGGCCAATATTTGGCCAAACTATAAAAAAAGGACGACGGATGTCCCACAAGCGATAAGTATATCCAACCAATGATAGTCAGGTCGGGCTAAAAAACTTACTACATTTGCTAACGAAGAATCGCTGCTGGAGTTTTCTTTGCCCATCTCTCTCGCAGCTCGCCTTTTTTTGGCCGGAGCGACCACGTCAGCATCTGATGTCACCTTTGATGACGTCACGCATGGGTTCACAAGCAACGACCTGCTGTCACCTTGTGACGCTGGCACATGTGTGTCAAGAATGGTGATGTGTGTCTCTCTGGCGTAGCCACTTACTTCACTTATGCTGTCTTTTTCTCTAAACTGTGCAGTCTGAAAATATTATAACAATAAAGAAGCGTTTTAACCGTGCAGCCTGAAAATCTTACCAAAACATTGTGTTTAATGGTATTTCTTAATATTCACTTTTCTTCTTTAAACTTTAAATGGAAACAAAACGAACCATTTCACATCAAGAAAAACATGTTCTGTTTCCAATTATGAGTGGTTATTTTCACATCTACGTCTGGATGAAGGCGTTCGTGCACAAAGTCAGTAACGAATAACCTTTGTGCTCCCATCTCTTTTGGCTGGAGAGTAATTTAGAGTTATGTTCGTGCTTTTCACTTTGGTACATTTCTTGGTTTGTTTATGATCGAAGTAGAGCTGGACATCGGTGAATGTTTCTTTGCATCGACCGCATTGATGGATGTCCTCCTCATCTGTAAATGTACAGAAGAGTTCCATGTCACTGTACAGGGAGCTTTATGATAAGGTGTATTTTAAGCAATTCTAACGCTTGAATTTTCTGTTACAGGCGTACAATTGCTGGTAATTTTTGCACAACTGCAGCTAATGTTTACAAGTTCTTGTAAATGTTAAACATCGGCGCCGATTCTCAGTATTTGGCGAAGTACGCCACATTGTGCTCAATTTGTCTTATGTGGCCAATATTCTTTAAATTTTCACTAAACCAAACTTTACAACTCCACAACATACACACTTTTCAAAATCTCTTGCAGACATACTGATAAACGTTACTCACCAGAAGATTCTGAAAACATCTTTAGACTGCAGATGGTGAAGTCGCACACCAAAAATTTGGAAACCAGACTGGGGTCGTAAAAATCAAAATCATAAATATAGAATATTTTTTTAAATGTTTATCTTTAATCCCTAAATTAACTGTAGAAACGAAATTTAAGTGAACAAATGCTGTTAAAAGTGTTAAAATTTAGTTCTATGATAGTCCAATATAAATAAAATATTGAATATTTTTTATTCTAGACTTTGCCGAACTAATATGCAAATCACTGGTACTGCCCAAAACTCCGGTATATTAATTAGCAAGAAAGATATTATTTAAAGAAAAAACACATTTTAAGACAAACCAACTTTTGTTCAGTTTTCTGGGATTTTACGATCATTTCTAAGGTTCTGACAAATGCACAGATATTTAGATTAGCAAGACAGTCCGCTGCTTGTCCTAGCTGGGAGCAAGACAACTCACCCAAAAACTAACTCACCCAAAACATCCTTGGACAATTCACCCAAAATCTTGGACGACTCACCCAAAATTTTTGACAACTCACCCAATAATTTTGGACGACTCACCCAAAATTTTGGACAACTCACCCAGTCTTGGACGACTCACCCAAAAAAAATATTTTATTATTTAACCGCAAATAAGTCAGCGTTTTTCTTTCGATAATTAAACTTGCATAATTTTCGGTGAACAGATATTTAATTGCAATTTTTGCCAAATGCAAATCGCTCGGAGTCGATCGGGCCAATCCCAATAGTGCGACCCATAGAAGCTGAAAAGTAATTATAAAGTGCAATTAACTAAACAATGGCCTATCACCACTGTTCAGCTCGGAGTCGCTTAACTCATGAGGTCAACAGCTTATTAGTGATTCCAGGGGTCGTTCAGCCAAAGGGCCTCTAATTTGTTGGAATATTAATGAGATTTTTCCGGAGTCGTGCACCGAATGACGTTATGACTCAATAAACTAACTTTGCTCGTATTCAATGCATTTGAGATCTGTATTGATATGTAGTTACACACTTTAATGAACGAATGTTTGACTTAAATAAAAGTTTTACTTCAATTTTAGTCATTTTGATGTTGTTACTAACTTCAAATACAAATTTAACTAGGGGAAAAGATGCAGGCTGAATTGTAAACATCAGTAAAATATTTTTAAAAGCCTCTTATAAACATTTCACACCGTCTTGTAAAATTGGGTGAGTTGTCCAAGGGCTTTGGGTGAGTCGTCCAAAGGTTTTGGGTGAGTTGGTCATGTTTTGGGTGAGTTGGTTTTTGGGTGAGTTGGTTTTTGGGTGAGTTGTCTGACATCCGTCCCAGCTAACCTCACAGGATTTAGGAAGACCGGTTTCGATATAGTTGCCATCGTACAGGCAGCACAATTTCCTGAACCATAATCGCTGTAAAGGGATTCGTGCTCTGAATTCTGTGGAAGAATCTTACGTTTCGACCGTTAATTTGGGATAAACGTATAAATGAACAGTTAAAAAAAGTACGAACATTAGCAAAATTCTACAAGCCAGTTCGTCCTTTCGGATCTTTCCGATGAAGGTGTCATCTTGACTACATTTTTCGTGTGTTGGGATAAAGTTATTAAAAAATGATAAAGGGAAACATCACATTTTTAATTTTCTTTCAACATACACACACTTGGAATTTTAAAAAGCCATCACATGATGTTTTAAAAACTATTTTACATATTATTCAGTCTCTTTAATAGCCAACTTGTGAATATGTTTCTGGCAAAAGGGATTTATATTTTTGCCAGTTTTTCCTCCATCATTTCTTTATAACTTTATCCCAACCGATCCGCTTATTTTACTAGAAACATATGCCCATGGCGGCTCTAAAGGAGGCAAAAAGTGTGCAAACTAGTTTAAACGCTTCTGTGCTGATCTTTTAACTTAAAAATTGCGTACAATATACGCATACTGGAAGAAAATTAAATTTCGAGTTTTTTATTTATCAACTGTTTATACTTTAGTCCCAGCCGTCCCTGCTTTCATCCCAGCTTCTACACGAAAAGGCATAGGAAGACTGCAGGAGTAATTTAGGACTATTTACTACACCCTAATTTACTCCAATCTGCAAATTCACAGTTTCGTCTTAGAGATCTATGAAAAAAAACAGGACTCCAGTTTTTTGGTTGGTAAACATAAAAGCAGAGAAACTTAGAAGTCAATAGATAAATACATCAAAATCAGCATTCTTTTTGTGTTAGAAACCCATATAATAATGCCCCCACAGTACAATGAAGTTTTGAATCCTGCTAGTTTCCTCTACTGCGTATGCAGTGGACTGACTTACATATTTGCAGTCGAAACGACACATGCTAAAGCACCAATGACTAGCCGTAGCTCCAAGAAGCGGTGCGCTAAAAAGTTTCCAGGCAGATATACGATGTTATACAAGTCAGAGCTACTCGGAGCTAGACTAGCCGGAACTAAGAAACGGCATGAAAATGAAACTGGTGGTTGAAAAGTATTAAATCACCCCCGTCACTTCCTGGCAATTCATCTAATTAAAACAGACATTATGGTGAATACAGAAATCATATCATTTGTTATTATTTTGAAACAAAAGAAAAGGTTTATTTTACTTCGGTTCGGGGAACTGTCAAATAAGCAGTGTGCCGTTTTGTTAGGGAGCAATTTCTGCCACCCAATTTCCAACTCCAAAAGTTAGGCTGCACTAAAAATGCAAGACTTTCCAGAATCCCGCAAATAACAAGTAAATAATTACGATTATACACAATATCTATGCCAAGAAATTTCTATTTGTCTTGTTATTGTGCAAAATATTAACGTTTACAAAATGGCGCAGCCATCTCCCTACTTTTTAATGAGGCCAGGTCAGTGTGAAGAAGGGTAAGAGGTCACAAATGCAAACAAAACAAACTGCACGTGCTATGAAGGCTAGCTATCAGCCAGTATGGTTCATTTCTCCGTTATTTTTGTTGGTAATGCGGTTTGTTTAACATAAACTGTTGACTGGCAAGCATCCTTAATAAACTACACTGGAGTAGTTGTGGGTATCAATTTTTGTTTTAACATTGCCAACTCATTTACTAACAAAGAATATAATGGTGAATTTAAAATCCTGTGTTATGTAAAACGTGTATATTTTAAAAAGCCAAAATCAATCTAAATTCTAGAAGTTTTTCTATACAGGTTGGTTTTATTCATAAGGTGTTATTTTACTTGGGTATGTTTAATGAAATACATGCTTCCTATAATCGGCTGAAAAATAATGTGTGCGAATATCAGGAACACAGTTATGTTTTCTTGTATACTGTCCCTGTCACCCTTTGTATGTCCTGTTCTGACTCTGTGTATTGTCACATCATCCCAAACGTCATTAAGGAAGGGCAGTTGACGGTGTTGATTTTATTCTACTTAGTTTTTTGTTTATTCTAATGTAGTTTATCTTGCTCATCTAAAAAAGAGTGAAACAAGCAAGTGAGAACAGATTTGTTTAGCACCTATGTACATTAATGTCGTTCGCCGAAATTCCCACATAACTTAGAACACAAAAGAACAAGAATTCTTTGCCAACCGTTTTAAGTGAGATATGATTTCATTCACAATTGGACACTGCATTCTTTGCGATTGAACTGCGTCAAAAACGTATGACCGTATGACCGTTAAAACTGCGTAAAAAACTATTGAAATTTGGTAGAAACTATATTTTCGTTGCCTCTTGTCAGGTGTTTAGGATGGCATAGTTTTGGTAGCATATAATCACACGTTCCTCAAGCTGCATTTGCGCAAACAGATCTGCGTCTTGTACTGAGAGTATGTAAGTTTAGAAGTATAAACGCTTCTGGTTATCAGAGGTGTTAGCATATGATCTTAAGTGCTCAAGTCTGAATTTGCTCTTTTACGTTTGACTGCTACAGTGATATGCTAGTATCCCAGAAATCACAGAAATATTTTAGCTCAGGCCTCGTAATAGATTTGTAGTTTATGATTAACAATTTACTTTTGCTTTAATTGAGACAAAAAATACAGCGTACTTTCGTCTTTTTAAGTTATATTTTAGATTGTGTTGAATGAGAGTCAACAAAGATGATAAACATGTGACCTTGAAATAACCAGCTAATCGTGTGTAGTTGATGTTAAGGGGTGGGTTCCCAGTAACTTAGGAACGTCTCATATCCTTCCCCTAACTTTTGTACTTTATTGACAATAGCGACTGCACATTGGACTTTGCAGTTATACCTTTTAACCCAAATAAATCATTACTGAAACACCCCAAAGGTATTTCTGTAAAAACCTGTGCAGCCTTTTCTAACCATTGGTCATGTGCATTGATTTTATCTCTTGCCATTCCAGCTTGATATGGTTTAATCAGTCTTTGCCAAACAGACAATAATATTCTACGGAAACATTGACATCCATCTAGTTTAGGTGTGGGTATTGAGCATCTCGTTTGTTTTCTTCAGCCGCAGTCTTCTAAGATGACGTTTGTAATTCCGTTTCGATAGTCTCAAAAGTGTAGATCCCATATCATGCTCATTCTTGATTGGCCCATTCACTTTAGGAGTGATAGCAATGCTGTCGCCTTTTGCGCTCTGTGTTGTTGTTCACATCACAAAGAACTTGTGTGTAGTTTAAATCTGAGTCGAAAGTACTGCGCCGTAGTTATTTTTAAAACCCCTGAAGCAACAACTTCAAGACTGTACTTTGTTTATGCTTAATGTCGTTTATCTTTTTGATTCTGTTCTAGTTTGTCCTCAAACTCAGAGTGTTCACAAAATTTCTGAAACACTTCCATGCATTACATAATCGTCTCACTGTTTGTCTCTTGCATTTATAGCATCTGTATCGTCAGTACTGGCCTTAGTCTTAGAACGGACATGGTTTTGCGAAGGGTGTACCTAGATGCTCAAAAGTCTTGGTCCAAAGTTCTTCAAGCTCTGCAACAAGTATCCCTCCAACTAAACTCAGAATAACAGCTACCTCATTTGCATCGGCCGCTTCCATTGCAATGAAATACTGTACTAGATTCTCCTTGTACAAGTCGCTACCCGCTTACTCGTCAAAATACTCCAGCCTACCGATCAAAGGTGCCATATCAACAAACAACTCAACACTTTTTCGTTATTGTTTCAGACATGCTTCATTTATCCATCTCTACATCACTAGCATATCAACACCACAGGCATATTGCACATACTTTACTCGTCGGTATTTATTGCATTCGAAATGATATTATAAAAGTTTTGAAAGTGGCAGAAAAGAGTATATTTAGCTTCAATGAGCTACGCATATAACTTGTAGAAAAATCCTTCAACAATTATTAGATCCAATCACGTAATTCAGGCATTACACTTCATTAGTTGTGCTTCGACAGATTATACAGACGTAAGATACTCATCGGTCGTTTTATACTGTTTGTTTTCTGGGAGTGAAATTAAACCATCCGATATCATTTGGAAGAACTTATTGATTTTCTCGACCAGTAAACTTGTGTCATCTTTCGTTCTCTGGCCTGTAGTGCTTAGACTGTACTATTTACCTGTATCTGAATGTATTATTTAATGCCTAGAAAGCATGTTTTCCACCAAGACATACTATCAATGGGTTCTAATTGCGCAATTTTAGTTTTATAGAAAGAGTATTTTAATTTGGTATTCATCCGATCGGTTCTGTTTCTAATTCTGCTGTAAGTTTTAATCCAGTACAAACTAACAACATATCCTTTGTGTGTGTTGTAACAACAAGAGATTAGTTTCATCTGATTTAAAAGAGCAATGCTTGTCAATTAGGATGTAGAAAATGATTTCAAAGAATGCTTGCTGTTCTTTGTGCGATTTTATATTCTACACTGGCATCAAGTCAATGTTTGACGAATCATGTAAAAGATGTTTTGTCGTACTTTCCATTAACTGTTTTGTGGATAATAATCACAATCTTTTGCTTATGTTTTTATTTCTCGATGGTTTGCACAGGATTGCACAGTGCTCGGACTTGATTAGATGTACATAACTTGCGGCACTTTGGAATAATGATATATATTATAAAATATATATCCAGTATGGCGGATTCTTTTTCAGATCTTCATCAGCTTGTTGCAGACGTTGGTCATGTATCAGTGATCTTTAAGGCAGTTGAGCCTACGACCAATATTCTGCTTAAGAGATGTCTCCTTAATTTCGCGCTTTAGATTTTAGTAAGATGATTGTTCATGTCTCTATGACTTGGGTTCGGTATGTGATACACACAGACGATAGCTACGTTCGTTACGTATCAATAAAGTGTATACTGATGAAGAGTTATGGTGTCAAAACTGTTTCCATCTGTTTCACACCATTGTTTATACAGAATCGTCTATGTATCACTGGTTATGTTATCGTTATTCTCTCTGGATATATATATATATATCAAGTATCCAGAGACAATAACCATAACATAACCAGTGATACATAGGCGATTCCACACACACACACACACACACACACACACACACACACACACACCTATATATATATATATATATATATATATATATATATATATATATATATATATATATATATATATATATATATATATATATATATATATAACCCCGAACTTTGTTTCTCTGTCTTCTCTGGAAAAAGGGATTTTGACATGTTTATCTGAGAATACCTACCTTCAACGTTGCTTCTATATATAGCGTTGTTGAATATTTGCAAGTTTGTGCAATGTAATTGACAATATATATTACTTCAATGAGATTAGGAAATCATTTCTTAGTCGAGTAAACTAAATGAAAAAAAAATAGCAAGAAAAATCATCCTAAACAACCACCACTACACTTTTACCTCATTGAATATATAAAACACTTTCCCATTCGATGTAAAAAAATTGAAAAAAATCTTCTTTACGAGTCACTCACATAAAAATGCTTCTAGCAATTAAGTTTGCTGCTTCGGATATCAGAAACTTCCTCATTTTGCTGGTCAGATGTCGCAGTAAAATCGTTCAGATCAGAAAACACAAAAGAAAAAGGGAACATATGTGCCTTAGCTTCCAGCCACTCGTCCAAGATTACACAGTTTAAATCTCATGCAAAATTTCAGGCTATGAGAAGGTTTTATTGTTACGAATACTTTGCATTTAATGCATATGGTTTGAAAATTTGACTCATATCTTTAATTCTTCATGATGTTCACAGACATTTTAATAAATAAATGCGCCAAGGTATTTTTAAATAATGCTAAATTATTTAATATATTTTATCACATAATACCAGTTTTTAATAAAACCTTTTCTTTGAAATCAAAATCACATGGCATTGTAAAGATGTAATCTTTTTAAAACCGATTATTTACAAAACTTGCAGAGATTCATCTATGTTATATTTCTAAACTTATGTTATATGTTACATTTATGTTATATTTCTAAACTCCAAAGTAAGTTTACAAAGTAAAAAATAAAAAACCAACATTATTTATATTTGTGTTTTATAAATTTTTTAAATAACAATATTTTGAAACTTTTCTTTTAAAAAACCACAGTTCTCCTTAGTAATCAGATATTAAACTTTAAGAAAAAAGTAGGATTTGCCATTAAAGATTACGAAATTAAGATAATATCTAATTTAATGACTTGGTTCTAAAAGCACCACTTTATTATTATTTTTATGTTGTTCTTCTGAATTTTAGTCGACCAAAATTTGTTTATATTCTTGTTTTCTAAATATTTAACTAATAAAATTACTTTTCCATTAAATAATAAAGAAATTAACTTCTGTATTATAAACTTAGCTTCTGCATTACTTGGCTATTTAAAAACCGGTAAGTTTTTGATGTTGAAGTCTCAGAAAATGAATGTTATATTTTCTGTAAACTTTAATCAACGTTCTTAAATACATATCAACGAATATTGCTTCTTCAGGTAAAATGAGTATTTATTAGCATAACCCACACTATTTTACATTACCAAAACTCTTTTCACCTCATCTAAATATAAGTTAAATAATTGAATATAATTTGAAGTACAAAATATAATCAAAATAATATTTTAAATTTAAATTTATTAATAGTTTAATGGAAAGTTTCAAGTAGAAAATTTGTAGAATAACATTTCCAAACATCTAGATTTTATTCTTTAATTTTTATCACAGCATCACAATAAAACATTTGATTTTATGCAAAATTGTATCCAGATCACTTGACCTATCTTATTCGCAGTTGCAAGCAACTATCTAATTGATTATATTTTATCTGCAGCGAAGGGTGTATTTTGATGCGTTTTTATATCTATGTGGAGAAAATAATTAGCGTTTCTAATTTCTTCAACTGGTAGAGTGCAAATCATCTATGGAACGAATTAGTAGCGTAATATGTAATGTGTGCAGTGATGTAATTAATAGCGTAATATGTAATGTGGGCAGTGATGTGATTAATAACGTTATGTATAATGTGTGTAGTGATTTGTACAGTAGTAAGAAATCATGGCAAATGTTTTGAAATGTGTGCAAAGTGTAATTACTGATATATTAGATCAATCTATATTAGATTTCTTATGATTGTGGACTTTATTCTTATTAAGTTTATTCCACCTTTGTAAAATTATTAAACTTCATTTGTTTCTTGTTTTAGGTTCATTGCTTTATCTATTTGTCTAGTAGCCAACTGATACAAAGAGTAAACTGTAAACTTTTCAAGCCATTTTGATGTTCAAATTGAAAATATTTCAGATATTCTGGGTGCTATGGTTGAGATAGTATAAGCATAACTGACCTATATATAACCTAATATGGAAAGGATAATGGGGCATTTTTTCTGATTGCCTCTTAAGTCCAATGTGTGCAATGCTTTGATTACTCATTACTCATTTAAACGCCAGTTGCAGTATAAATGTGATACATCTGTTTACGTGTCATTTGAGAAACTATTTCACTGCATATTATTTTTATTAACAAACAAGAAGGTAAAGATAACTACTGTTTTATTTTATTTTCCGTTTTATTTTACAATGTTACAGATTTTTATCCATAACTTTGAACCCGCCCACCAAGTTATGAACAAAAGTTTCTTTTGAAATAATATATAGGTCAAGAAGTTGCTTTTGAAGTTAACTGTAATGTTAGTGACATGGTAACAAACAATTCATGAACAGATACTTACCCCGGTGTGTTCCCAAATTCATCCAACTCTTTTAATTACAAGGTTGATATGTAACGGGCAATGTAAAATTATATAATTAACCACAATAATAAAACGATGTTAAAAATAGCTTGCCCACTGTGTCAGGACGACATTATATGTTGCTTGCAGAAATGGCATGCATTGAGAAAACGACGTCATATATTTAGTTTCATTTGTGACGTCGGTTAGACGTCTACTTTGGTTGGACTATCCATGGCGGCCAGATTTGAAGCTGGTTTCGCGATTTCAGAATTTCAACGTCACTCGACCTCATTGTTTAGTATAATTTAGTGTCTTCAGCAAATAAAGAAGAAAACAAACAATACAATAAACATTTTGAACTTATTTTAATATTTACTGAAACACTTATGGAAGAATAGCGATACAAAAAAACTGTTTTATTTTGAGCTGTCCTCTGTACATTTTTGGGGTGGCTGGTTGTGGAGGAATTTTATGGGAACACTGATGTCCTTCCAGCAACGCTACGACCAATGTAATTTTTCTATCATTAAGCTATCGAAAAGAGAGGTGTCTGAGGAATTTTTGTATCCCTCGCGTCGATAAGATTTTATTACGAAATTGAAAACAGTAAAAATAGTACTGGTTTTATGCTTTTGTTATCCGGTTGGTGAATTTTAATACTCGGCTGATAAAGTTTTCGCCTTAACTAGGAACCAGTAAAGCAACTCTGTCTTTGAAATGCGGAATTACAACCTTAGAAACATTTGAAAACAGTTGGTTAAAGCATTCATGCTTACATTATGTTTTGGAAAACGCAGAGAAAGAAAAATGAACAGATCGAGCATAGCTTGGTTTTAAAATGTCAGAACAGTTGTACAGCAATGGGAGAAACAACATACAATAAGGTGGTAGAGAGAGAGAGAGAGAGAGAGAGAGAGAGAGAGAGAGAGAGAGAGAGAGAGAGAGAGAGAGAGAGAGAGAGAGAGAGAGAAAGAGAGACTGAACGAGTAAGTGAAAGAAAGAGACAGAGGGAGGGAGGGAAGGAGGGAGGGAGGGAGAGAGGGAGAAATGGTTGGGTGTTTAATGCAGTTCATATCTCCCTGTTAAAAACTTTGTCTGGAAAATAGGCAAAAAGCAGAAAATCTTCTAGGTCTCAAGAAGAGATTAAAAACAAAACAAAAAACTTTTATCTCTGCAAATTGCCTTGATACCATATAGCCTTACTTAAACCCCTCAGAAATACTATACTTCCAATTCTAACCAAAGATATGAAGAAAGATAGAGAAGTCTGGCCAACAGCTGATAAGAGCACTGATATGTCAGATAAGGGACTTGAATAGCAGAGATATCGCATGATAACCATCAGTACCCAAACAAGCTATTTCTATAGAAATGATTGCTATTTTCTGCCTTATCATACTGGTATAGCATTTTTGGTTGATTACCCTTCTTTTGTTAGCAACGGTTTATCAAAACACAGATAGCTATCGCAAATGTGAAGGGATATATATGAGCATGTATAAAACAGTAAAAATTGAAAGTGTGCAAAGTTCAAAACTGCCAAATACATTTCGAGGAAAATAGGGCAGAGAAATAATAAAGATGTGATACTATTTCCTCTTTCTTCCTTAGGTTTTATATAAATTTATAAATGTTGTGAACGATCATCTAATGTTTCTTTTCCTACTGAATTTTTATATCTTTTATCATAGTTACTTTTTACAGAAACATTAGTTGTTACTTAACACACCTAAATTTAATGTCAATTTTTAACATAATTTATTCCGTTTCAGATATTTGTAATTTAATTTATGTTACCTCAAAATAATTTTAGATATGTCTAAAGAAACAACAAATTGACAACTTTCAAAAAGTATTTAAAATATATTTATCTGTTTAAAATTATTCTTATCAATAAGAATAATACAAAATAATGCAAAATACATTTGTCAACAGGCAGATTCTACACTCTTACAACTCATATAAACCACTGGCGATTAGCAATGTTAATCTAAATTAGCTTGGACTATTTGATTCTGCTTAGTTAAAAATAAATACCAATTTTAAAGTGTATTGTAATCTAAAACGTCACAGAAATGTTTTTAATAATTGACAGTTAAAGGTCACTAGAAGTGCACATAACTGTATTAGTTTAGTGCATTAAAATATATCAGATTGATTCAAAAACATTTTTTAATATCTGCATTTTTGAAAGATATCCGTCAGTTATAAATCACACCTGCCTAATGATTTCTGAGTTCAGCTATTCAAGATATACGAAGATATATTATTATCTTTAAACAAAGTTAACATTAAATGATAAACCTGTTTATTAAATTCAGTAAATATCTAACTGAATGGCAAATGTTTGTAACTTATTAAGCGATATTTTTTAATTGGCTAATTTAAATTGAACCAATGCCGTTGGATTGCCATCTTATTTTGAAGTATTCTAAATATCCCAATGAAACACACACACAAAAATGACTCGGTAAGGGCGTGGGTTGGTTTAAAATAGTTTTCTTGCATCCAAAAGATGCAACGATAAGCAGATGCAAACAAGTGAATCATAAAGTGTTAAAGACACATAGAGAAACTTTAGATTATTTTTTGTGAGACTGCACATAAATAGCACTCAAAATAAGGCGGCAACTCCTTAAGCCAAACTCAATTTCACACCAGAATAGAAGACAATATATGAAATCATATTTTCAGCATCCACAAGGTCAAATGGATAAACGACGAACTGTTATGCTAGTGTACTGGAAATTTGAAGTGTTTATAATGTTCATTTTCTGAGAAAAATCTCAGTATTCGAATATCAGACGGTTTTCTTAAGCAATAGACGCAGGGGAAGACTGTTAGCTTAGTGGCCTGGAGCGTTATTCTAGTAATCCCAAGAACCCGAGTTCGATTTCAGCTGGGAGTAATAAGCAGGGGATCGGCGTTCGCTCCAATTGCTTCAGCTAAGCGGATGCAGTGGGTTAGATCACGTATCACGGAATTCAAAATTAACGTAGAATGAGACTTTCGAACATCCTTTAAAAACACTGCATACCAGCTGACTTAGGCTGTCACACCTGTCCGCGAATAATCCCATTGTTTGATTGGTTTTCACACATGAGATTATAGAGATCTGTGATTATGCTTGTAAGGAACTTAGTGTTGAAAGATTAACCCATGATCTCTGACTTAGCAGTAATAATAACTTTGAACTTTGAAAATATTTTGTAGCCAAACAACAATTGTAATAAACAAAACATAGTATCTTGCCACTCAGATTTTGTTACTTAGAACTACATTTAATTCGTTTTACCATAGTGGTAGTCACGGGGCATTTTCTAAAATAATTTTTTAGCCTTCTAGCATTGTCCGATCATAAAGCGATATCCTACAAAATAACGTTTCAGGGCAAAGGAGCCATTTATTAATGGTCCTAAACCAAACTCATCTACAGAAGCCTAGAAAGAAATGTGCACGGATTTGCATTGCCTCCATATTGTAATTGAAGCAAAACCAATGCTCACTTCAGGTTTTGCATTTGGTTACGCTGTTAACTGGACAACATAATTTCACGCATGCAGAACAAGGGAGTGCAGACTTCATAAAAGCATTTTATTTGTGTAATATATGCGGTTGTATCACAAATTCCCCTTTTTTGTTTTGCCAAGCTTACTTGTTATACAAATACAACAAAGAGTGTGATCTGTGCATGTTATTAGGAATTACGAGTAAGCTCAGCGTTTGATGAGCTGTATTCGCGAGAATGAAATAATGATCAATTGCTATGTACATTACGAGGGGCGAATGAAATTAAAAACCAGGCTGTAAAGCTTTAATTTTGCTTCCCTTTCGCCATAAAAAGAAGACAAATATAACGAAAAGATAAAAAAAGATATCGGAAAATCAATGCCCTTTTACAGTTATTAAAAATTCTTATTAAGCTGATCTGTAAAAACGGCTCCCGATACTATAGGCAACAAAATTTGATAACAATACTGGTTTTGGTATACACAGTGATGTACTAGTTTGTTTCAGATCTTCTTTCACAGATCAGACACATCTGTAAAAGCTTTTGAAGTCCACCCTTCAAAGGCACTTGAACTTAAAGTCTCGCTAGGAACACCCTTGGTCCATGCTGTTTTCTCGTTATGCAGTTCTACTCAGCAAAACAGTTACTTGTCGGGAGATCGCCGCGCAGTTTTATGTTGATAATATGTAGTTGTAAATATATCCCAGCGATCAGACGCTACAATCTCGGAGGAGCTTTGACCAGAGGTCATTCTTCACATGCACATAACATGCGTACATACATAGACTGTACATAGCATATTCATAACAAGTGTAGACTCTTGTAATTCCTTTTGATAAAGGTTATAAAAGAAACTTCGAAACCCAGTTACAATGTGCGACAGTTCTGAATTTTTGGGATTAAAAGAGTAAAACGTTGTCAGCTTGCTTGGTCTATCGTACTTATCACATCACTCTTAATATACATTTCAACTGCCTGTCAGTGGAACAAAGAATTGGTGCTTAGTTAATATGTATGATGATCTTTGCGGCGATTCTCTTTGTTGTATCTTGTTAGTGCTTGTAAAATATGAACAGTCCCACCATCTCACATTTTAGTTGACATTTCAAGAAAACAAAATTCGGCACAAATACAGAATTTGTATATTTTAAGTTATTTGGTTCGTGAAATCTTATAATTATCTTAAAACATTTTTTTAGAGAAGCCTATTTTGAGTGAATCTTCTCATTTAAAATCTTTTTTCTTTTGCTTAATATAATTTAATATGTTATCTGATTAATAATTTTATGTCTTTGTAATTATGTGATTACCTGTCAGTGTAATAAACATAAATAGGTCAGTACAAATAAGTTTACTTCCCTTATAATAAAACGATATTTATAATAACGAGCATGACTGATTCAATGTTTTCTTTCAATCACACCGAGTTATCTGTACTTGATTTAATTCGAAACTGTAAGGTATCTTAAAGAATAACTTCTGTGGTTAGATTATTCTGAAACCATTAATTGCTACCTACATATCACTGAACAATTGATGTTCCTCAAGAAGGTAAAGAAATGAAGTAAACAAAACAGATGGATTGAAAAAAGATGTCTATAGATAAATATATTTATAGCCTCTAACACAATTTACAGACTAGTTTTCTTTCTGGATTTTTTGTCATGCTTCACTCTTTAATTTGTATATTTTTCAGCGCTGTTAGCTGTTTAAGAACTGATATTATCAACATGTTTAATTTATACAAAAGAAGTTGGCTTATACAGGAAGTATATTCTCAAATACATTTTCATGTTTATGTTTATCAAATAAACATGCATCAAATTTTAGATAAATTACATAAATAGTCAATGTTTTGTTTTGATCCGTTGCTATTGAAGTTGAATATGTTTTTTATTTTAACATATGTGTTAAAAACTTCATAACTATATAATTCATAGCAATTATCTAACTTTTTATCGCGTTCAAATTTGACAAATAATATGCTTTCAAAAAGATTTCAATTTCTTTTATGTAAAAACGATCTTTCATCTTTGTTCTATCAAAAGAAGCAAAGATTGTGTCTTATCCAGCTCTTCAGCATGGCGAATTATTTGATATCATGATTGTTTATTCTTGTGATGTGCTAAAGTAATTGAATCAATGTTTCTTGCGTAAGATTTTACTCCATTGTTTTTACGTAATACCGATTCACTTAATACCGATTTTTAATCCTATTTTGTGAAACGTTCAATATATATCGTGTTATTTCAGATCATTTCAAACTGTGTTTGAGCTATGGCATAAATTTACCTTTTTTCTTCAACGAACACAAATTTTATGTTATTTTAAGATTTTTCTTTCTGTAGTTGAAGTAACGTTTGAATATTCTCTTGTCAAGTCGCTAGTAAAATTAGTCTAGAAGTTGCATACAGGTTGGAGCCTGCTCTGAACTTGATTCTATTTTTAAAAAGTGAAATGTAAGTAACAGAAAAGTAGAAGCTGTATTCTCAGTTTTTAATATATTTTTAATTAAAATAAATAATCAACGATTAGATTAGATATTTAGTGTGTGCTTTATCCAGTGCTGTGCTAGTCGACTTTTTCCTCAATTTGAAACCTGCCTAGACTGCCAAGTAAATTCCAAAAAGATTTCTTGCAATTTTTTCACAATGTCCACAATGAACTGCCTTTGTTCCTAATACATGCGTTGCATCATAGAACAATTACAGTCCAAAACTAGACCATTTTTGCTACCGAAAAGTGGCGAAAATTACATTTGGGACCATAAAAATTACGATATTGAAAACAAAAAATTTAACAATTCCTCAAAGATCATGCTATGTTATTCCGATGGCGACATAAAGTCGATTTCAGGTTACGGATTCGACCTGACAAGACCGCCGCATTACATCTTCAAATTTGGCTGTGATGGATCAACATATGATCAACGTTTCTGACAAAACGCTGAATAGATGACAACTAAGCAACTTTGCTTAGACTTTGATTTTGGTCGCAACTAACAACCACTTTCTCCGATGTTTACTCATGTTTTTGTGACTTCTTTGACAAGAAATCGGAAAATTGACGTTATATAAACATAAAAATGAGATGGGCTTTAGTTGTAACCCATTCGCAAGGTTCTAACTTCGACAGCTGGACGTTGTTAGATTTCCATGACGGTTACCTACTTAAATATAAAAAAGGTTTAATTTTCTAGCCAATTGTTTCGTCAAATTAAGTGAAACCAGAAAAGATAAGCTAAAAACAGAGGAAAAGAATCATGGAGCCTCAAATTTTGAAAGAAACCTTTAACCCCTATAGAAAATAAGGGTTACAAGCAATGGAAATAAATAAAATTCTAAACTCTCACTCATTTGAATTGCAAATACAACTTAGTACTATTTCTGTAAAACGGTAAAATGGCGTCTCAGCTGAAAAAGGTACGTCACAAATGATTTTTTAGTCAAATAGTAGTCTCAAAACGTATTTTTTTCTGAAACTGTAAGTACAGTCCTTTTCGAGATATTTAGCTTTAAACATATCAATACGTCATAGGACAGCGGTGATGACGTCATAAGTCAACAATTTTATCCGTTCGAAAAAGATTCCATGGCCATATATAACTGTGTCAAATCAAATTTTTCGAGCTCTTGCTGCCTCGGAGAAGTTGTTTGGAAACTGGCGAAAAAGCGTGATAAAAGCAATAAACAAATAAATAAATAAAAAGTAAAAAAACTTTGAGATTGCTCAGTAACGCAATGACTTTTTGGAACTCCGACCCAAGGGTAAATCACTGTACTACTATGCCAGCGTGCGAAGAAAATAGAAATGCTAAAAAACGTGCAAAAGCGGAAATGTTAGAGCTAAATAGTTACACTTGGAAAGTTTCTGCTTCCTAATGTACTGGAAAGCGAAATTTCTCTCTGCAACTGGTCAAATCGCGAATAACTAGTAAGTCCAAATTTTATATTCTGGTGCTTTGTGAACTTTTGAGCCGAAAAATGCCTTCAATGTTGTATTTTATCGAAAATTAATTATGTGCCGTACATGAAAGATCACAAAACATGAATAACCTTACCTAGTGGAACAATAGGCAATGAGTTCTTACATAAGCAGCGACTGTTTGTTTGTGTGGCGCGTTGCACGAAGTAAGGCTTTGCGGGCTACTTGGTATCCAGGCAGGAATACGTAAAACACACAGGTTCTGTGTACTGTGATTTTAGGCTTTAATATCAGTTTTAAAGGTTGAATTGTGTGATAGCGGGTTGCTTAGCTTCTCTAGCCGTTGTAATTTTAAAATCCCACCTTAGCCCTCCCAGTCTATTTTATAATTTTCTCACCGATTCCTAACTCCGATGCCTTTTCTTCTTCGCTTTGACTTCGTTCACAGTGTTTAAATATATTCGCCCATAGAACTATATTCCGATGAAAAAGATTAGCGAACTTTTTAAATTAAAACTTTAGTTTATTTTCGTACAATATCATTTCAAATAATCGCTTTTAGGAGCTATTTCCGAATTAAGCAGTTTGTGTGTGTATGTGAAGAGGGTTGGGGTTTCTACTAAGGATGGGGTTCAACCAAACCTCCGTATCACTTTGAAGGCTAACCACCCTCCTTAAGGCTGAATTTATTGCAAACTTTATTAAAAGTTTTTATTTTATGTAAATGTTAACAGTGTATAGCATTTTATGTGACTTTAATGTGTTTACAGTACAGCTTAAATCATTTAATGGCATACCGTTAATGCATTAACATGATAATAGCCTGAAAATAGTGAAGGCACAAAATAAATTCGCTTCGGTATTAATAAATTAAATCGGCTAACAGTACCCTGATTGATTGTATGCGGCTGTTAATCGCATACTTTTTATAAAAACATAGTATTTGTGTTTTCAAGCCAAATCCGTATTTCCAACTCATACAACGCTTAGTTTTTTATTAGAGTAATTTACTATTTAACCAAATAGATTCCGAATTGCAAATCCCGATCATCCTTCCGAATGTGAAAGGACAGTGATTTTCTGGTTTATCTTGATGTTATTAGGCAATAGAAAATTTAATTTAAGCAAATATGCACTTTATGAAGCATTATTACTCATGTTGTTGAGGCCCAAATATATCAGGACGCTACGCGGACTCCTGTAGCCATTATGAAAATAGAATAGTAGAAAGTACAAATATAATAGTCGAAAGTATAAATTAAAGTACAAGACAGAGACACAAGCTGATTTTGTTTACGAAGGAGAGTAAAACACACGTATACATGTTCTTCAAAAAAATTATTCACTGGATAGTCGCATAGATTGGCAAGGGGAACACTATTCCTTGTCTATGCTATAAAGCGGTGTCGTCTGTACATAAAAATTACTCTTTACTTGTCACTTTGAATTTTTCCAGTTAGTGGGGTTGTCGCTGATAGCAGTTGCATAGATTTGGGCCCATATTTTCAGAATATCTGAATAAACGAATATTCAGGCTCAATATAGACCTTACAGCCGCCTTTTTTTATTTTAATTAGAAAGCTGCAAAAATCTAATTGCTTTAGCATAAAAATATGAAAAGTGTAGTTTAACGTCTGCAGTACAGCAGTAGTCTAAGAACGGAAAACCTGATTGCCAACCATACTAACATAATTTCATATCACGTGGATTTATTTTTATTCTTTGCTTACAATTTTAATTGTGCTTTTATTTCTCTCTCATAAAAACTATATTTTACACAAAATAACAAACTATACCCTTTTAAAGTAGTTTTTCAGACAAGACACTACGGAAGTTAAGATGTACTGTACATGGCACAAAAAGAATGTGTCTCAAATGGGAATACTTTTAGTTATTTGTATTTCACATACAAAGATGAAAGTTGGATAGGATAGGATCTCTGCTTTGTGTCATGAAAAAGGCCCAGCCACAATTTGTCCGAGGCTCTGTATTTGCTAGTAGTGATATTTTGGAATAGGTGATAGACGGGAGGAATCTTGGGATACCCAAGAAGCTCAGTTCCTCCACACACTACTGGATTCCTTCTACTTACTAGCTCGGGAAATTTTCTTGAAATTCTGTTCTGTTTCGTACTATTTATTTTCAACTCCAAATAAAACAACGACCCAACTTTAATTATTATGCAAAACTTTAGAAAAAGGCATTTATTTATATCAGTTAATTGCTATACTTAATTTTTCAAATTTTTCGGTTTCATGTTCACCCTGTTAAGGAATCTGTCTATGCACTTTAACAACGTCGAACTGAAGCGACAGATATCGAACTATGAAGTTAAATATTTACGAAAAGCCGGGATTGTGGTTTAAACCATATTATATTGGAAATTTGTTATGGATATTCCGACAAGGCATGCAGTTTTTGCAGTTATTACGCTGTGTAGATATTTTCTGAGATATATCAGGTCGCAGTGCTGATTACAAAAAGCTGCAGCTTTTTATCTCTAATCGAAAGCATGTTTTGAATGATACATAATTAGAAATGTCAGAACCATAGCTGGAAAGAGTAGATAATCATGGGTGATCAGAATCACATGTAATCAGTACTAGGGATCTAGTTTCTGTCTCAACGGGGGAGTGAGACATACTTGCGACTGGTTTTTGGCACTGGTCTTTCACATTGAAAATATATCTTATTCAAATGAATTTCGGAGAAAACATATTGCAATATTATTTGATGCCATAAACAGGGTTGTATTTGGAAGTGTAAGTGGAATTACAAGGCTTGACTATCACCATTCCTGACACGATGCTATCGGTTAGGATTGTGATTTTTTATCATGTTCACATCTCCATGTGGGTAATTGCTATGACCTGGAGTGCCTGCACATTTAAGGGTAGAGCTTTATTGATAGTTGGCTACATTTTCAGATAATGCTTTTTGTTGCAAATGAAGAGTAAAACTAGAGCCATTTTCCGATAACGTTCACAAAGTCCACTTGCATCTGAAGTCACTGGCACTGCAGGCTGGTTTCGAAAACATGCTGTTTAAGACCACATTGCTTTAAAAGAATCCTCATTAAACTAGTTTCACACATGTTTAACACCTGTATTCCCACAAAGCTAAACAATAGTCACAAACATAAACCGAAAGACTTACAGGAACGAGATATACTTTAACCGCACTTTTATTCTCGACTTCAAAGATTAAAAGTTAATACAGAAAATAAGCTATAGTGCAACTGCAAAAGAAGTCATATTCAATACATAACCATTAACATCACAACAACATTCAGAATTTTAAAATACATGCCAGATTTTAATTATATGTTAATAAGTTCATGGACACCTAATCACATTTACAAAGTAACTGCATTTACAAGTAGCATTGTGATCATAATCTGTTGATGAAATGTGCGGTGCCTTACCATGTAGAATATGTCTTCAAAAGCTAACCGAGTGTTCCATATGTGCAGAAAGACATGCTTACAATGCTTTCCACAATGCTTGTGGGTAACTTGTAGTTAATACTTTACATCTTTTTTACTCATATATAATTCAATCATATGCAATTCAGCATCACATGTAATTCAGTGTTTACCTTATTAAATATTTACTAATTAGTTGCTTTAATGCTGTATAAAAAGTAAATGATCTGCTTTATATTCTCGATTAATGTCAACCTACTTTTAATTGACTGGATCTAAGCATTTAGTGATCAATTTTCTGTCTCACCTATGTACTCTATTCAGGGTATATTATAAACACAAATTATAAATCTTATATAAGAAACGCGCAAGTGATCATTACGAACTCTTGCAAGGATTTTCCTTTATAAGTATCTGTCACATGTAACCCATACAAAATGCAGCCCCTTTGATATCATAATAAGATCCCATTTCTTATCATAAGGCCAAGTTCAAGTTATCTTGGTGATCTTATAAGTCCATATGGCGTATTAAGGGCATTTTCAAACGCAAGAATCGGATCCGTTCAAAAATGAAGACTTGCAGCCGTTATAATCGTTAGTTTAAAAAAGTGGGGTCGGATTTCAGATAACTAGTTGAACACACACACACAATATATATATATATATATATATATATATATATATATATATATATATATATATATATATATATATATATATTGTGTGTGTGTGTGTGTGTCTGCCACATTTTAATAGTTTCGGCCATTCAGTTTTTTTGCATTTAGAAACATATTTTGTCAACATAAAAAATCATCCCCACTATATATCTTTAATTAGATCTAAACTTTGTTTAAAATTTCTTCACAAAATGTGTGAATTAAAAAATTAATTGATAAAGATGTTATCATTCTGCTGTCAGTGTTATTGTTAATTAAACTTTTTGCAAAAACGTTACACGAAGTATTACTTTGTGCAGTACTTGACTTAAAAGATTTTCAGATAACATATAACGGGTGCACCAAAAAATTTTTATTTAGCATATTCGCAGATTGTTTGCTGTCCAAACATTTGATTTATTCATAATGTCTCAAATTTAAAATGTATCAAATCAACCTTTAATTGATTGATAAAATGGCCAACAGAAGGGATTAATGAATAAGTAGAATCTAAAAGCTCGTATTCGAATCCATGTTACACAAGAGCAATGAAGGGATTTTTCATGTTGACTTGTCTATGTGCACTTCACTTCTAAATACACATATGGTTTATTGTCCAGAAAGCGGTTTGATATGAACAATAAAAGTTAATGGATGTGTTCCAGTCTTCTGTTTCTTATACCTGTCAGACCAGAACTAGCGTCAAATTAAAGTAGATGATCAATTGGACAATCACATAGAGTTTTCTATAAAATAATTTTGCCTATTTTGGTGTTAAGATCCTTGTTTCTTTGTTTTGCAAATGAAACGCGAATTTTACACATGAAAGATGTGTCAAACTGACATTTTGTTTGGAATGAATTGCGATTCGTTTTAAGGAAAAGTTTATTTTCAAGAAAACAAGTCATTGGGATCTCTCGTTATACTTGGCCACCTGATACTAGACGTCACTAATACGCGTTGTTTTAGAAGAGAACAACAAAGGACAGTGTGAAAAACAAGACACCAAAATAAAAGTTTTGAATGTTGCTTAAAAAGGTAGGAAAGTTTTGAAATTTGACACCCTTAACTCGCATAAAGTATCATTCATATATAGTTTTAATTGTCTAAGATTGCCATAATAATCATAATTATAATCACAATTATTATTTTTATTATTATTATTATTATTATTATTATTATTATTATTATTATTATTATTATTATTATTATTATTATTATTATTATTATTATTATTATTATTATTATTATTATTATTATTATTATTATTATTATTATTATTATTATTATTATTATTATTATTATTATTATTATTATTATTATTATTATTATTATTATTATTATTATTATTATTATTATTATTATTATTATTATTATTATTATTATTATTATTATTATTATTATTATTATTATCGCTATGATTATCAGTATAATTATTATCAATCATTCATGATAAAAACATTTATCGCCCTAAAATAAATAACATGTTTATGTTTAAATTATTGAACCCAGTGTGATTTGTTCTCCTTTCTGAGAAATTACAAAACCCAATAAGAGAAGGCAATATCCCAAATTAACATTTTAAGCATACAAAAAACAGAATTTAGACTTAATCCAAGCATTTTATGTGCAAGTAGTTTTTTGTAATTGAAAAAACCTTTCTTGTGAATGTCAATTCCTTTCGATTGAGTTCAAGGCTCTGCACTGCACCGTTCATATCACCATTACAGGTTGTGACCCACACACAATTATTTTTAAGTAAACTTTATTGAAACACGTAAACATCTAACAAGTATTTTGTTTTAAGAGTATTTTCAGCTTTTTCCAATATCGAAATGCTGTTTATATTGAGGTTGGTGCGACTTTCCTCTGTTGTGTGTTTATCTGTAAGTTTTAGTCGCATACTACGAACCAAAAAACACAAATGGACAAAGAATACTTCAAATTTTACGATGTTTGCTAATTATTACTTCTTAACAAGACAATAAATTGCAAGGAATATATTTGGATGTTTCAATTTTCTGCTTAAAATTATCGATTTTCCTGTCCGATGAAGTTGTTTGTTTTAGCTCGATTCCAGTTATAACTAGGGACAGAAAAAGTGCTTGGAAAGCGTAGATATCTTGCAGATTTTGTATGAAAGGGTGAGAAAGCTTTTCTGCAGCGCAGAGACTGTTCAATATCGTTACAAGCGGATGTGAGTCACACTTATTTCGACAATCATAAATCATAAAAAATCTTTAAAAAAATTAGCTTCATAAACTCACTCTGTAATTGAGATTAGATTAAGCAGGAATTAAATAAATAATTTGTGAAAAATCAATAGTGCTCTCCAAACGCAAGGATTGAATAAGCTGGGGTTAAATTAATCATGAAGTATGTCTACTAAACTTTAAAATGGTTTTGGTCGTGGTGGGGGCAACTGTTTGACCTCTAAATTGTGTTCGAAACTAGAGGAAATGCAACCCCTGACCCCCCCCCCCTGGATCCGCCAATGAAATGCTATCTGCGAGTGAAGGTTTCAAGTGTGCCTAATAAAAGTTAATGTATACAAAATAAGGGTTTCCAATTTGAGCAAAACCTTGTTGTTTTTAAATTTAGGAGTCATTGTTGTAATGGCTACAAAGCTCATTTCAATTATGGCTAGATTTATGCCAGTGAATAAATGTCACGGATTTCGTTTGTGCTTTCATGTTGAAAGTTCTGATTCGACACTTTAACATTATAATACTTTACTTGCACACTTACAATTGCTATTAATGCTTTTGCTTTATGCATCAGCGGAAATATTGTGAAGTAATCCCTTAATTGGAAATCGCTTTTTCAAATAATGGTTAGTATGTTATTTCCTATTTCACACGCAGTCAAAATGGTTCTCTTTGTAATTATTACTGTATTTGCAAGTTCAGATACCATGACCAAATAATATCTGTTTGAAATCCACGCAGCGCAGTTTAAAAACAATAACAAGAAGCTCAAGTAGGAATAGAGGTTGTCACGTTGGCGACTTCTTCACACTAAGTTATAAAAGATGCAAAACATTTCTAAAGTCGCTCTCGCTGTTAAACTTTGTTTCAAAGAGGCTTCTTGTTAGAAATGTTAAACAATTGATAACCTTCACTCAGCCGTTTCAGTGGTAAAGTTTGTTAGTTTAATGCACGACGAACTGCAATGTGACAGATATTCAACTTTTCATAAGTCAAGTGAAGAACCAACATAAAATGATACAATAGTTCCGATTATGTATTGCACTTATGAAATGTGTCACAAGACATCCGGATAATAGGCTTAACGTATTGATAAGGACGATCAAAACCGCATCCTCGTGATTTGATTGAAAATATGAACGCTTACCGCTTACTTACAACGTTATCTTGATAATTTTTTTAAAGGTTTAAACGGAACACAGTATTCGGCAACGTAATGTTTGAGAAAACAATGTTAAATTAACTTCTTTCCATAAGACTAGGACTGCAATACAGCATACTACTTAAATGCTAAGCTTAAATTAACAGCACACATTTTGTGTGTCTTCATGATCAAATTTAAATAAGCGCCACGCGACAAACAACGCTCATGAAACGCTTTACGTTCAGTGGAAATAAGTTGAACCGGAAGCCATTCACGAGTGTGGGTTTCTTGTCCTGTCAAAAAATCAAACGGCTATAAATTGAATTCGAAAATATTGCAATCGTAGTGAGTCAGATACCACGCATTTTTTCCTGTCATTTAGATAAGGATATAGGTACGAGGAACGTTAAATAATGATTTCTGCGAAAGCACGTTGAAGAGGCTTATTGATAAAGATAGGCAAAACTGAATATTAACTCATCTTCACAAAGTACGATAAGGATCAAGTCATGTATGTTTGCGCCATATTCGGACTGATACGGCGATAGATCGTACCGTTCAGTGACAAGCACCCCTGGAGATTTTTATCCTTATCTACTATTGTTTACTTGATGAACTGATAAGGATGCGATTCAATAACCTTTTGGTAATATCGTGTACCCAAAGTTGGGGACGAGTAGAGACCGTTACGACTTAATCTTATAAATTTTAACCTATTGCTCTAATGTACTTGATGCAATGCTTAAGTGATATTAATCGCTGAATAAATATAACTACGGTTTATTGATAAGTGGTAAGATCTCTGTGTGGATAGTCCAAGCCTTGTAAATTAAAGTATGAATGCGGGAAGGTACATTTTACTAAGATGTAAATACAAGGCAAGAACTCTTCCTCTTCTCGGTTTTCAATTTGAGATATATTCACTATAAAATCCAATTATGACACGGAATATTAAAATGGAAAAAAAGTCACCAATCAAAGCTCACCTACTAACCAAATACTGTTTTGTTATTTAGTCACTTGTTTGGTGATATTTTAATCAATGTTATAGTCCTTTATGAGGATGCTGGTGTTGACTACATATATACCAAAAACAGTTTTTTTTTACCTGTTGGTGCTAACATGTTTGGAATTAAACATAGATTTTATTTAACTTCATTACTTATTTATTCATGTCGGTAAAGCCTATACACCATGTTGTGGTTATTGATATTGTTGTTGTTTTTTTATCACAAGTTTACTGTACTTTTGGGATGTTTCTTTACAATTATTTTCAGATAAAGTAAAAGAACAACACACTCACATACCAACAGAGTAATCACCCATGTATTTTGTTATTTGTACGTGAATTTACCATGTAATTAACCCTGTTTTTATGTAAATGGTTCTACTGAAGTACTTATGTCTTTCGGTACTAACACTAAAAACTTACGTCATGAAGTTGTTAAATTACTCATTTATTGTGGGTACAATAGGCATTTTGAATATCCACATAAAATATTTTTGGAAAAAAACTGATAACGTGAACCCTTAATTGTGATTTCTATGTCCGGATGGATTTTTAAATTAAAATTTAAAGCAACTACTGCTTTGAATTGATTAATAAAACTGGCTGATGTGTTTCCCCAACATCAGTTTCGTGCTTTGTTATGTTTAATACCAATAATTTCTTGACAAACTAAAGGGCCAACTCATTTCCTAGAGCGCCAAAGCGCGAATTTGATCTTTGGAATTATTTTGCGACTCTGAAAAATAGTTTAAAATCCAAAAGAAGTGAACAATAATTTTCATGTTGTATTAACCGCTAGTTGTTATGTTTATTGCAAGCAGACTGTAAATAAAACGATCTGAAAATCTCCCGGTGTGTTCGTTTTATGTGCTAATTATTGACCATTAAGAAAATGTTGCCCTTTATGTGGACATTTTCCTAAAATGGTTTCTTGTTGACTGGAAATAAGTTAATATATGCTTTGCTACATTACTTAATTGGGGATTTGATTACAAATAATTGCAATAGCCACCAATTTTTGCTCTCCGGGCAACATTGCAGCATTTACCCAAGTCACGTAGCCAAAAAAACCTTGTTGTTATTTTAAATTGACCATAATTGTGCATAGTACTGTAATATGTTTATGTTTTAGACTTCTTTTATGTAAAACAAACTGGAAAGCTTGTTCGGTACGAACCAGTAGATAACTGCAGTTTTTATAAAACGTCTGAACGCAAAAATTTCTGTACCAATTTATGTGAATAATCATGTCATATGTTTTGTTTTACTGCCATTGCCTTAAAATAATAACTTTATCGGGTTGTTTCCTTCAGATATTGCTCGCAGGCCACGCGTTTATGGGTTTTTTCTGAATACGTTTTTATCCACCAGGACCTATAAGTGACAGAGTCAAGTGAAGACGTTATTTAACATGAGAGGAACTTTTGCATTACGAATTCGTTGGAAATATGCTCTATAATTTGATCTTTATCAATCTGAATTACATTTAAATCATACAAAATGTATATACCTTTTCAGAAAAAAGTGTAATTTTATATACGCCCTTCAGAGCTTGCCGTTCTTTCTTTGTGCGTTTCCCTCCACTTAGCTACGTGAATATTGCTATCGGAGTTTTATCTGAAGGGTCTAGAGGTTCATTGATATGTATCAACACTGATTTACATCTAACCTTATATAGAGAATAAAAGGCTAAATTTAGACCAGCTAGATATATTTGAAATTGATAAATTGATAGGTATATAATGTGCGGTGTTAAGTGCATACAATAAAATAGCGATAAGGTTTATCAACTTCATTATCTTGATAACTGATGAATAAAATAAAAGGGCAGGAGCTTGCTGTGTTTCAGTTAGGTTTGAAAGCACGGAGGAACGAATCATTAGCACCAGCTAACCATACAGCCTGGGATACATTAACTTGCTTAATTTTTTTTTGTGTATGTAGATATTTAAATAAACATTGATTTTCAAAATGTCAAAAAGCACCATTTCCATGAACATATTATATATTATGATATAATAATTAAACTTTAACATGTTAAGGATGACACGTCATTCAAATCGACAAAAAAATGGCTGTCTTCACTAATACAGAATAAATGTTGAAAAATTGAACTTCAGAAACAGGATTTGAAGAGGATATTTCTAAGAGATGTTTTATCCTTTTCTTGTATCATATTTTGCAACATCACAGCAATGGAATGCATACTAATTTACTGAAACTTGGTGTTTTCTTTTATTCCAGAATGAAAAGATGTAGGTCAAATAGCACAAGAGTGTTCTCCGCCATTGACTTCCTTCGCTTCTGGAGGCAAATTCTGACGACCCCGTAATTCAGGGGGATATTTGCAGCAGCTGTTGCCCTGCAGTAGCTGCTGGCGCCCATATACAGTGCGATTGCATCAAGACAGTCCGACTTGGACGGTGAAAATCAATACTATCAGCATTATTTAAAGGTATTTAGATTTTAAAAAAATTTATAGATAAGATACAGATAGAGTTGACAGTGGCGGGGTAGTTCTGTAAATACAAATGCTTTTTTCTCCCAGTCGCAAAATGAATAGATAATTCTGTCTATTTCTCTGTATAATTATCTGATAAGAAGCATTTTCAAATAATATCAGAGGGGAAAATCAAGATATTCTTGATTCCCAAAAGCCCATTTGCGATTCCATCTTCAATAAGATAGATACAGGGGATAAAGTTTGGGACTATCTACCACGTTCTTACATTGCTGATGTTTATCACAGACTTCTGTTCTAATATATTTGATCTTGGGGGAGATGTGCCTGTCGTGATCTTTCCCTGATAAGATATTTCTGCAAAGTTACATGTTACAGTGGCTGATGCACATAAAACAGCTTTTTGTGCGTCGTTCTTTTTTTTTTTTTCTTTTTCCTTTTTTTTTTTTTTTTTTTTTTTTTTTGATTTCATGCTGCATGCAAATTTCTTTTCAAATAATGACTGACCCATTGTGACTTGTTTATATCTTTTAACACTGTACACAGAAGGGATATATATATATATATATAGCTAAAAAGCGTATTATTTCACAAAAGTTGAAAGAAGTGTGTATCCCTAATCTTAAAATCGGCATATACGTAAATTGTGATGCCTATTAATTGCAAAGAAATATCTTCAGTGAACATCAAAGCCAACAGGTCATTCTGCGAAAAGATCATCTAAAAATCTCTCTATCCAAGAGATGGCTTGGATATTAAATATTTGTCCATCCAATTCATATTAAGATAGAGATTTTTTTCCGAATATTCATAAGGTGTTCGCAAGATGGGGAGGCGGAATGGGCAAAAATAAGGGGATTTTCTTGGGGAAATTTTCAGCTGTGAGAGAATTTTCTCAGTCCGCTTACGAAATAACTGTAAATAAGTACGTTGTACTAAAATACTGTATAATGCTGTCGGATACAACCAAAGCGTTATTAAGTTAGTAATTTATACAATCTAGAAAGGCGGCAGTTGCATTAAAAAAAAATCAAGGGGAAGAAATGTAAGGGGGAACAGCATTTTGAAACACACTATTAAGTAGATATATGGATCCGGGACACCAGGGCTGGTACGAAACCCAGTAGTTTCTCCAATAACCCACTCGATTTCCAGTGATCAAGTACAAAAAAGATTACATACTGTTCATATTTCACAACTATATCTTGGAGATTTATTAAACTTTTATCAAGACGTAACAGAGGCGTTCCACACCTCACTAAAATAGACGATTTTTCGTGATTATCCTAGAACTTGGATATCCTACTGATAAAGATATGTTTCCCAATCTCCTCGCTTATCATTGCGATAGCACTTTATCGCCGAGATCCATACATTTTCCCCCCGGTGGGTGCGCCAACATACCACCCGTTTATCTATGTTATCTCATGAATCCATTTTCTATATCAAAACCCACGTTGACTTCTCTATATAAGTTTTACGCACGCGATAGCAGTGTATATATAAATGATTGAAAATCTCAATATATCTGGATTATTTGTTGAGTAAAATGTACAAAGAAAGCCAGACGGGAACACTTAGGTATGGTAAACAATGAGATTAGATCTGCTTCCAACTTCATATGCTAGATCATTCCAGCCTGATGGTGAATGAAAAACACTGAAATTACACAGAACAGTGCCTAAAGCAAATATTTTATGAAAGGTTTAAAACTGACTCGAAGGATTTATCACTTGTGTGTGTGTGTATGTTATTATTCACAGACAGTGTTACTTGTATAAATTTATTCTGTGATAATAACGTTGATATGTGGTCTTTTTTCTTGGGTAGGGAAATGAAACGGGACTGAAGACTCTTATTTCCTGAGTAGTTTCGATTCGGACGTATTCGCCTTTTCACCTGTAGTACAAACAATTTACTCTAGGCTAAAAAAATGTTTTCATATACAAAATAACTTTCGCCTTGATTAATCTCTTTAAAAAAAATCCCGTTATTAATTAAATAAGTGACGTTTCCTTGCTGCTTTATCCACATTTTAAACAGAGCAAAAGTTTCGCGTGATCTGTAAGATGGTGTTTTTCGTGCATGGTTTTAATACGCCGCTCACGCACTGTCTCTGATGCAAATATTTTTTGTTCATTGGGTCTTTATCTTTATAACCGACGCAAGAGGAGGTAAAAACACCGTCTTAATCACGAGATAAATAAAGGATAAATGCTTATTAATCGAAGCGAGAAGACTTCGTGGACGCGTTACAGATAAAGTATATCTGTCCCCCACATAACGATATTCAGGCAAAACAGCTTATCTACATTCTAGATGATGAGACCACCTTTGCTGCGTATAAATTTGTGCACCAAACTTAATTTCGAACATGTAATAAATTCGTAAAACAGCGATTTTAATTATTATTATTATTACTATTATTATTATTATTATTATTATTGTCAAATATCAGAGAGAGACAAGGCAATGCCTCTAAAACATAAACGCCACTGTCTGCAACACAAACACAGCAGGAAACAACCATTTTTGAGTGGCGGGAAGGCCTATTAGGGCAGAATGGGTGCAGGCCAAGCTCCTCAAAGTAAAACATATAATTTTGATTCTACCAGAATAATCTTATACATTTCAAACCTCGCTTTACTGACTCTTTGGGTAACAATAAGTAAGCACTCATGTACATACAGTTTTTGTAATCTTTTACAGTAAAAACTCATTCTGTACAAACCCTGAAATACCGGACAACTGCCAATACCGGACAAGAATTCTCAGTCCCGTTTTCCTTATTGGTTTACATGACCCCTGGAATACCGGACACCTCTATATACCGGACAAAATCCGCCAGTCCCCCCCCCCCCGTTGTCCGGTATAGCAGGTTTTACTGTATTTGGGAGCAGAGGGGTGGGGAGCAGTGTGTACTTCTACCTTAAACAACAGTAGCGAATATAAAGCTTTACATCATTCTTTCGTAGGTTTTATGTAATCTTATCTGAACATCTTGACAATCCCACTTTGAAACATATTTCACCTTTCGCTGTATTTTTTTTTTTCATTTAAAAACGTGCATCATTTCCTATTTTCTCACCGCTGTTTATATCTGCACTAGGATAATCCTATCACTCGTTATCTTATATCTTGACATCTATACATATCTGTGCAGAAAAAGTGTAACAAAATCTGCCGCATTATCTGTCATCTTATCGGTGCCAGGTACTAGGAATCATACCAGACCTTATCACAGTTAACCGATAGCCGAGTTAGATAGCTTAAAGCTCCCATCCTTTTGCAATTATAAGAAGAAAAAAACCTATCACGTCGGTCTTGTGCATGATCAACCAAAAGCATTCAGAGAAAATAAATAATGTAAAGATATCAAAACCGTTTATGTAACGTAAATAAAAGGCCACTTTCTTTAAAGTTAGGAATTAAGATTGATGTTATTGTTGTGTAAACTTTGTTTTGATTTAAAAAAACATTTCAGACGTAATTCATAATTTAGTAGAATTTTATGTCAAGGTCTGCTTCACATAAAAATAATTTTTCTGCTTACTGGGAAGCGAATATGCGTAGGTTACAGACAAGCGTACATGCGTAGGTTACAGACAAGCGTACATGCGTGGATTCCATTCATTTTATTTTAAAAACGAGATTATCCCTGGGTAGTATTATTTCTTTGTGCTTTCTACAGTTGAAACCGAGATTTGTAACATAATTGGCCATTTCTTCGTCACAGTCCATACACAAAGTTCAGCACGACCAATGCAAAATCCGCTGTGAATCGTCCTATACATGGATGGAAACTTGCCCGTGGGCTTTCCTTTTTTTATTATTATTATTTTTTTTCTTTTTTTTTTTTGCAATGAACTTTTTGAAATGAACTTTAAATTAAATTTCTGCCAGCAACAAAATTCAGTTGTGTATACCTCAACCCATTTTGTTGCTTGGCACGTCATTATGCGTTCCTTTATGTGCATTTTTCAAACCGTGTATGGCTTTACCCAGAATAGTAGTGAAATCGACTTCGGTTTGAAAGGAATTGTTGGTATTGAGAAGCTTTTTTCGTGTCTGTAACTATGCAATTTACTTTTATTAAATTAAATATAACTCAGATTAAAAGGATGTCTAAAAACATTTACTTTATTTTGCTACAAAAAGGTTATATACCCTTTTCATGAAAGCACACGCACAATTTACTTAATCTTAGCTGCAGGAGAAAATGTAAATGGTATCTCGACACTGCACAGTTCTGGAATAATGAAGAAAAACGTTTTGCATTTGGCGAGATGGCTGTTTTCACTACTTATTCATTCATACACAACAGGAAGCTTTCGGTGTGATTTCAGGAAAATGTATAATAGAACCTTTGGAAAGATAATGGTGTTTTACTGCCAATTTCAAATCAGAAGAAATGGGGCATTGTTTCACAGGGAAAGGGTCGCATAATTATTTTAAACAATTTAAGACGCCGTTGCTTTTTTTTCAGTAAATACTTAACAGCCAATGCCACAAGAGTCATTGCTTCTAAATTGAAAAAAAAAATAACAAGAATTCCACTTGGCGCGGAATAATTGTATTCTGTTATCATAACATGCCATCCGTAAGGAGACCAATACTTTTCAATTATCAGACACATTTCCCATTCTTTCCATACAACAGTCACGGAGAGTCTTGGCTCACGGAATAAAATTAAGCCGTGTGCAACTTGAAAGGATCAGTGGCATGCCTTAAATGGCTTGAAATGAATCGCTTCTATTCATGGGTTTTGGGAACTAAGATAAGAAAATGACCAATAAATCTTAGTCCATTTATTCACTGCCAAATCAAGCCTTTTTCGTTAAACGACCTGCTGGCTTTCGCCAGATAATGATTTAGACATTCTCAAGATGATATATGCTACTGCTATCTTAATCATGCATTGATGGGAAATTGTCATCCAACCCTATTCTATCTCCGATACTATTATAAGGACGCTTATCCAAGGCAAAGAAATGCCCCTCTACAAAGCAAAAAAGGATTTGAGGCTATCAGGGTTAAGCCCCATACGCCAGAGTCATTGTGTTATCAGCACAGAACACACACTGACTCCTCGCGATCTCATTCAATTAAAGGACATATCATTCAGGGAGTGGTTCCTTTCAGGACTCCTATAATTTTACAAAATAAATAAATGAATGAAAATGAGATTTCAAATTACAGATAGACGTATACGCTTTGTGATATTATTTGAACATTGAAAACGGTAGTTTGCGTAACTGCACAAAATAATTAAATATGTGAAATATTTCAATTTAATATACGAATGACGTCTGGCCTGAAAAGAGGGCAGTTCTACAAGAACTGATGTATATATTTTAACACCAATAAAAGCTTTAATTAAAAATGCGATACCAATCTTGGCAAGCTTATCAAGGCTCTGCAATCAGCACTTTGATTTTATCAGTTGACTGGGGGCTATTCCCCGTCTAGCCCAGCCGTTGTTCAAGCGTGCGTTATCTCAACTTAGTCAATGTCACAGCGCTTTTTATTCTGTTGACAGCTCTTCGCGCATTGTGAGGGGAAAGAACTTATCGAAAGCGTTATAAGACCGACAGCTCACTTCACTGCCATGCTTATCAAACAGCACGAGGACTCTGACCTGAGGGGCTCCCCTCCCCACATCAACACGCCGCCGACTTTTGACATTCTCGACAATGGCATGCGAGAGTTTCCTTACATGCCGGCATTTAAGTTGGGACGCGGCGTGGGAGGTGGATGGGGTATGTACTTGACTCGGGAGCTGCCGGAAAGTCCTAGAATAAGTCCGATTGGAAGCCCGTTTAAGCCTGGAACACCAGAACAAGTGGACATGGCATCTCGATCAGTTGGTAAGTACTTTCACTCTGTTTTTCTTTTTTTTTTATTATTTTTGTTTTTATTTTATTTTAACATATATCAAAGCAGTGGTGATTTTATCGGCAAAGAACGGCAAAATGACTCATAAAACTTAGAAATAGAGTTCAAGCAGCTTTGAAATATTTTTACGACGGACAGACTTTAATGAAAATAACTGTTCCTCCCTTCATTCTTCCTTATCTATTGCACGTAACTCATCCCTTGCTTACGTCCGTAGTGTTCCATAAAGTCACCGAGGCACAAATAGATAATCAGTCACAGGATAATCTTTAAGCTGTGTCACACCATTGCAGACTGCCTAAAATAGGAAACCATAGATTTTTGCCCATGAAGTAAAGCTGACGTTTATCAGTTTTTGCTGGCGAGCAGTATCATATCTTCACGCTCGCATGGGCGCAGGTTATAATCTGTCATTGATAGTATCTTTTGCGTGGCAGTAGGCCATGGCAGAATTGATGTAGAGTGTTAGATTTTGGTGAGCAAAGGTGGTGAGCAGTGTTTCACATTGAGCTGCAGAGCTTGAATAATTTTTTTGCTTCACACTTTCTCCGCATTACGGATGATAATGGGATGTCACTTGAGTGATCACTAACTATGATGAATGCTAATCAGGAGATTCTGTGCGCTCAAGCAATCAGAGACTGTTTTAAGAAATCGGTTTTAACATGACAGTCAGGCTCTGTGGAAAACAGCGACGTTGTTTAACGATTCAGCCCTCCCCTCGCGACTATTTGCGAGCCTCATTCAGCCTTTTTGCTCTTGGAGTTCGTAGATAATTGCAAGAACAGCACAGTTGATAACATGCCTTTTTGCAAGATAGGAGTGATAGGGGATACCATATCCCCACAAAGTAATAAATAAGTAAAACTGTTAAAGCCGAAGATGACCTTTATGTGTAATAAGAGCTTATCGCGATATCGCACTATCACATGGTGTTTATCGGTGGTTCCGAGTGGAATAATGATGTGAAATACAAGCTCTATTTCTTATGTTACCAATGCTTCATGATAAAACCCCAGTTGTGTTCTTCATTGCATCTTCTGATATTACTAGGAGCGGTACATGTTTGTGCTTTCTGTGGAGTCAAATTCAACAATCCTTCAAATTTGGAGGTGCATCTTCAGCACTATTGTAGCCACAATCGTGTGAATAAAAAGACAGCCACGGATATTTCTCCAGCGACCATCACTGAGACTCCTGGTGTGGATACAGCTACACAGACGTGTGAGTGTTATTAACTGTTTACTGGTTATAACATTATAACATTACACTGACGTATTTATTTGTTTATTTATTTTCACAATTTAATTTTAAACACAGAATAACACAAGCGTTATAACAGTTAGGTGAATATTCCGCTTTTTACCGTGCATGTTATTTTTTCATAAAATAATATGCAGCTTAATTTATGTCATTTATATATTCGTTTTTATTATAATTAATATTATTTCGTGGTGAGAGGATTTCGTTTGTTTTTATATGTTAAGAATTTTTGGGAAGTATATCTAAAGATAAGTTGCAGGTTCACAAAACCTAGCAATTTGCGACAGCTTTATAATTAAAAAGAAAGAGCTACTGTGAATATAAATCATGTTCCCAATTTTAAAGTTTCAATAAATAATTTTGTAAAAATACATATTTCTATTGTAATTAATTTCTGGACTTCTGTGAAAATGGCTCGCCTAATTATGTTTTGTACGTATCCGTTTACAACAAAATCCAGAAAAAGACATTCGGCGACATAAAGACGATCTGATATGCTCTCCTTAAATTAACTTCCACAAAAGAATCTGCACCGGTCACTCTAAGAGAGGGACAAAACCCAGCCTTCAATACTGACCTGAATGAAAAGTAATAATAGTAGGGCTGCTCCATCTTTGATCACAACTATTGAAGCGTAGGTTTGTGTGTGTGTGTGTGCGTGTCTAAATATAAGTTGCGTGTGTGTTCGTGTATTTTTTTATTCGTTTCTATGTACACAGGTTTTTAAAATCCAATTTTTTTTGGGCATATCGAACCAGGTTCCAAAAACAGAATCACTAACAACACTCCACCAAATGCTTCGCAGTCGAAGGTGCTAAAAATAGACGAAGGCCACCTCAGCCCTAAACCACAAACACCACCTTCTCCTGTCAGCAACGGATCTTTTGGTCCGAAAAGACAACAAAGCCCACCACTGACCGGTAAGTTTATTAATATGAATATATATGTGTAATACATAGGTCAACATTCAAATAAAGGCATGCTAAAATTTTAATATATATGAAATAAAGTAACTTACATTTCACATTTTTAATTAAGCCTGAAAATACAGGTCCCTCAATCTATGCGCGGGTGGGGAGGGGGGAGTAATTTATAAAGAACTCTGTCTTTCTTGAGCCACTTAACCAATCTCTTTACTGTACTGAAATATGCTTTCCACTTAAAATAAAATGTTTGCAGAGAAGAGGGATTATCATATGTTCATTGTTTTTGTTTAAAATCTGTTGAAACTCGAATAATTTACATAAAAGAAACAAAACAAACAGAAACACGACTTTTTGTTCTTAAAAAAATGCAACATTCCGCATGTGTGGATATTGGTCACAAAACAGCTATGGTTTTATAACCGTAGGAATCTGTCCCTGTTTTCTTGACATGTTTTTCTTCTTCCCTTTTTAGAAAAAAAACTCACACATTCAGTGTTGCAGAGTTGTAAGCTGTTGATATATCTTGTGATGAGATTAGATAACATCATTAACATTCCCAAAGAAAAGTTTTAGATAAATGAAAAAAAAAAATCAAGTGCCTTGAAATATTAATATTTCCACACAACCTAGTCTTCTGGTTAAAAACATATATATATCTCAGAAGACAAATGATCGTTTTTCAATGTGAGAACAGTATCGTCTCAATGACGTAACACTGACGTCGACTCGACAACGGAAAGCAGCCAGTTATCTTCTAGAAAGCTTTTTGAAAATTACGTGGCAAGAAAATGTTAAATGAAAAAAAACATGGCATTTCAACTGTAGCTTTTCTTGACTGTTTTAAGGTGCTTTCCGGTGTCAAATGTGCTCGTACACGGCTGACAAGCAGTCGAGACTTGGCGAACACATGTCAACGCAGCACCCTGACGAACAAGACGAACCTGTGGAGATAAAACACAGAAATGGCGTCAAAGAAGAAACAACGGAACAGACGGATGCCAGCAAAAGCAAGTCAGAAAAGGTCGGAGAGTGGCATTGCGAAGCGTGCGATATTCGCTTCAACTCACTGGGTAACTTCCAGGCACATAAAGAATTTTACTGTGGAACCAGGGGCCGCAGGAGAAGTTCTAATAGTGGCACAGAAACATCGGCTGTTCCAAAAGTCAGGAATGTGAATAATAACAATTTGTACCCCAGCTATGCTTCGGCTATGTTACCCGCTATGATGCCGATGGCTCAAGGCATGTTTGTGCCCATGATGACACCATTTGGCATGACGTATGCTATGGTCCCCATTCCAGCAGTCAACCCTGGATCCCAAGGTCCCGAAACCCTCCCACTTCCTGTGGATAAAAAGACGGAGCGAAAAATGAAAACTACGAAACGTTGCGATGAGCAGCCTCTGGATCTTAGCTGCAAGAAGGAGGCACGATTGCCAAAGGATGACGAAACCCCAGTGCCAAACAGCCGTCGCACTTCGGCGGAAAGTGAAGTGTGTCTGCCTTCGAGTCATTCGCCAACACTTTGCTCACCACCTGCGAGTTCGCCAGCAAAAGAAAGCATGCAGCCGAAGAGTCAACCCCTGCTTGGTATGTTACCACAACCGATGATTATTCCAGCCGCCGCCGCTGATATCAACAGGTGTGAAGAGTGCAACATTGTGTTTTATAAGCATGAGAATTACAAAGTTCACAAGGAGTTGTATTGTGCTACAAGAAGAGGCAAAGAGACAACAATGAGACCTGAACTTAAGACACCGCCTTTGTCACCAAGGCGACTTCCACTTCCGCTTACACCAGAAAATAAGAAACTGTCCCCCTTCTCTAAGTCGTACTCCGGGCTTAGCCCAGCGTCGAGCGCATCGAGCGCTGACACAAGGGATGCAGTGACACCGGAAGAGTATGCCGTGCAGTACCTGTGTGTCCCCTGTAAGATCCAGTTCAGTAATCCCGACACTCTGGAGGCCCACCAGCAGTATTACTGCCCCACGAGCAAAGCTATAGCAGAGCACGCAGCGCTTCACAGTGCTTCAGCTAGCATGAGTTCAAGGTCACCAGGTGGTATAAGTAACAACAGTGAAGCGATCACGTGTTTGAAGTGCGCAATGCCATTCAGTTGCAGTGATGACCTCATTAGACACACGTGTACCCACACGACAATGAAGATTCCTATGTTCTGTTGTCCGTACTGTGATTATGTCGCCCAGAGCGACAACCGGCTTCTTGATCACATCAAAGCTCACGCGCCCACTAAGGCGTACCGGTGTGAGTTGTGTGGATACCGTGGCAACACTGTTCGAGGAATGCGCATGCACGGCAAATCGCACATTGACGCTGGTGAAAGCTTCACAGATGATCACATGACTGAATACAATGAACCACCTCTAATCCCGAAACGGCTACGAACAGTGACGGAAAGCGTCGAGGTAAATGTCTCATCAGAGGTGCTCCGAGCAAACGTGGACACCATCCAGAGACGCAAAAGAAGATCCATGGCAACCAGCTTCTGTAACCCAGCCACAGGAAACTTGAACCCGGACAAATCAGTTGAAAATATCTGCACCCTTTGCAATGTATTATTCCCAGATTCAGGTACTTGGCGTACTCATATGAAAGTTCATATTAAAGATGAACACTTAATGTGTAAAACCAGCGAGAGTAGTGATGGACTGGGCGTGGCTGATTCGAAAAACTCATCGAAATATAACATAGAAAATATTTTGGATATTTCGCCGCAGTCCCTTAAACAAGGCACCAAAAGGAGCCACGATGGTCAAATTGTTCCGAAAGTAGAACCGGATGTTACCTCGGATGGGGAAGATCAAAGCAAAGACTTCAAGCATGATCCGGAAGTAAGAAGTGACAGCTTGTCTACCTCTCGTCCTATTACAGCGATCAGCCCTAAAAATGAAAATCTGGATCCGAACAGCCCACCGTCTCCGAAAAAGGGCAAGGAGGGACTGCTTCCAAAGAAAGAACGAGTGAATTACTGTAAACAATGCGACATACCGTTTGTTTATTTATCAACTTTCCTTGCTCACAAGAAATATTACTGTAGCTCGCATGCAGGTGAAAGAAATGTAGTCACGCCGTCTGAAGTCTAAAATGTATAACGAATTCTTTAAATGTATATTTAGGTATTTATTTGACCCTTTTAATGAAATTACTTTATAGGATTTTGAATATGATCATCAATTAGTGTGTTTAGTCAAAGGCAAGGTAATTTTTGTATGTCCCGGCAAATAAATTGCTTTAATTGCAATAATTATGACGAGACGAAAAATTCTCAATTTGGATTGGGAAATAAATGTTATTCCACGACTGATTTTAGTGCATTTTGATTTACTGCTTATGTATAACCTATACTGTCTGTAGGATGCCGAAAATAAATCATTTGATGTTGCTTCCAGGCAAATGTTGTTTGCTGTTTAAGATAGGAATGCTACAATCACTCCCAATTTATAAGAAAAGTGTGAGCAAATTTCAGAAATATTTTCTATGATAGAGCAGATGTTTTGAAATGTTTGGTGAAAACTTCTTGCTACATCATAAAACAAAATTATATGCATAAAAGAGAATATTTAAGATAGATATTTTTGTTAGTATTACCGAAGTGTTCCAAAAATCCCCGAAAACAAAGAATATGATATTCCCACACTAGTTACCTGAACATCGTTGTAATTCTTTAACAGAAAAAACTTGACAAGCTTAGAAACCGTGTTGGCAGTTCTGATTGGTCTTCACCTTTTGAGTATGTATATATGTGTAATGAACTAATTAATGCAGTTTGGCAATGCAAATTTGTGTGCGCTATATAATGAACTGTCAGTACATTTGACAATGGCTAATTTGTGTGTGTTGGCTCTTCCCTGACTCGAACTTGTTCTTTAGTTCACAAAAAAGCTATTTATTCATGAATTTGTCTTCTTATGTATATGCAATAGTATCTTTGTTATTAAAATATTTCAATGCTGAATTGCAAATGGTATTCTATTCTCTGACAAAACAGTGTTTTTGTTTTGTTCTAAACACTGCTGCATTTTATCGGCGTTTTGCAGCCAGATATGATTTAGATAACAGCTCGTCTGACTCGTTTAATCTAGTGTGACTGATATGGTTAAATCGCGATATTAAAATCATGTGGGAAATAGTGAAGAAACTTAACTCTGAGTTTGTTCAAGCCTGTTACAATAAATGGTTTTTATACTGCTTAATCTATAAAATCATCACATTTGATTTTGTTGTATGTGTACGATGGTGAATTAAATTAAAGCTAACGCAAGAATATTTTTAGTTAACTTCTCACTTGGAATTTTATGAGTTCCCGGTTTCACCACGTTGTCACAGTGTAGTCATGTAGTCATGTAGTCACGAAAGTGTTCACTTCAACAATGCACACTGCATTTTTGTTGTATCATAGTACTGTACAAAGATGAGCAGCAGTGTTCTGTAAGCGTTGTAATTTGAAGTAACATTAATTTTTGTATTGTATTAAAATGTTTAGACACATTTAAAATGAAACGCTCAACTGTCACAAAGAACCTGGAACCACAACTATATATTAATGTGTTAAATAAATATTGATCACAATGTGTTATTCCTGTCAATTCAAAAGCAATATGATGTGAAACAATGAAACGTTGTGATTGTATTTTAAATAACGTTGAAAAAAGTGTTGTGTAACAGCTGCAAAGCAATGTTGTAACAGCGTTTTACACTTCGAGTGTAATGTAACAACTTTCCTTTATTCCCTTTATTCCCTTAAAGATAGATCATGGAAAACATAAGAGATGGACAACATATGTATGATTAGTTTACATGCATCCCATGCTTGTCTGAATAACAATACAGTGTTGTTTTATAGAAATGTCGAACTCACAGAAGATGAATCCTTCAGATAAGTTGGAATTGATAAATGTAATCAGTTAAGTACAGATACCTTGACATCTTTGAAAATTTCTTTCAAAGGCACAGTTCGGTTCTAATCCCCAGCAAATGTAAAATATAGCCATTTTATGATGTGTTTTTGTCAATGAATAATTTAATGATTATTTTTTTCGCTGGACAAAAACTACTTAAATTGTACGAATTTAGTGAAAAAGGTGTTAGGGAGCACCCTCGTTTATTGTCCGTTACACATTTTAGTCATTTTATAAGTGTAATCATAATCAATAACGTAGTTCTCATTTGATTTAAGTATTCCACTACAGAAGAACCCTATAGCATAGGACCATCACGAAAATGGATCATCTTCGCAAATGGGGCCACTTTGTAACTGTCACGTTTATTTTACCTTCCAGTATGAGGAACCACACAAATAGAATCCACCGAAAATTGAACCACCTTATTTCAGTCCGAATGAATATAATTGTCCCATTTCCGGTGTTCCACTGTACTCTATTGTGCTGTTGTTACTCTGGTATGTAAGCAAGACTTGATATAAAATAAATGCCAACACAAGACCATGGTGTGTTTTTAGCCAAGTATGATTTTAAATCGGACCACCCTTGGGACTCAACGAAAGTGGTCCAGTTTCTGGAGTGGTACGATTTTAGCGGTTCGAGCATATACGAATGCATAAATATATATCATGATATATGATAGATAGATTTTTTGGGATCTACTTTTTCAACCAGTTTTACAAAAAAAAAAAAAAAAAAAAAACACACACACATATGAATAAGACTTTAAAAAAATCATCAAAATAAAAGAAAACTTTACGCACACTTTTTTTCCCTTAATTGTCTCAGTACAGTGAAGCTTTAAAGGTGTAATTAAGGGCGATTTTTCCCTTCTTTCCTCTGATAATCGCTTCCGAGGATCTTGTCGAAAACACAAATAGCTGACTCTTCGAAGTTTTATTTTCTTAATTACAGGACATAACAAAGACGTACATACAATTAGAACGGAACTTCACTACATACACACAAATAACATTAATTTGTTCTCATTCCTCCACCTGGTTTTTACACAATTTAATCAATGTTCACATGTAATTCTTCCCTTTGTGTAACTAAGTTTTCAAATCGGTTATATATATATATATATATATATATATATATATATATATATATATATATATATATATATATATATATATATATATATATATATATATATATATATATATATATATATATATATATATATATATATATTATATATATTTGGAATCTCTCTGCCGACATTGTTTTTTTAGCAACTACTATTCTTTTAAATATTTCGTTAAGTAGAGAGTACAATGAAAGTTTTTTCTTGTATGTTCTGATATGACAAACATATTTTTGTGAGCAATAGGATCATATTTACTGCCGGGTTTTCGGAACCGAAAAGAAATTCTGCTCTATTTAAATTTTGAAATATTACATTCGTAGGATCTACAAAATTAAATAACTCTTTGCTAACCATTTGCGTGACAGGATATCTATTCTGGTGCAGCGTGAATTTTTTAGGGGAAACATGTCTGGGATGTTACGTTTTTTTACACCGCCTATCAGTGACAACAACACATGTGAAGCCTATGCTAGCGGAACAGGAAACTGTGCTTACAACAATAGCAAATGTTTGTATGTGAGCCTTGTGTTGCACTGGGTAGGAAAATTAATGCGCGCTTGTGATAGCAAGACAGGAAAACTTGAGATGATAGATTCTGTGTATTGGCGATTAGGTGCTTTAATTTCAGTTTTAAACGCAGCATTGAAGAAAACATATAGACCTATAGCTGTTTGGTTAGTTCATGTAACCGTTAAATTTTGAAATCCTGTTTTGGCCCTCCCATTCTACTCTATTACATTTTCTCACACATTCCTAACTCCCTCCCTGTCCCTGCTCTTTTTGGCTCGGTTCGGATTGTTTGAATGTATTCACCAGCAAAGTGTTTAGATAAAAAAAATTAGCGAACATTTGTGTCACATGTAAACGATCATTCAAGTTGCTTCTATTTTGCCCTGATATTCTTTCAAATAAATTGGTTTTGTAGGAGCAGTGTTTCTGAATTATGCAGTTTTTTGTAAAACTAAGAGCCCTTCCCCTTGCAGTTAAATTTATTGCACTGAGTTATCATTCTCATTAATCCTTTTGATTTATACAAATGCTAACTATGTAGAACGTTTTATACATTTCCAAATGTATCACTTCTCTTAGAAGAAGCGAAGTGCCGCTCTAGTTGTCTATGACTTTCTACCTGATTGAATTTCTATTTCTATCTTGTTCTATATGTGCAGATCCTTCCGATTTTTTTCTTGTGTTTTCCATGATTTTTATTTCATTGTTTGTCACATTTTTTGCTCGTTATATACAGGTGAAGTGATAAATTGATCTTCCAGTGAGTAAAGAAGCTAAACAAGAAACGGAGAAATTATCTAGTTGATTTCAGGGGATGAAAGGACAATCAAAATGCTCAAGTAATTGGCTAATTAAAACTGGGGATAAATTTGGTCTGTATTAAAACCCAACTTTGGAATTCAGTTCTTCTATTTAATTTTTCTCCTGTATTTTACATGTTATAAATGTTACCTAAATTACAGTCTTAATGAAAGTAGAACTGTAGCACAAACGCACTTTGTTTATTTTATGAAGGGTCACATTTGCGGGCCCCAAATTTCTTTTGTGATTATTATTAGACTTTTCTTTTTACGCGCTTTTTAAGCTATATAAAAGCGCTACATTAATCAAAATAATATAGTCATAGTACAATCAACATAATACTGACATAATACTGATATTGTCTAAAATAGCACTCAAATGCAGGTAAGATAATACTGATTTGAAAACTAAAATTAAACAATGCTTTAATTAAACGCAGTATGATCTCTTAAATAAAAAGGTCTTGAGATTCTTTTTAAAAGTGTTGAAATTATCTGTTTCTCTCAAATTTAGTGGTAATTTATTCCAAAGTCTCGGCCCTGCAACCTCAAAACTTCGATAACCTGCTGATTTTAGGCGGAACCGTGGTTCAACTAAAAGACGCTGTGATGCTGAACGGAGGGGTCGGGTTGGTTCTTAAGGGACTAGGAGTTCACTAATATATCCTGGGGCAGGACCATATAGTCCTTTATATACCATTGTGACAACTTTGTACTCAATACGTTCTGGTACAGACAACCAGTGAAGTTTGATTAAGGCTGGTGTTATGTGCTCATTTTTCTGGGTGTTACAGTTACCAATCGGGCTGCTTCATTTAGCACGCTCTGCAACTTCTTTATCGGGAAAGTAGGTAAATGGACGTAAAGACAATTACAGTAATCCAGTTTCGAAATGACTATGGCGTGCACTATTGTTTTGGCTGCTTCGTGTGATAGATACTTACGAATATGCCACAGTTCCCGTAATTTATATCTGCATGATTTTACCACTTCTAGGATGTGTTGTTCTAACGAGAGACACGCGTCGAGGTTCACACCTAGATTTTTTGCTGACTTCGAGCTGGCTACTTGTTCATTTTCCACATGTAATGTCGATATATTAGCGAGATCTATATTTCTTTGTGTTCCTATAACAAGAATTTCTGTCTTGGAGGCGTTTAGCTTAAGACGATTGCACTTCATCCAAGAGGCTAACTTCTGTATGGCGCATACTAAGCGATTAATAGCTTCTAATACACTATTTTGCGATTTAGGGTTGGCCGATTTCCAGAGTTGGCTATCGTCGGCGTAAAAATGAAAAAGAATAATCAATAAGCGAAGTAATGTTCCAAGAGGTTCAGTGTACTTCTTGTATCCTTGTGGTCCAATTTTACTGCCTTGTGGAAAACCACATGTGATAGTCTTGCTTGAAGATGTAGAACCATTTATGCAAACTTTCTGTGTTCTGTCTTTTAAGTAAGACTCCATCCATTGCAAAACGTCACCTTCGAGGCCTTGAGAATTCGACAAGCGCTTAAGAAAAATGTCATGATCTACAACATCGAAAGCTGCAGACAGATCTAGCAGAGCGAGTATCACAATTTCACCAGCATCAAGGTATTTTAATATGTCATTTACGATTCGTAATAATGCAGTTTCAGTACTATGGTGAGCCTTGTATCCAGATTGAAGAGGCTCATCAAGACCGTTATCCGCAAAATGAACGTTCAATTGTTCAATAACCGCTTGCTCAATCAGTTTTGAAAGATATGGTAGATTGGAAACAGGCCAAAAGGATTTAGGTTAAGGTGGGAGATTTTGCTTCTTTATCCTCGGTGTAACAATGGCGTGTTTCAGATCGGACGGCATTTTAGCGCTCTGTAGAGAGCCGTTTATGATATTAGTTATCGTAGGAGCTAGCTCTGGGAGACATTGTTTTAACAACGAGACAGGCACTGGGTCAAGCTGGCAGGATTTGTTTGGTGTTTTCATGATCATTTTAGTGACATCCTCTAACGAGAGAATTTCGAACTTGGAGAGTGAGTTATGCACAACTGTTTCATCAAATGCGTAGCATTCATCAGTGATATCTGGGAATCCGTCGCTAATATTTTCAATCTTATCCATGAAGAAGTCATTTAGGGTGTTACAAAATTCCGACTCCGAGATATCCGTAGGCAACGGCATTTGGGGAGTTTTATGAAGCAGCGAAATCACCTTTTTGAAAAGTTTACCCTGATAATTACCGACTTTGGCAATAGCCTCCGAATTATACTCTAACTTTCTACGATCGATGGTTGTCTTTAATTCACTTTTGCTGTTTAACATGTTCTGCAAGTTGGTATTTGACTTGTTCTACTTGAATTTACGCTGTAGCATTTTCTTTTCCTGTCTTTTGTTATGAACTGTATCATTATACCAGGGGCTGCGTTTTTCCTTTACAGTCACAGTTTGCACAGGTGCATTCTTATCTAAAAGTTCACGTAAGCAGCAATTGTATTGTGCCACCAAATTGTCAATATCTGTTGCAGGATTACAAACAAGTTCTGTATCTGCAAGATCTTGCTTGAATTTGAGTATATCCATATTTTTCAGATTACGTGATTCTACAGATTTATATGCACGCTTTTTGTTTTGAGTCAGAAGGATGTTGAATTCCACTGCAAAATGATCTGATATAAGATCACTTACATACGGTTTATCCTAAAGCATTTGATCCATTTCCGAGGTTATGACTAAATCAAGTGTGTGACCCTTAACATGTGTCTCCTCCGAAACGTGTTGCTTGAGGTTAAAACTATCCAATAAATCCAAAAATTTCACTGCTTTATTATCTGATTTGTCATCAACGTGAACATTCATGTCACCAACTATTACAAATGGCAGCGGCAAAGCACAAAGTTGTTGTAGCAGATCAGAGTATTCATCGAAAAATTTCGTGAAGGAGAGTGATGGAGGGCGATAGACAACACATATGCATATTTCTCCTTGATCCGTACTGAGGTTAACCACCATGTGTTCCATCGATGTGTACTTTATGGTGTTCCCCATACGAGGGTTGGTTGCCTTTGGGCATATAAGCCCGACACCACCTCGATGTTTATCCATTCTATCCACATGAAGGAATACGGAATCACTTGGGGTAATATCCGTTATGTGCAAATCACTATTTGTGCCATTAATCCATGTTTCTGTCAGAGCAACTATCTGGCAAGAACTATTATAAATGAAGTCACTTATCAGATCACAGTTGCTCTTTATCGAACGAGCATTGATCAGTGAAAAGGAACTAATATGCTACGATGAAACACATTTTATCCTTTTCAGATTCTCATTCCTGGCTTTATTGGTGTTCACACTGTTTGTACTAAGATCAGATCTGTGAGATAATATGATTGGCAAAAGTTACCCTTTCGTTCTATTTGAGGGATCGTCCAATTTGCGGGGTTCCTTAATAATAGAAATGAATTAAGAAATTCGATTTCTGTTATATATATATATATATATACATAGCAATAATAACAATAGCAAGTTGTTTCATTAGTGATAACAATTTTAATTTTTTTTGCGATAAACAACTAATTTCTCAAAAAAAAATGCAGTGACTGAAATTATTAAAATTTCAATTTTTGCTACATCAATAAACCATTTTGTGTAATAACTATCCATAAGGGAACCAAAACTGCTATCCTTTCAATTCAAGATTGTTCACAATATTTTTAATACAGGAGAAAATCTTGTAAAATGGAAAATTAGGGAAAGTGCTAGATGCAAATTTTGCAATGTGGATAAGTCAGATACATTATGCCATGTTTTCTTTGAATGTACAAATACTGTGACCTGGCTTGCAGAGTTGTTTAAGTTAATTGATCCTTCAGCTGGGATATTCAGTACACTCAGCAAGGAAGAATTTCTATTTGGTACAGTAAATACAGCAGAAAACATGATTACGCTCATCATTAAACAGTATGTCGACCACGTGAGAACCTATAAGAAAAATCTATCTTTAGCGGTAATTCTACATCCAATTTATAAACGGATTATAATTGATAAGAAAACACTCTCTTGTAAAAAATTTTCAGATAAATATAATCAATTTCCAGAGTTAGTTCATCTGGTAAAAATTATTTATTTCATAACGTTGCTCACAATCTATAACATTTTATGATTAATAACATATTATCAAAATGAATAATGGCATTTGTGTGTAAGGGTGCGTGTGCGTGTGTAGGTTTTTTAGGGGGTATGGATAGCAATATTTGTTCCTGGTTGTAGCCTTTGGTAACGAGGGTCTGTGATAGTGGCAGTTCGAATGAATGTGGATTGAATAAATGTCGTGACGTTACTGTGAAATGTCCCGTGTATTATGCTCTTGTAAAATGTTAGTCATTTATTTATAAGAAAAATAAACAATCAATAAAAACAAAAAAAATTGTAGTAACTAAAATAATTATTGAAGTTATTAATTAAAAGCTTTTGACTTCAAGATTTTCCTTCTTGTTTTCTGTAAATGCTATACATATTAACTATATTTATGATATCAAATTTAAATTATCGATTTCAAGAATAACTAAATTGTATCAAAGGAATACAAATAATAGCTGCATTCCTTTAAGGTACTATTCAAAATGAACAAAAAGTCAAACTCAGTAGAATTCAACGCCAATAATTAGTTTTGTGTGTCTTTTGCGCTTGGGTGGAGGGTTGGACTGAAGACTTGCGGGTTAGACGGAAAGTATTTGATAATAACTGGTCCTTGAAATGTTAATGATCAAATAATATTTTTTCGATTGATTTTGTTTTCATCTGACAAATAAATAGAAAATTCAACCCGTTTCTTTTCATTCATTTTGGCTGAGCTGTTGTGTTACAAACTTTCATATCCTTATAGCAGAGTAATCACAATCTGCTTTCTTCAGCTTTTCTCGTTATCTCTAATACAAGACGTATTTTTGTAAAGGAAGTTTCGAATCAATTCAATCCAAATTAAAGAATGTTTATATCAGACAGTAATAAATTTGTAACATCCTTCTGAAAGACGCAACGCAAAGTGATAAAAGTACCAAAACTCATAAAACATATAGAAGTGTTGTGTGTACCATGTCGTAAAATAATATATATCTAAATATCCGTATTCATAATGTGAAAGCCCATGACACACATGACGTCTTAAATATTCTGTTCCCTGTCTTTTCGCTCCGCAACAGCTGTCCAGAACTCCTAGATGTAGAAAACTATGTAGACATTTTACAGCTGATATAAAATATGATTTAAATAGGGAAAACTGTTTCTGCAAAATGATCGAAACCGTAAGACCGCGAGACTTGTCACTTTCTTGAGAAGGAAGCCTAAAACGCATTAAACTGATAAAAACTCTTTAGATAGTTTATTTTATTCTATACTGGAAAACATATTCGGTATGGGCTAGTAAGGCTAAGCCAAAAAATCAATTCATTGTTTGGATTTTTACTGAGAACTTTGACAATATAGGCATCCTTTCAAAATTTGCAAAGGATACAATCAGCAAATTTCAGAAATAATTTATAATGACTTTGTCTGTATAAAATCTTTGCCAAAGTCAAACAGAAGCAAAATTATTTCAACACTGTGTTTAGTTTCCGGTCAATTAGATCCTATACATATTTATTAAGCTAAACTCTAAAAATCTTAGCTTATTCTGACCATAACAAAGCTATTGAATGCATTACCATCTTAAGGCATAATTTTAATTGCAATGAAGCTAGCAAAATCACTTCTAAATAGGATTCACATCCTTAACAGCACTTCAACCAATTTCTAATTTCAGCTAAAAAAATACTTAAGAGAGCTCCGTTTTCCGATGACTGTGAAATGTTTTCATTCCATGAAAACAGCAAAAATTTTTTTTAGCAAATTATCACAGTAATGTAACAACGTTTTATGCTTCTGTAAATATGTAATATTTTACACGATCAATGGAAATATGATCTGTTCTCATCTTTCACGAGATTTTGCATCAAGACCCGAACACTTTCATGTGTTAAACTGTAACAATAGATGTATTTAATCACTGGAGCATCGAAGAACTCAGTGCTATCTCTTCTGTTATTTATACTGCACATTTTATCGTTCACATATTTACAAAAGTTGACAAAATCTCATTTACATTCATAGAACGGTCCCACAATATTTGAATCATCTAGTGGAACAATGTGCACCATACATCAGATCTGGGTCAGCCTGAACACCTGCGGTCGTTGTATCAAAACATATTCTGCAATGAAATGGAACAAACTTGAGAAGGATCTGACGTTTCAAACATCTTGAATGTTTTAATTGTATGTCTTGATATATTTATATTCAGAATTATTATGTCGCTCAATATATTTTTTTTCGTTTGCCTCATTCTGCTTGTACATAGTTCATTTAGTTTTGGTCATGCCTGTCGTGTTTACTAATTTCACCGTAATTTTTTGAAGAAGGTGGAGGGAGTGTTAAATAGGTGTAAAGTGATATTATGAATGATAGCATATATCCATTAACGCATAAATCACAAAAATCTTACAGTTGCTCTAGAAATATACACAACAAACAAGGTAAGTAGAAGAGAAAGTTGCTGTGCTGCTTCTTTGAATGAAACATGTTATAGTCTTTTTTGATAATACAAAGCCGCTAATTACTCCAAGCAATTTATCCTTCTCAACGACATTCCTTAGATCCCGACCTTTCACAAGCAGCACAATCAATTTGTATTTTGCTCAACACACCATAAATGGATACAATAAATAGTTAATAGGTATTTAAGTTTGATACCGAATGTTGGAGCCAAATTCGGCATTGGGAATTGATGTATCCAAAAATGACAAAGAGCAGCTACTGCTGTTCAATGAAGGTATTATTCCAAGAAAAATCGGTACGTGAGCAGTGTTTGGTAGAAATTCCTAAAATATTTCTTTGAACCTTTGAGAAGTGCCTGTTATTTCATTGATATAAATTACTTAAAATTACATTAAGCACTTTTTAGTAAAATAACATTATGGTGTTACATAAATTTTGATTTTAATGCTTTATTCTCATTCTTAGGGTACTCTTAACTGGAATATACTCAACTAAAGGAACTTACGTAATTCATTATAATAGAATAGAATTACCCTCAGCAGCAGGAGTTCTGTTCTTCTGGTCGATGTGGCACAATAATAACTTCCTCCAAAAAAAGGTTCAATGCCTTTGTGTGTAGTGTGCTGAGGAGTTCTGTTCTTCTGGTCGACTTGGCACAATACTAACTTCCTCAGAAAAGGGTTCCGTGCTTGTGTATGTAGTGTGCTGAATGGTTGAACTTAGTACAATGCAAATTATTTTTTAATCATTCAGAGAACAATGATCTATTTTCCTCCACTTTAATTTTACTTGATTTAAAGATACACAAAAGTTTTTCTTACTCTTGGATCTTTGCTGAACTGGACACAGCGCAAACCCTATTTTTTTTATTTGCTATTTTATAGAGCTTGGTATCTCAACAGACATTTTTTTAAGGGTTTTGAAGTGGCGTTGAACGGCTTTGTTCTTCCAGGTAAATTCGCGTTTCTATTTTATTATTATCCAAGTTTGCAGCTTGCTCAATTATTTCTGAAGATTTACATTTTAGCAGCGGAACAATGCCTTTGATTAGCTTTATAGCATTCGTATGCAAACGAAAAAAGAAGTAGAAGAATCAGTATTAATTGCCCAAGAGATTACGTATAGTCTGAAAGAAATGTGCTCCCAATATTGAACCGAGACATCCAGATCAGATGGATCTGAGTATTGACCGTTCACGTAAACATGGACCTATTTTGGCGTAGAGACTAAACCATGATAACGTCAGGTCTTCGATACCAAACGTCGTTTCCAGTCTTTTCAAATGTATGCTGTGTTCGATGGAGTCGAAGGCAGCGGACAAGTCGAGGAGGGACACCATGACTGCATGGTCAGGTTTATCCAAGTTAAGCAGGATATCATCCCAACACTTTCAGTTGAGTGTTTCTTTATGCATGCTGATTGTAACTTTTCACAATGTCTATTACTGTCCAAATGTTTAGACGTTTGTTCAAAAGTTTGCTAACAAAGTCGGGAATGGGTACCAGTCTGTAATTTTTCAGGCATTTTTGAAATCGATTTTTTTCAGCAAAGGTCGCACTATAACACTTTTAATATCTTTAGGCACTGTTGCAGTTTTTAGAGACAACTTGATGATTTAGGTTAGCAAAGGTTTTATAGCCGAGGACCTTATGGATGGGCTAAAGCATAATAAAGCGTTAATATAGGTTATCGCAATTTTAGCTTTTGGCACGTTTTGGTCCTAAGTTCATGTTGGGACATTATGGCCGGAGTAAAGCTTAATTAAGTGTTCATTTAGGTCATCATAATTTTTTGGCCTTGGGGAGGTTTGGGTCTAAAATTCATTTGCGGACCTTATGACAGGGTATATATGGCCAGTGTAAAGCTTAATAAAGCGTGAATTTAGGTTATACGTTTAGGTGCTTTGGGGACGTTGTGCTCTAAATTCATTTGATGATCTTATGACTGGGCACTTTTTATCCGGAAGTCTTATGGCCGACGACGTGCTGTCTTGGATTCTTGCTTTGGCGACTGGAAAATTTTGATCTGGGGACGTTTTGGCCCTAAATTCTTTTGGAGACCTTAAGGCTGGGAACATTATGGTCGGAGACCTTACGTCAGGGTTAGAGCTTAATAAATCGTTACTTTAGGTGACAATACGTTTTTTAACTTTTAGGGACATTTTGACCCTAAATTTATTTGGAAACCTTGTGGCCGGAGACTTTGTGGCCCTGGACATTACGGCCGGAAAGATTTTCTCTGGATTCCACGACGACAAATTTTGCTTTTCACACTTTTGACCGATTCATAAATGTGGGAGATGATGTATTTTGAAAACTGGCTGTCATAAAACTAGAAAAATGTGTCATTTAACAAATTTTTGGCAGATTAGTAAAAAAGAAACAGGTAAAGAGAGGTCTATTTAAGGAATATTCGTACTAAATTTAAAGAAAATCCTGTCAAAATTGTGGAAAAAAGAAGCACTGGCAACCACACTATTATAGATGCCCACAATTTAACCAATTTTTGGCAAATCGCCAAAAAAATGAATTTTCAAGAGAGAAGCATTAACATTTGTAAAAAAACTGGAAACGAATCCAATTTAAATTGTAGGGATAAAATACTTTGAAGACTGGCTATCAGTATATTAAACCCCCCTTCCCCCTTTCAGCAATTTTTGGCGCAGCGCAAAACTAAAAAAAACCAAGAGGCTTACCCAAAGAATAATCGTGCAAAATTGGAAAGAAATCCGATCCAGATTGTGGGAAAAGAAGGATTTGAAATTCGGAATCCAACAAATTAATAAATGACCCCACTTCTCCCCGTTTCGGCGGATCGCTAAAATAAGTAAAATTTTAAGAAAGACCTACATACAAAACATTCAAACAAAATTTAAAGAAAATCTGATCAAAATTATGGTTGAAGAAGTATTTTGAGAATTAGCAGAAGAAAAATTTCAATGCGCCCCATTTTTCAAATTTTCGACTGATCGTCAAAACCAGTAGTTTTTAAGAGAGGTCTACCCAGAGAAAAATCCTGCAAAATTGGAAAGGAATCCAATCGAAATTGCAGAAGAGCGCCAAACAAAGTGCCCCCTATTTGGCCAATTTTTTCAGATTGCCAAAGTAATTTTTCAAAAGTAACCTATCTAGAGAATATTCGCACAAAATTTGAATCTGATCAAAACAGAATGCAGAAGGATTTTAAATAAAAGTTCACATGCGTCACACGTACATACTTACATTCAGACGACGGATGCCCCTTTATTGAGGTGATAAGACCAGCCAGACAAAGTTGGAACAGAAATAAAGGAAGAGTTTAAACAAGTATTTTAGTGAAATTGACCGAGTCCCCCGCTGCACCCCAGACAATAACCCTGTCACAGACGAATGGGTGGACGTATCGACATGCAAATGGTGGGCAACGTTTTAAGAAGTTCTCACCAGTGTTTGAGATACAGATTACACAAAATCATGTACCTCAAGTACCCCTTCACACACACACCCGGGGAGGCACTGGGTATAAAATGTATTACCATGCGTTTTCAGAAAATTTAATGCAGATTTTAATATATTTTCAAAGCAGAATACTTTGAAATTTAAACAGCTTTAAAAAATCAAGTTCAACTACTCCGAAGTTCATTAAGTACCAGTCGATATGTAGCTACTTCGCAGAATGTAAAGATGCCCCCATAAGTACGATTTAAAGTCAAGGTAGGTTAATCCCCGGATTTAGCTACTCTTACCGTACTTATACTGTTTTATACTGACATTTAACTGATATGGAAAATGCAAACCCCTCAACCCAAGGGCTTTCGTACCGATCATTTACTCGTTCAGCAATTCCTTGGCTTACACACACAAAAAAATAAGGTTTTAAAAGTTTAAACAAATTGTCACACTATACTTATTTATATCAATAAACGTTAGATCAATTGTCGTGAATTCAATAAAGTCCCAAAAGCCAACTTTCAGATCTTTCTGATGAAGGTGTCGTTTCGACTGCAATTTTTTGGTTAAATTATGAAGAAATGACACATGCAATGGAAAAACATCAAAATTCTAATTTTCTTTCAACATGCATACTTTCGAATTGAAAGCCATCATATGGTCTTTTAAAACTATTTTACATACCATGTTATAATTTAAGTCTTTTAATAGCCAACTTGTAAATATGTTTCTGCAAAAATGGAATTTTTTATTTTTGTGAGTTTTTTTTTTTACATCATTTCTTTATATCTTTGTCCCACCCGTACACGGTCCAAATACAAAAAAAATTTCCGTTAGTCTAAGTACAAATCTGTTTTTGTAAATAGATGTATATTTTTGTGGACGATTATGTAGTCTTGTCTTGACTTGTCCTGTTTTGTTTAGTTAAGGTGGAGCATCTGAGGAAATTGGCCCACCGCGCAGCCCAAAGTATTTATCTAAAACGATGTCTAATAAGAGAGATGAAGCTCTCAACCGGTGTCCCTAGAGCACGATTTGTGAGGTCGAGAGGTAGGCTGTTCCAGTCTCTGATCGTGTTTGGTATAAAACTGAACTTGTTTGCATCCGTGCATAGCAATTTGATAAGCATTTGATGGTCCGATCTTGATAGAAGAGTAGGTCGCTCGAGCTCTTTTACCGGTATATGGCCTCTTTGCTGTAATCCTTTAAACATCTGAATACGTATGTGTGCTTCTATTGTAGTATTTAAAAGTAACACTACCTTTCAAATACAGCAGGTACAAACAGCATATTTTCACTTTATTCCTTTAAATTACTACCTCTTTCATTATATTCATAATCTGCAAATCATTTCCTTGCCTGATTTAGCTTGTACAAACCTTGGGAACCACTTTGAAAAATTATACCATACCAAAGCTACACTAGAGTGGCTTGTTGGAACCATTTTGAATTAAATCCACCCAGGTCAAAACAATGCAAATTATCGGCTATCTCGTTGTTTTCGGTAAACTTTTTACATTATATCTATAAATTCTTCCCTTTCAAGTAAATACGGTATTTCTGATAGGTCCGAGCTCATCTTTATGTACAGAAGACAAGTCTATTACATATAGAGCATTACCGTGTCTTTTCCTTACTTTATCCATACCCATCATGAATGTGACCTGGGTGGATTGAACTTCTAAATTCAAAAATTTACGACTTTCTTTACATTTCCTAGATGTTTTCCAATCTTCCAATCTCGCTTTAGCAAATTTAAAAGCTGCTTGTTTTGTGTTTTACTCATAATCTGAATATCTCAGGTGAATTGCAAGGCATAATATCAAAATGTCACATGATTCCCTATGTGACATTTTGATGCATTGCAGCATTTTACAATCATCTACTGGCGCTCTTATAATAACCCGGTTCACTGCCAGAAACAAGCAAGTGTTCTTTTGAAGGCAGCGTAATCTTATTTAAAATATGACCATACCGGAAATGTATGTCTCAGGTGGATGTCGGCTTATTAATTGTTCTCTTTAAAGTAAATTCGGTATTTTTTCTTTTGCACTTCAATGGTCCGAGCGCCTCTTTATGTATACAACACACATTTGGTATATATAAAGTATTACCGTGTCTTTTCCTTGGTTTATCCATACTCACCATGAATGTGTCCTGGGTAGATTGCACACCTTAATTTAAAATTTCATGGCATTTATCTCTATTTTATGGCCAGTTCTATTATATTTTCTATCTAAAACTCCAGAACAAGGTGCGTTTTTTATTAATAAAACACATACACATAATCCAAGCTTCGGCATGTATATTTTGAAATCAAGTTATGTACTTACAACTTATACTTCTACCGGAGAGCACCACTTCATTGCATACGAAATCGCTATGCAAGTAACCTGTGGGAGCCGATCCGACGATAGTACAAAAAAAAATCATATTTTACACTGCATTTTCTTTAACAATGCTTAACAAAAATGTCCGAAGAAATTGTACCCAGCCATAAAAGCGAAGACATCACAAATAGGAAACGAGAAATAGATCAACTTTTAAAATATCTGGATTCGGTAAAAAGCCTCATAGGTAGCATTGCTATCAAAAGTAATCGGCCTGGATTTGTATCTTAAAGCTATCCATTTATTTTACCACATTTTGCCGAACCGATAAGAAAATACTGCAACTGCACGGAAGATCTACCTGGGATCAGGGGATAAAGGAAGGGAAGGAAAGAGAGAAGAAAAACTACATTAATGTATTATGGGCATATATATGCTTCTGTGAGAGGCAGAACTCTAAATATGGCTTGCAAAACCTATGATGGGAGACAATGAAGGTGTTCGAATGCAGTTAACTTGGAACTCAGCCTCTTGCTTCGCAAGCGACATCGCAAACCACACGATCTGTCGGAAGCAGAACTATAACCATTTTGATTTAAACATTGCGACACTTTGGTTAACCCGGCGACAGATTTTTGGTCAGGTCGGCGACACGTGAAAGTCAAGTCGGCGACACATGGAGTCAACTCGGCGACACATAAATATCAGTCTTGAAATTTGCAAATTGTTATCAAGGACAATACAACTGAAGGAACAATATTCATATTCTGATGGCACTTATTAAGGGTTCACACGCACCTAGAGTGCTTTTCAAGTTATGATCAAATTACACTTGTAGCGAAACGCAGTACAGTATATACAGAACTAATATATTCTGACTGCACTTAAGAAGGGTTCAACCGGCTTTTCAACTTATATCGCGATTAGACTTGTTACGAAACACATTTTTCATGGATTAACCATTGATATCCTAATTGCAATTCAAGGGTATGATATGTAATTTAACTTTTACTTTTTATCCATGTTTTATGTTTATCTTTTTAGATGTGCTGTTTAGATGTGTTATTTTTAATCGAGCAATATCATTTTGTATGAATAAAGTCCAGGGTTCGCATTAACGTATCCCATTGATCTTGATTGTATTTGTAGCACATAGAAATCAATTTAGAGGCTTAAACTAATTACAGGGTGGGCGCAGCATTGATCTAGATTGCAACTATGTCATATTGCAAATAATTTAATAGCTAAAATTGATTACAGGGAGGGTATACCATTGATCTGGACTGCAATTATATTATATTGCTATCGATTTAAAGGCTTAAACTAATTACAGGGTGGGTGCGTCATTGATCTGAATTGCAATCCAGGATTCATCATGTGTTAAAGTAGCTTCACATTCGTTTATGAATATAAATCTAAATGGAATTCATTGAATCTGTAGAAGGTATTCCAATGCTATCGTATGAAGGTCATGTTTATGTTAAACACTTTTAGTGTAAATTTATTGCTGACAAAATTGTTGAAAATAAAAATAAACAATGATTAAAATGTGCATTTTATTTTTGTTCTTACAAATTGAAAAAAATCTTCGCCAGGGGGTGGGGAGGAGTCCAAGGGGGATATTTCCGGGGGGACGTCCAGGGGGGGGCAAAACCACAAAGTTTACGTGAGGACGAACAAACAGACACACAATCTCAAATTTCAAGACATACTTCTTTTCAAATACATACATTAGCACCAAAAGCTTGTCATTTCTGCAATACTTTTATGTGTCGCCGAGTTGACTCCATATGTCGCCGACATGACTTTCACCAAAGACTTTCACCGAGTTCACCAAAGTGTCGCCGTGTTGACCCGTCGCCGAGTAGGTTTTCGCCGAGTTGACCATAAACCGGTTCTATCCCTAAGATTTCCGAACCCTCAGGCGTAGATATAAAGTAACGGAAATGATAAAAAAACCAAACTGCAAATCGTTTTTCATTGATTTTCTCATTGATTAAAAAGTTGAGAGCATGAATTTACCTCTGACATAACTATCTTGAGGTGGTAGTGTCCGAAAATGGGTCGAAATCGCTCTAAGGGTCCCAGAACATGTAAAATACTTTGATTAGCCAGCACTTGCCGTTTTTGTTTTTGTAAACATATTTGCCCCAACATCCCTTCCCCACCCATTCCACGGTTTACCCCATCTTCGGTTTACTAGTTTATTTTGTCTAAGAATTTTGTACTATTTCATAATTATAAGACTTGTTACTTTATAAAAATATATTTGAATACATATATGATGTGCCTAGAAGTCATTCCTGAAGGGGGTGGAGAAGTTACGTAACCTGACATGTGGTTACATTAATCCTTAATTTTAACATCTTGGTACAAGATAAACAAGTATATACGTCTTGGTACACATTGTGGAATGTGGTCACTATAAATTGGAATCATACTTTACATCTTTTCAATTCGGGTGTGGAAGGTGTTCACTACACAGGTTTTACTGTAAGTCTTTTATCCGGGTCAGGTTTTATTATTGATCTTTACTTGATTTTGGAAGGTGATCGCTAAAACCAGGTTTAACTAGTGTACGTCTTTTAGTCTTGAGTTTGAACGCGGTCGCTGCAAACAGGTTTTACCGTAGTCTTTCTTATCTGGGTCTGGAAGGTTATCACTAATTCCCCACTTCATTTCGGTTTTTGCTTACTGTCACACTACCCCCACGCGCCATGTAATGAACACACCCTAATCCTTTTACTCCTTTCGCGGCATAGGTCTGTACCCAAATTGTACTGATACCCATGGTATATACCTTCTTTCCTGCATTTTCATCGGCCAAAAAGCAGTTGATGACTCAACTCGGTGGGTAGGAGGGGTAGAAAGGGGGTAGGCAAGGCACATGCACTGAAATCCTAAGCTACTTGTCTTGAGGGACTAGATGACCCACTTAAAAAGTAAAAAATAATTCAAGAAACTGCAAGTAAATGCTGCATAACAGTTCCCATATACGGAATAGCTTTATTGCAAGCCCAGTAAAATCAACAGATAGTCCGGCAGAGCCCATAGAATATACTGTGTTATGCTATGTCAAGCCAGCTGCGAAAATTTTTGCAGTGGTTAACAAGGAACAAAGGTACCCCCTATACACTCCCTCCTCCCTCCGCTCATCAACGCCCACTAGTTAACTTAGCAACGTCTCTGCACTGTCCCTCCCCACGATCATCATTGTTAGTGCTACTAAACCTCCCTTCCCTAAAATTAATAGAAGTGTGTCAGGCGTGAGTTTGGAATCAAGCTTTGACGCCATATGGCGTCACGCGTTGTCCAATATTCGTCAACTACAATAGCAACCGATAGTCCAACCCAAGGCATAATCCCACCAAATTTAAAGTTGATCCCATTTGCCGTTCGAGAGTTCTCGTATTAACAAAGTCAGGTGTCCACAGCATTGTTTTGCGTCATGCGTTTTGCCATAAACAGCGAATATATTAAGAACCGTCAGACACACTGAAAGCATTATCCTGCTAAGTTTGAAGCTAATCCGACGTTTTGCTCTGCAGTAATGAGCCAACCGTCATGTTTGGGCGAACTATGATGCCACAACAACCAAAGGCATAATCTCACCAAGTTTGAAGCTGATCCGACGTTTTGTTCGAGAGTTATTGTATTACCGCAATCAAGTGTCTACAACACGCTACATACACATACACGAGAAATTATAAAACATAATGTATCCACCTTATGAGGGAAATATAATAACACATATATCAAATGCTGAATACCTTTCTACATCCTCCGCGATATATTAGGAGTTTCTCCTGAATATCCATAAACAGTAGAACATGGATAATACCAAGTCTGGAGGACCTGGCAAAGGTGTTCGTATTAACCAATATTCGTATTAACCGATAATTTTTTGAATTTTTACGGTTATCTGGTAACTTTTCCAAAAGCATTAATGTCTGGCTTGGACTTACTTAAGGAGTGTTTTTATATTGCTCTCCGTTCGCATTTGCCTGCTTATAAATTACAGAATTTTGTCGAAATAAATAAATAAAACAAATTTAAAAATCACAACAATTTATTAATATTTAGCACTTTCCTCAGAAAATGTTAAACTTGTGTGTATACGTAAACCCTGAATCAACAACAACAGGAAATGCTTTCGGTCTTCGAAAATGTTTATTCAAAATTAACTTCGACGCGCAGACATGAGTTCCTCTGGGTAATTTTGTTTGCGAGTGATTAATAACTCGGGAGACGCTTGAATATTGTTAGATATGTGAGGAGCTCGGATGCCAATAACATTAACTGCACTTCCCATTGAGTATTAGTGGCATGGAGTGGTGGGTGAATCTATTTGCTTTATCAATGCTGCGACTAATCCCTAAGAATAAGAGGAGTAAGACGTGTCAATAGAATACCCCAGCATGCGGTGTTTTATGACTCTTTTACGCTGTCAAAAAAGCACTGGCCAAAATGTGTCCGTGTTAACCGATTATCGGACAATACGAATTTTTTACATTGAAGTCTACGGAACAAAAAAGTAGGACCAGCGATTTTGTTCGTGTTTACCGGTACTTCGTATAAACTTTTCTCGTGTTAAACAGGGTCCACTGTTTATAGCGCAACCACAAGCCGCGGATCTCTTAAAAATAGATTTCACCTGTCTTGTGAATTTACTTTATTTGCAAGTCATATAAGCACGAGGTTAGCATTATTATGACTGGACCCGGTCTAAGAATAAACCTGTACTGTTCTCTTCTCGCTGCGCTCTACGACTTTTCCCATATATTCTGGTTGGGTAGAGAAACATCAAGGTGTGATTAGTTAGGCCTGATTACTTACATAATCCTGCCAAAAGAACCATTAGATCTACACCTGCAACAGTCGTAAAAGTCAAAGTTAAGCCAGTACCCTGAATGTCATCAAGAAGCCACCAAAATCTTTTAGACCGAAAGGTCATCCATATGAAGTCACACTGAGTTTGATTAAAATGCGTCCACAACGGCAAGCAGAATCGTGTTCGCAAGATCTACCTTTACAACAGGGTTGAAAGCATATATTCAAATCTGTTAAAAATCTCCAAGAAAATCCAAAACTTGTGGAGAAAATATAATTGTTGAAAATCGGGCGAACTTTAGCATATTGTCAATTTGCCGATTCGTTTAAATATGATATTTTCCCCACTGAAGAAACTGACCTGACAACTGTAAATTAATACAAAATTATTTAGGTTTAATTTTGGTTTGAAAGAGGAAGGTACAATAGGCAAATTTACTTTTAAACCCTAAGGAGCTTTAAACATAACAGCCTTTAAGGAAGCAACTATTCATTCAAATATACAAGTGTTTAATTAACAGGAGTGCCGGTCGTAAGAATGAAACCGACATTTACAAAGTTTATAATAAATCAATTAACTTAAGCTCAATGCAAGATGGGCTTAAATTTAAATTAAAATAGTAAAATAGTAGTACCAAAAAATCAAAAGGTTAACGACGGACGGATATCTTTTTTCATTGGCTCAGAACAAAAATTTTACAGCATTAGTTGTCTTCCAGGAGAGAGGTGGCTGTGCAATTTTTGGAAACTTCGTCAAAGTTTTGTCAAAACTTTTCGAATTTTTGATTAAAAATTAGCCGAAAATTGGACTTGAAACAGATTATCACAAAAATTACGAAGAGTACACAAACCGTCTGGCTCAACTTTCTGTGAAGTTTGGGATCACTCAAGCCATCAGTTTTTTCGTTATTTATGGTATTTTGGATGAACAGACGGCACGAGGTCCCACACGATGGGTATAGCTCAGGTGGCTAAAGGCCACTAACATATGTCTCTTAAATCAATCTTGCTATCTTGCAAAGTCGTATCAAGATTATGACATAGCAACACGGTGGTGCATTCATCCTAATTGGCCTCTGCTGTGCCCTTGATATTAATATGTGCTGGCTACTCTGTTTTTGTAAACATGCAAACTGAATAAAAAGCCATATGGTACAAGTGGTTGCGTACTTATACAACATGCACTAGCCACCATGAATACAACCTGCCCAAAAATAATGAAGGGTGTTTGACTCATAATTCCCATTTCGATTATCTGGCAATGTCATTTGATCCATATAATTACCATTATATGATGATACATAAGGGAAGTGCAAAATGTTCCAGTTACGGGTATAAGATACCTATGCTGAACGGCTACATATGTTGAACTTCAAAACTTGCCCACAAAAAAAGTTTTTCAGTTATCAGATCTTTTTGATCTGCATGTATGACATTTTTGTGTGGGATCTCTTGTCATCTTTTAGTGCGTGTATTACACTTTTGTTGACCTGGTGCATCCTTTGGCCCATATGGTAACAGCTGAGGAAAGTGATCATGGTGGACATTTGGATTCTCTTTTGACATCCTCCGCCTCATATAGATGTCATATGGTGACAGCTGAGGAAACTGTTCCAGTTATGTGTATAAGTATAAAAATAGGGATGGATTTCATAAACAGACTAAAAATACAATTTTTGAACTGCCGGATATATTCTTCATTGGGTGACAGTTGGATTGTCTTGTGATATCCTTTGGCCCATATGGCAATCACATGGTGACAGCTGAGGAAAGTCGCGCTGCACAAGTTCTGTGTATAAGATGGATAAATAGGGTGGATTTCAAAAAATCGACTAAAAAGAGAGTTTTGGAAATACGACTATTTCATCCATAGGTGACTTAGAATTGTCTTGTATCATCTTTTCAATTATGGTTTCATTTGAATATACTTGAAAATACAGCAAATGGTATTTGGGCGATAACAAGGATTTTTAAAGCTTCCGCATAGAATCCTATGTGTCATTTACTCTCTTATTTGCAAAACGAATATATAATGATGTTTCCGGGTACTCAAGGCACTTGATGATTTTTCCGGCGTTTTATGGGTACTTAAGGTACACAATAAGTACTCAAGTTGTTAGCTTAGAAAATTTACTTTTGTGAACGTCTTTTTAGAAAATTGACATTTGTGAATATGTCTTGGTGGATATTCTCGGATATTTTTCCGGGTACTAGAGGTACTTAATGATGTTTCCGGGTACTCAAGGCAGTTGATGATTTTTGCGGTATTTTATGGGTATTTTCGGTACGTAATGAGTGTCTAATTTGTTGGCATTTGTGAGCATGTCTTGGGTGAAACTTTCCGGGTATTTTTCAGGAAACTAGAGGTACTTAATGATGTTTTCCGGGTACTTAAGGTACTTGATAATTTTTTCGGTGTTTTGGGGGGCTCTTTTCAGCGCGTACGGTACCGTCAAATAGAAATGCGAGATTTGTGGACATGTTAACACTCTTAATTCTTAAGTGTTTTGTTTTCGGTATATTTCATAGTACTCTAGGTAATTAAGTAGTACTATGTATAATAACTAATTACTTTTATCGTATGAAAAATACAGGAAAACACCATGCAAAATGGATGGCAAGGTTTTCTGTACGTGTCTTTTGTTAATTCACATTTGTCCAACGAGGAAAAGCAATTTTTGTGAACGTAATAACCCGTAATATTGCTCATGATTTAGTTTAAAATACTTGTTATAATCATAGTACTTACGTCGCAACTCTTATATTCCCCAAAAGTCAGCAGATAAAACGACGAATATTTCTATCCCAGTTTCAATATTGTTTTGCGTAGTTTAAATATGGCGTCGCAGGCCTGATGAGAAAACGACTTAAAATGCAATTTTTTAGCATACAAATTTTTTTCAATTTCTTTCTATTGTATATCTAATATATATTTTAAAAAAAATTATGGTGCATTTTTTTTTTAAAATTTAGAAACAATATTTATTAATTAGGTCATGGTAATATTTCCGGCCTTGTGCCTGTTGATCCGTAGACCAGAATCAATTTACATCACCCGTTGTGTTTTGAAAACATCATTTTGCACACGACCGCTTAAACCATCGTGCTGTGCCCCGATATTTTCTTCAATAATGCATTTATCTGAATTCAACAGCCATTGCCGTGTGCAAAACTCACGTTGTGTCCGAAGTACAGCGGAGAGGAGTGTGGTTATTAAAATATTGAACAGATTAAGAAAAAGTAAGTAGTTTCGCAGTTGAACGCTATCACACAAGTACAGCCATTAACAGTGCTGTTCTTAAAACTGAAACGTTTGTTAGGGAAGTTGATGGGTTGTTATAAAATTTAATGGAAACGAAGAAATCCAAGCCAGCACGTGGTTCCGTAGTTCCAAGCTAGCTCTTCCTAACTTTCTCGGTATATCTCCCTGTCGAAACCCAGTAGCCTGCCGCTTCTTGGAGCATGTCCGAAGTTAGGAAGAATGGCAAATAAATCTATGTATATTAATTGGCAGTGTATTTCCAAATGGTCAGTTTTAGAAAAATAACTTATTCTTGGCAAATGAAGAGCCCGAGATTTATTTGAAACAAAAAAAGCCAAATCGTAACTTCATATCTTTCCCATCTAGGTGTCGTTTTGTAACGGAGTGCTTCAAAATTCTGATTTTCTTGCAACATGCACACTTTCGAATGTAAAAGGCCATCGTACGATCTTTCAAAACCTATATTTTACATATTAATCAGCCCCTTTAATAACCAACCTGGCTATACCGTATATACGTTTCTAATTTTCCTTTTTGTAGTGTTTCCGTATAATAAGCGAATTCGCACTTGGAAGTTTGCCGAAAAGATTGGGCGTTTTGACCGAACTAGGCTGGCATAAAGAAATGACAGAAAAAAACTGACAAAAGTAAAAACAATTCCATTTTATTGGAAATATATTCGCAAATCGGGTGTAAAAGAGACCGAATAATATATAACATAGCTTTTGGCAGATCATATGGTGGCTTTTACAAAGTTTACAAATGCGCATGTTGATGAAAATTACAGATTTCTTTATCATTTATACCAAAAGATTGTAGTCGAAATGGTACCTCTATCGTAAAAGCGAGGAAGTACGAATTGGCTTATTAACACTTGACAAGCCTTTGGCTTGCAAGAGTTATATGAATTTGTGCGAGCAAAATTCGTCCTTTTTTTTTTTCTTCTTGACACTTTTTCCGATTTTTTGTGTCTTCTTCTTCTCTGACACTATGGGCCCTACGACCATGAAACTTGGGACTTATGAAGAGCTTGATCTGAACATGTGCATGTCACTTTTTATTTTCGTCTTTGATTTCGTTTTCTTTGTTAAAACGCCATGTGAAAAGAGTGTATTTTTTTCAAGTTAATGCGTAGCATTTAAGCCACATCACACACAGTTGCTCAGTGAGCTTTGTCCGAGCTCTCACTGTGTATGCTAGATCAGTCAATAAAACCTTAAGTCAACAGAAACTAAACACTACTCGGCTTATAAGACGTATTCAAGCTGTGATGTTTGCAATATATTATTCAGGAAATAACCCATTGAAGCCAGTATTTTTGCGTTTTAATTTTTGTCAAGTGTTCAACATTTCGCTAGCGGAATGAGCTTCTAGTTTCTTTTATTCCCTTATCCCAAAGCCATTTGGTCGAAACGCAGAAACTTTTTGGCGAAAGTCGAAACTACAAATCCGCTTATTAGATTCAGTCGCTTCTCCGAGGGGAGCGACATGGTATTGAGGTAGCTCCGACTCGGATCTTCTTTACCTTAACTCCGTTTATATTTCTGATAAACCAATTCCCACAGTAGGGAGGTTGTTCTTGGAGCTACTTTCGAACCTTGCTTCGAGTCAGTTCTTCCTTAAGTTACTTCGTAATCTCTGTCAGGGCTACGAAGTCTTCAATTGTTCGACAAATAACGATCAACTTCACGTGTTCTGAGGCACGAATCCTACATACCAGTCCCTAATATTTAATCATTTACTGAATGTTCCTGCATAATTTACCTTTTTCGCAATATTTTAATGGGCTGCATGTCTTATTTCTTCGGTAAAGTGCAAAAAAAAAAAAAAAAAAAAAGCTTCTGCACTCAACTGTAAAGTGTTTATTTACGATCCTGACTTTACATGTGATATGACCAAAGTTAAGTGACCAAAAATTTAAATGAAGGGGTTGTGGATTATTTCTAAAATATATGCTCAAATGATAGATACATGCAGAGTTGGGCGTAAATTTCTTCTTTACATCCAAAATAATGTTCAAACGTTTAAGAAAAAGGTAACTGCGGTAGGTGTGTTAACCGAGATTTTATTACTGGGTCCCTAATGAGCGTACGAGGACCTCTCCAATGTACCTGAGTGGCACAAGCTTTTTTCATCAACATAGTTAGATAAAGTAGAAGTCCACATTCACTGATCAAGGGCAGGTTTTATATTACAATCTCTAACAGGGCTCCATAATTTTATTTCTGAACATTTATGTATTATTAGTAAAGTGTCGTTAATTCAAAAGTATTCCCTATATCCCCAGGCGCCTTTTTTTCTTCTCCCGTCCTTGATTTTCTTCCCAGTCGCATGTATCGGCTGTGTATTGTTTAAACAAATGCTTTATGAGTAAATGGCAACACCTACATTTTATTTTCAATGTTTTTTTCGCAGGAAGTTGGTGACATACCACGCAGTCCTTTGATATGGGTGATCGCGACGACAAGTGTTTCAAGTGTGGCAAGAGCGGGCACTGGGCCAGAGACTGTCGCACTGGAGGTGGTAGAGGTGGCGGCCGTGGTGGATTTCGAGGGGGACGAGGCGGTGGTGGCCGAGGTGGTGGTAAGTATTTGAATGAACACCGTTTACGATATGATCGGTACGAAATTGTTTGAAAGCTTTCCTTCAGGTGTTTCCAAACTTCCACATACCTGTTTCATACATTCTTTGGAGGGAGGGGGGGGGGGGGGGGGGGTGGTGGAGGTTTCAGTTAGTAAGCGAAGAAAATATGGCCTGTGAATTGACAGTGCCTGAATCAGGCACATGGTTTCAGCATTCTTTGAGAACGCCGTGAGATGTAACTAGGTGCGTTTGGTATATTTTTGCAGACACAAAATGTTACAAGTGTAACCGCTATGGTCACATTGCACGCGAATGTAGAGAGGACCAAGATAGGTGCTACAAGTGCAATCAGCTAGGCCACATCGCTAAGGATTGTTCAAAAGAGATGGATTCAGGTAAGAGCTGCTACGTGTGAGAACCGAATCGAGTCTGGGTTGCTTAGGGACATTCTTAAAAAAAAGGGCAAGAGGAAATACATTTTCCTCCACACATGTCGGGGAAATGATAAAAAGCTTTGCATTGTGCATGACAGATATCCGTGATTAAAAGAGTGGGGATGGGATCCGTCCACTAATCAACCCTTCCGTTCTGCAAACTACAGTGGCTCTTACATGGTTCATATTTTCTGTTCAGTCATGTAAGTCTCGCAGTATTTAAGATCCAGGTGCTATTATTACGTTGCAAATTGTGCTGGATATTTTGACATTTCAGGTGTGGCGCTGCGAAGTTTTTGTTTTGAGATGACATTTCGATGGTTGAAGCGTTGAAAGCTAGTTTGAATATTTCGTTTAATTTTGCACAGGGGCGTGCTACAACTGCGGCAAGAGTGGTCACATACAGCGCGACTGCGAGGAGGCCAGTCAGAAGACCTGCTACAGGTGCAACAAGCCAGGCCATTTGGCCAGGGACTGCCCTGACGACACCGAACGCGTTGACGACAGGAAGTGCTACACCTGCGGAAACCCTGGCCACTTGTCACGTGATTGCTGCAACACAGACAGCAATGCTTGTTACAGGTAGGCCCAGAATCTCCCCAATATTTTTTAGGCCCCAACCCTAAAGGGTTGGGGGCCTATAGACTTGGGGTGTCCGTCTGTCCGTCATCGCTTTTTTGTACAAGCGATATCTCGAGAACACAGAGGCCTAGAGACTTGATGTTGGGCTCATTTGAAAGGTCTCGACTTGTAGATGTGCCTTGTGGCCATTTTGGCCAAATTCGATCACGTGATCTTGGCCAAATTGGCAAAAAACGCAAAAAATCGACTTGTGTTTGTACAGGCGATATCTCGTAAACGCAGAGGCCTAGAGACTTGATGTAGGGCTCATTTGAAAGGTCTCGACTTGTAGATGTGCCTTTTGGCCATTTTGGCCAAATTCGATCGCGTTATCTTGGCCAAATTGGCCAAAAAGGCAAAAAATCGACTTGTGTTTGTACAGACGATATCTCGTAAACGCAGAGGCCTAGAGACTTGATGTTGGGCTCATTTGAAAGGTCTCGACTAGTAGATGTGCCTTTTGGCCATTTTGGCCAAATTCGATCACGTGATCTTGGCCAAATTGGCCAAAAACGCAAAAAATCGACTTGTGTTTGTACAGACGATATCTCGTAAACGCAGAGGCCTAGAGACTTGATGTTGGGCTCATTTGAAAGGTCTCGACTAGTAGATGTGCCTTTTGGCCATTTTGGCCAAATTCGATCACGTGATCTTGGCCAAATTGGCCAAAAACGCAAAAAATCGACTTGTGTTTGTACAGACGATATCTCGAGAACGCAGAGGCCTAGAGACTTGATGTTGGGCTCATTTGAAAGATCTCGACTTGTAAATGTGCCTTTTGGCCATTTTGGCCAAATTCGATCACGTGATCTAGGCCAAATTGGCCAAAAACGCAAAAAAATCGACTTGTGTTTGTACAGGCGATATCTCGAGAACGCAGAGGCCTAGAGACTTGATGTTGGGCTCAATTGAAAAGTCTCGACTTGTAGATGTGCCTTTTGGCCATTTTGGCCAAATTCGGTCACGTGATCTGCTAAATTTGGGGGTAAAAAAAGATTTTCCGCCAGCCAGTATCATTGTTTTTCAAAGTTTTGAGCAGAAGTAGGACATTTATTATGTCTCCCCGACCAAGGGGAGACATATAGTGTTTGTACGTTCTGTGTGTGTGTATGTGTGTACGTGTGTGTGTGTGTCTGTGTGTGTGTGTGTGTGTGTCAGTCTGTTGTGAACAAAGTGTTGTGTGCAAGATATCTCGAGAACGAAACGTCGGATCGAGTTAAAACTTGATCGATTTATTCCTTGGTTAGGTCGGTCGGTTCTATCAACTTTTGACGCATGTCACGTGATTAGGACAGGCGTATGACGTCATTACGTAAAAATCTTGTGTGCGAAATTTCTCTGCCGCTGAACATCGGAGAAAATTGAAACTTGGTGGGATTGTTGCTTGGTATGTCCGAAAGACTCTGTAGAATTTTTTCGCGAGTAGAACGAACGAATGCGGCGTATGACGTCATTACGTAAAATATGTATATATTTTGAACAAGATCTTGTGTGCAATATATCTCGATAACGGAAAGCCCTATCGACTTCAAATTTTATATGAACATTAATTGGGTCAGTCGGACGGTTCTGTCAACTTTTCACGCATGTCACGTGATTAGGACAGGCGTATGACGTCATTACGTAAAAATTTTTGTGCGAAATTTCTCAGCCACTGAACTTCGGAGAAAGTTGAAACGTGGCGGGATTGTTGCTTGGTAGGTCCGAAAGACTGTATAGAATTTTTTCGCGAGTAGAACGAACGAATGCGGCGTATGACGTCATCACGTAACATATGTATATATTTTGCACAAGGTCTTGTGTGCGAAATATCTCGACAACGGAAAGCCGTATCGAATTCAAATTTTATGTGAACATTCCTTGGGTTAGTCGAACGGTTCTGTCAACTTTTCACGCATGTCACGTGATTAGGGCAGGTGTATGACGTCATCACGTAAAAATCTTGTGTGCGAAATTTCTCAGCTGCTGAACATCGGAGAAAATTGAAACTTAGTGGGATTGTTGCTATGTATGTCCGAAAGACTCTGTAGAATTTTTCGCGAGTAGAACGAACGAATGCGGCGTATGACGTCATTACGTAAAATATGTATATATGTTCAACAAGATCTTGTGTGCAATATATCTCGATAACGGAAAGTTCTATCGACTTCAAATTTTATATGAACATTAATTGGGTCAGTCGGACGGTTCTATCAACTTTTCACGCATATCACGTGATTAGGGCAGGCGTATGACGTCATTACGTAAAAATCTTTTGTGCGAAATTTCTCAGCCACTGAACTTCGGAGAAAGTTGAAACGTGGCGGGATTGTTGCTTGGTAGGTCCGAAAGATTGTATAGAATTTTTTGCTAGTAGAACGAACGAATGCGGCGTACGACGTCATCACGTAAAATATGTATATATTATAAACAAAGTCTTGTGTGCGAAATATCTTGACAACGGAAAGCCCTATCGACTTCAAATTTTATATGAACATTCCTTGGGTCAGTCGGACGGTTCTGTCAACTTTTCACGCATGTCACGTGATTAGGGCAGGTGTATGACGTCATCACGTAAAAATCTTGTGTGCGAAATTTCTCAGCTGCTGAACATCATAGAAAGTTGAAACTTAATGGGATTGTTGTTTAGTAATTCCGAATGATTCTGGATATTCTTTGGTTCGGTCAGACGACTGTTTCAACTTTTTAAAAAAATTATCTGTTGTTAAGCAAAATTTCTCGACATCGGAAAGTCGGATCGACTTTAAATTTGGTGTAGTTATTCCTCGGATAAGTCGCACGGTTTTGATTAAACATTACTAAATTCGTGTAGAAAATCAAGAAAGGTGTATAACGTCAACACTCCTCCCCCCCCCCCGCCTCCCCATTTTTTTACTCCTTGTCATCAAAACATAGGTGTTAACTACGCTGGGGATTTCAGCGTTTTGCAGAATATTCTCGAGTGTTCTTGCATTCTTTAGAAAGCTTCAAAACAGTAACAGCATTAATGTCGGTCCAATGCTATTTGTTAGTGCCTGAAATTAAGCTTTTTGTGCGTTTCTTATCTACGGCTGTTACGTAACTTGCCACTCAGTCAGGGGTCAGTGTCAGTTGTGGTGCATGATGGAGTCGTCATCTACGAGGTCATGGAATGTTATAGGTCTAAGCAGGTCTAGCTATTGATTTTTTTTTTCGCCGCATACTTGATTCGGTTGCCAAGGTATCCTATATATAGGAGCTATTTTGTATCGATTGGCATTGTTTGCGGAAGCATTTTTCGCTATTAAAGTGGGTCATCTGATATCTTGTGTTATGAGAGGCAGCTCACCATTTTGGCACCGAAATGCCTTCCCCCTTCTCCCACCGAGGTGCGTCATCTGATGCGCAGTTATGAAGAAGGCCTTTCTAGTGCTATTTGGCCGATGGGAATGTGCGAAGACAAGGTAGTCTATCATGGCTGTAACTACACTTAGGGTACAGACCGTTACCGTTGCCTTGGGTAAAAGGGTTAGAGTTGTGTTTATAGTCGGAACTATATTAAATAGCTGGGGTGGGGGGGGGGGGGGAGGAGGGCGTGTTGAGGATGATGGTTAACAAAAAAAAAATCCCGACCACCTTCAAGACCTGAATAAAAAGTAAGACCCGTTCGTCGTGACCCCTTCCAGATTCGGGTAAAAAGACGTACGGTAAAACCTGCCTGTCTTGACCAACTTCCAGACCCGGACAAAAAATGTAACGTAGAGTAAAACTACTATAATGACCTACTTCAGATCTGGGTGAGAAGGGCCTACAGTAAAACCCGTTTTAGCGACCACCTTCCAGACTCGGATGAAAAAAAGACGTCCATTTATAGCTGTTTTAGTGACCACCATCTGTGTGGTTTATTTTGAGTTTTTTTTACAATGAATTAAGGTTATGTTTGCAGAAATGAACATTTTATTTCAGTAATTAAAAAAAAAGATTTTTTTTGGGGGGGGGGGGAGGTCGGATCATGGGTTTGGTCGGGGAGACATTTGTTTTTGTTCACAAAAACAAGAAACTAAGTAGGTATCGACTGAAAGTGTACAACATAAGCCTGTACTCTTATGTTTTGTGTGCACTGGCCGCTCTAGTTTTTCTTGGCCTAAACTGGCCAACAGGTTCAAAACCATAGACGACCCCTTACAATTTTGGGGGCGTTGGGGCCTGTTAGTGTTCACTAAATACTTGTTTAATCATATTTCGTTTCTTGTTTGCAGATGGTGTAGTATGGTATCTTTAGCAGCTTCTTTTTGCTTAAGTATTCACAGATTTTTCGCTGCCCTATCCGAAACTGCTTGTGATAGCTTAACAATGTTCGCAGGATAGCGGTAGAGTATGTGTGCACAGAAACGCATGCAACATTGAAGTAGTGTTAAAATTTGCCTTTGTGGGGGTCGCGTTAATGGGCGAACGGTACGCTCGGTGGTTGCGACATCCAACGAGTGAACTCTTAGGAATGATTTGGTACCGTAATATACTTGACCGACGCCAGTATGTATATGTGTAAAAGATCTCTCCAGAACGACAAGTCCGATCGACGCCAAACTTTATCATATTATTCCTTGGTTAACTCAGACGGTTCTGTCAACTTTTGACACGTATGTTATTAGGACAGGCGTATGACGTCATTACGTAAAAGCCTTTATGTGCGAAATTTCATAGTCGTTGAACATCGGTGAAAGTTCAAACTTGGGGGGGGGGGGGGTTGTTGCTCGTCCATGTAATATGGACCAGGGTTCGACCCCATTTATTTCCCAATATGACAGGGTTGAGACTTCGTACAATTTTCACATAAAAGGGTGGCACGGGCGAAGATTTTGAACAGAAAACACTCGAGGAGGGGTTGGTGATGTAGTGTCCACTGGCTAGTCCAGGATAATCTAGACTGGCCAGTGTTTTGTTAAAACAAAAACGGATATGTCTCCCCGGCCCCCAATCAGTCACGTGGAAAAAATTCCTTGCTTGAAAGTACAACATTGGTGAGCCCAAAAATTTTAAAAAATCGCCAAAAATACATTTTTACAGAAAATGAAGATAAACTTCGCGGTAAACATTTGCACTATATGTGGGTTCTTCTTGCCACGTTTCAGCCTAATCCAACGGATGTCAGACAACTCACCCAAAAACCAACTCCCCAAAACATGACCAACTCACCAAAACCTTGGACGACTCACCCAAAAGTTTTGGACGACTCATCCAAAGCTCTTGGACGACTCACCCAATTTTACAAGACGGTGTGAAATGTTTATAGGTGCTTTTAAAAATATTTTATTTATCTTTTCCCCTAGATAAATTTGTATTTGAAGTTAGTAACAACCTCAAAATGACTTAAAATTTAAGTAAAACTTTTATTTAAGTAAAACATTCGTTTATTAAAGTGTAACTACATATCAAATACAGATCTCAAAATGCATTTAATACGAGCAAAGTTAGTTTACTCAGTCATAATGTAATTCGGTGCACGACTCCGGAAAAATCTCATTAATATTCCAACAAATAAGAGGCCCTCTGGCTGAACGACCACGGGAATCACTAATAAGCTGTTCACCTCATGACTTAAGCGACTCCGAGCTGAACAGTGGTGACAGGGCACTGTTTAGTTAATTGCACTCGGCTTCTATGTGTCGCACTATTGGGATTAACAAGAGCGACGCCGAGCGATTTGCATTTGGCAAAAATTGCAATTAAATACCTATTCATGGAAAATTATGCAAGTTTAATTATTGAATGAAAAACGCTGACTTATTTTTTTTGGGTGAGTCGTCGAAGACTTTGGATGAGTTGTCCAAAATTTTGGGTGAGTTGTCCAAAATTTTGGGTGAGTCGTCCAAGATTTTGGGTGAGTTGTCCAAGGATTTTTTGGGTGAGTTGTCTTGCTCCCTAACCCAACAAACTGTTCCGGGGATATCGCAACAATATGGCCAAAAAATTTAAAATCAGAAATTTAAAAAAATCGTCAAAAATCCGTTTTCAGCGGAAATGAAGAAAAATTTAGCAATAGACATTTGCGCTATATGTGTGTTCTTGTGGCGTCTGAGCCTTATCCAACGAGCTGTTTTGGAGATTTAGCCTGTCAAAGTGAAAAAATGCACGAACCCCCCCTCCCCCCCCCCCCCAATGTAAAAAATTTGCCCAAAAAAATAGAATTATTGAAGGAACCAATAAAAAATAATACGGGCATCATCTAGACATGTCCCCCAATATGTATGTAGATGTTTTGAGAAAAATCGACACATTAATTTCATATGAACTCACTGCGGACAGACGGACGGACACACCCAATGCTTGATATGTCTCCCATAGGGGGAGACATATAATTGACGCACAGTAAAACTGTTTTGAAGTGACTTAATGTCAGACTCGATTAAAAGAGATGCCCATTAAACTATAAGTAGTGACCACCCTTAGGACCCGGATATGAAAGACAAAAGCTTATACCTGTTTATAGCTACCACTTTCCAGATCCAGATTAAAAGACGTAGAAATTATGACCATATGTTTGTAGTGACCACCTTCCAGACCCTGGATAGACAACAATATCTTTTCATCGTTTGAACTGTTCCTAGATGAAAATGCGATCGCGGGATCGCCGAAGGCTCGAGCCCAAAATTTTTAGGATACATTTCTCAGTCCCATTTACAGTTCCGTTAATAAACTGACTGATTGCAGTCCGAAGTTATAACAGTAACAGTTATTGAATTGTAATTCTGGAGGTCTAGTTTTTTAAATAATATATATAGTAACACATTTTGCGACGACATTCGGAGGCATCTTTGCATCTTATTATCCCCCGTGAAACGGAGGGATATAGTTATGAGCTTGCCCGTCTGTCCGTCCGTCTGTCTGTAAACAAAATGTACAAAGTTTTGTCCGGCCGACTTTTCATAGAAGGAATTGTCGTAGGAACCTGAAACCTTGCATGGTGAAAATATATATATTGAAGATGTGTAACGTGGCATTATTGTCAAAATGGGCAAAAAAGTGGACGTTTTGGGAAATTTTCAAATATGGTGAATTTTTGGCTTGAACTTGGCCGTGAGGCGATGTTTTGTCCGACCGACTTCTCATGGAAGGAATTGTCGTGGGGACCTGAAACCTTGCGTGGTGAAAATATATATATTGAAGATGTGCAACGTGGCATTATTGTCAAAATATACGAAAAATTGACGTCGTGGGAAATTGTCAAGTATGGTGAATTCTGGGCTTGAACTTAGCCGTGAGACGATATTTTGTCCGGCCGACTTCTCAGAGAAGGGATTGTAGTAGGAACCTGAAACCTTGCAGCGTGACTTGACCTCCTTTTACTTTTACTGCTTCATGAGGCTCTAGTTTAGCAATAGTGGCGTTGTCAGAATGAACACAGCTAGATTTTGTATCCTAAAACAAATTTGATGTTGAGGATATGTAAAATAGTAAATAACAGAAGTAAAATTTCTACCAACTGTGCGCCATGTTTTTGAAAAAAAAAAAAAAAATGCGGTGCCAATTCGTATCTTGTTGCTTTGACGGCACCTAATCAGAGTTACTTGATTGTCTTGCTTTTTTTATGCGAAAAGCCACACCTTAAAAAGGGTTATGAGTAGCACTTGAGCTCCAGTCTTTTGACTGGAAATTTGCAATTTGTTCCATCTGTGTTACTGTTTGTGATGATGCTTCGAATAAACATAATTTTTACCCGTAGGTGTGGCAGCCTAGAGCACTTCGCTCGCGATTGTGAAGAGGCCGACACTCGCGATGGCCAAGGCCGGGATATCAAGTGCTACAGCTGCCAGGGATATGGGCACATTGCCGCCGACTGTCCCGAGCGCGAGTAGGAGACGAGCGCGCACACCCTCCGCGCCGGAAGTGAGCCGACAGCAGGCCGAGGAGGTGGGGGCGAGGCATCGATGAGGCCATGGTGGATTGTACAGAAGGGCACCAGTGCTTAAAAAGAAGATCTTGTGGAGCTGTGTTGAGGTGTACAACTATGCTCTTTAGATTCTATGTAAATTGTATGATATATCAGTTGTAGGTGTAAGAATTTAAGTAGGGTTTTCACCTTTTTTTTCACCTTTTTTTAAGGAGTGCATTTGAAATTTTTTGCTTGTTGATGGGTGAAATTGATAACAAAATTTCAGTCAATGAAGAATATACTTTTCCGTTTAATTATATGCAGGTCTTTTGTTGCAACAAAAAGAAACATAATTGTAAAAGCAACTGACGAAATCACTGTAAAAAGAAAATTGATTATAACTGTCCTGTATAAAATTTTACGGCACATAGAGTTTGAATATTTTGTCTGAACTGAATAACATCTGATGGAGAATTCGCTCATTGCAACAATTTGTATTTATGCTTTGTAAGTAAATGTAAATGGGTGTTCCTTCTTATTCAAGAGCATTACCCTTGACCAACTTCGGATATTGGATCGAAATTTGGAAATGCGTAGTGTTGCATTACTTTGATTTTTTGACGAAATTTCTAGAAAAAAAAATGTTGGCCAAGGGTCCCCTTCTCATAAAATAATGCAGTGTGGTTACAAGTAGAATTTTAGAGCATGTGGTTCTGTGGTTGGGGCCAACCATGGAAATGTCGTGCGGATAAACCTGTCATTTGTGATAACGAGGAGGTTTGGTAGTGTACGAGTAAGTGATTTTTTTTTTTTTGGAATAAGAACTGTCAGAAGTGTGGGTTGAGATCAGTGTACTGAACCTTAGCATGACGTCTGAGGTTGGAAGTTGTGGAATGGTGGATTGAGAACAGCCTAAAAAACGGTGGCGTAGGGAAGCAGTCACAAAATGACACGTTTATATCCCGGTAATATTTTAAGCACATTATCGGTGCGATGTGGGCGAGGGTTAGCAGTTGTGGGGTAAAGCACCATGGCCTTGGAGGAGTTCGGACGCTCTCTGTGCTGGCTGTGTGAATTCATGGCCGGATAACCCGTGTGATGCGAGGGGGTAATAGGAATAGCACTTGGGAAGTGCTATAGCCGACCCACCACCTCTTTCGGCGTGCTTGGCGTTGGGGTTGTAACGCGCTGTAAAGAACTATGGTGGTGGGGATGGAGTAAGGAGGAAAACTTTTCAGTGATGTTTGGAGACGAGGAGCCTTTAGTGTATTTTAAGTTGGGGGATTTCAGAAGTGCCCTCGAGCCCAAGCTATATAGAGGGCTCGTGCACATGCAAAGGAAGATTTCTGAAGTGTATTTTGACAAGAGCTTCAGTTTCTGCGTGCAGGTATTCAAACGGCACTCTGGAATTAAATCACCAATACAATGAGTTCAGGATTGTATTGCGGAAATTTGGGATCTAGTAACTTTCATATCTTTATTTCACGTTACAAAAAGTGTCTTGTGCTGTGATAATGCGCATTATGTATGCGCGTGTTCTTTTTCGATGGCCTGTATGTGCAACGTAAGCTAGATTTTCATCTCGACTGAAAACGAAGCATACGAGACATGTATTTTTACTCGAACATGTTTTGTAAATGCAGGTCGTCAGGGAATGGGTGACAGTGGAAGTGGTTAACTCGGCAGCCGAATCGTTTACATTTTAAGTTGTTTTTTTTCTGCATTAACAGTTTGGTAATATACTATGAGCCTTTCGATTTGTACCAGTGCTTCAGAAATACGGCATTGTCTTGCGGGTAAATTCTCGTAAAAGGAAGTTCACTGACGATGCAAAACGAAATTTCGATAAGTGTTGTATGGTCCAGGATTATTCTATTATGGTTTTGCTTTTTAGCGATGCATTTAAAGAACCTTTACTAATCACTGTGTGATTTTGAATGTTCTCAAAAAAATAAATAAATAAATAAATAATAGGAGAATAATTATTATTATCCTTCAATTAAACTGCCATTTTCTGTACAAGTTGAGAGGGGGAGATGCTTAGCATCTTGTGTACATAAACATGTTTTGACATCTATTTAGCTTGCTACTTTTTAATTCAGTGTTTTTGTGAAGCCATCTGGAAAGTCGAGATGAAATATTTTCTGTGTTTTTATTGGGTCACTTCAGTTTTGCCCGGTGAATGTGGGTGAGTTGGAGGGGGGCTGGAGGGTGGGAGGGGATATTTTATTGTATCACAAGATTGAAGCTTTCCAGTCGGCTGCTTAAAGGTTATGAAAAAATCATCAGACATAATAGGCGCACGAGACTATTCAGCGGAGGGTAGAGGAAGAAAATCAAGTGATAAATTATATATCCATTTTTCTGTTGGTTTCGTACATTTTGTTTAGCATGGACAGTTTTTTTGGTGGGAATTGTAATACTTTTGTGCAATATTTTTAAATCTGTGCTCCCTTGCAGTTGGAAAGATTAGAGGAAAAGGAGAGTTAATCAATATGAATTTGCAGTACCGAGGGAGTGTTGACTAAACTGTACCTCATAATACCCTATAGGCAGCATTGTTATGCAATTATTATTTCTTAAAAGAAATTGTATTTTGCGTACCGAGAGGAGTGAAGGTAGTGCTGATCATTTTTTATAACAGTGTCAAATAAATTTTTGGTAATGGAACATTTGTTTTTAATGCTTTGTTTGAAAGGGGTTTGGACAACTCGGCCCAGTACCAACTCGGCCCTTTTTTGTACAGGTCGGCCCCAACTTTTTTGGACGACTCGGCCTACTTTTACCGACTCGGCCCAATTGTGAAAGACGACTCGGCCCATTTTTTTTGCCACTTTACTATTTCCTATTTGAGTTTTTACTGCTGATTTTGATTAGAACTAGCAGCCCTTTTATGACACAGTTATGATTTTTGATACGAGTTAATCGAACAATGAAAGACTGGAGACATTTGTTACATGAGGTTATGAAAGGCGGGAGATGTTTCTTATGATGTGCATTGTTTTTCACGATGACAGAGAGGACTGCAACTAATGAATACTCCGATGTTATTGAGCTCAACTACAATTTCTGCTGCCTTCGATTGCATTTCTTATGATCAGCATTGTTTTTCACAATGACAGAGATGACTGAAAGGAGTCTGATTGTCACAAACATCAAATATTACAATACCCATTTAACACAGAATGATACGGTTTATGATTCGGACACAAATATCACTCGCCATGCACTTCATGTGTTATAGTGATATTGGGTTATTTTACACACCAAAAATTGCACTTCAGCACTCTGAGCTTTGTACTTAAAAATTGCAATTAAGTTAATGTTGTTCCCGTGGTCGCGTACACTGGTACAGATTACAATTAATTCCCATCACTCTCAACCAAAATAACCGAATTTAATGAGCGATTTGCAATTGATTTTACTCACGAGTGTTACATTGTAAATGCAATTAATTGTTCACAACAATAATTGCTATTCATTTCAATCAAAGGTATCACTCAAGCTCCCTTGATGTGCAGTCAAACCTTTGATCTAACAATCGCAGAGCACATAAAGGTGTCAAAAGAACTCTGTTACTGTTTTGAACAAAACATCTTTCATCTTAAAATCACACAGAGTACATAAGTAAATTGTGATTTTTTTTTTATAAATTGCGTCTAAATAATTCTGTTATTGTCATGAGCAAGAGTTCCTTGATTGCATTAAAACCCGTGATTCTTGGTACCGAGATTTCAAAATTGGTGCTGGGAACCTTACGAATTATTTTTTCACAATTAAAATGGTGTGTAAAAATGTTTTGATGTTTGGTGCCGACTTTCACAGGTGGTACCAACTTGCCAATGGAAAGTGGCGCTGACTTGACCAAAAACTACCGACAATGTTTTGTGCCGACTTGTCCATATCCCTGGTAAAAAGTTTGTTTTTCTGTGTAATAATCTCATACTGCCATCCACAATTAGGAGTGGTTTGTTCTCCTGACACATGCATAATCGATAATGGACACTTCTTCCATACAAGACACTAAAAAAACTCACATATTTGGAGAAAATTTTCGATAAAATTGTTTTGGGCCGAGTTGGTAATTTGGGCCGAGTCGTCTTTCACGAATGGGCCGAGTTGTAGAAAAATTGGGCCGAGTCGTCTTTCGCGATGGGCCGAGTTGTCCAAAGACCGTTTGAAACAACCCTTCCTCATTTCAAGCGTCTTTCAGAAACAAACTTGCAAATTGGGAAATTTTGATTAAGACAGCCGACTTCGCCGGTCCGTAAGTGAATTTTTACTTAAAACGCTTCTCTCTCAATATTGCTCGGATTCTTTTGAAATTTTGTACAAAGTCAAAATGTCAAACTTTATCTTTGAAATGCTACTTCTTCTACGGTTTTGCTCCAATAGTTTTCATATTACGCAGGGATGTTCACTAGGTGGTCCCAGACCTGGCTATTACTTTTTTTGACGATTGAGAAAAACTGACAAAATGGCGGCACTTTGTGACAGTTTTGACCCATTTTTAAAATGCTACTCTTCCTACAGTTTTACACCAGTCGTTTAGATGTTACGCAGGGGTGTTAGCCTACCACGCTATTTTTTTTTTTTTTCTCGGTTTTGCCAAAAACAACTGCCGAAATGGCAGAACTTCGAAGTTTGGCAAAAACTGTAATAAATGGTAGTAACTGAATTGTCGAACCATTGATTTCTCTCAGTCTTTTTTCTCGAGGCAGGCCTCTTGAAAAATTCCTCATTTTGGCGATCCGCCAAAAAACGACCAAATGGGGGGCATTTTTAACCCAGCCAACTTTGTCGGACGGGGTTAGTCGTATCACTAGGGGGCTTGAATGTATGTACGTATGTTAAACTTTTTCTTTAAAATGCTACTCCTACAGTTTTACTCCAATCGTTTAGATGTCACACAGGAATGTTCCCCAGGGTTTTGCCTACCAGGGTATTATTTTTTTTCGCCGTTCATTTCTCTCAGTCTTTTTGAAATAGTTATAAAATTTTAATCGAAAGTTTCTTAGGTGCTTCTCTACCTGAAATTGCTTTTTTACGCAAATGACAGAAAAAAAGTGCCGAATGATGGAATTTAAAATTTTTTGTAAAATTGGGTAAATATCGTTAAATACGTGAATCGTCAAAACCCAACCTCTCCAACATCCCTTTTCGGGTAGTTTCCACCCGGGAAAACTCATTTTTGTTTATTAAAATTATGAAAAGTTACGTTCAGAAACAGTTCTTCATTTTTTGGCCGAACAGTATTCGTTTCAGAGTTTTTCTCTCTTTCCTTGTTTGTTCACTCGGCTGGGACATGTCCTTGGATATGCTTGTTTAATTTTTTGGTGTCCAATTTTCAAAATGCTTTTCCAACAATTTTGATCGGATTCCTTTGCAATTTTGTGCAATCGTTTTCTAGGTATTCCTCTTAAAAAAATATTCTTTTTGGCGATCCGCCAGAAATTGACGAAATAGGGGGCAGTTTTTAATTTTTGTTGCTAATTTTCAAAATGCCTCTTTTTCCTACAATTTTGATTAGATTTTCTTCAATTTTTGCATGAATATTCTTTTCTTGGTCCTCCCTTGAGAATTTTCTTTTATTGGCGATCCACCAGAAATTGGCCAAATGGGAGGCATTTATAATTTTATGGTTGCCAATTTTCAAAATGCTTCTTTTCACATAATTTTTATCAGATTTTCTTCAAATTTTGTACGAATGTTCTTTAGGTAGGCCTTTCTCGCAGTGTTTCGTTTTTTGGCCATCCGCTAAAAATTGACCAAATGGGGAGGGGGATGTGCATTTATAATTTTATGGTTGCCAATTTTTAAAATGCTTCTTTTCACACAATTTTGATCAGATTTTCTTCAAATATAGTAATGCTTCTCCCACCGTTCTGATCGGATTCCTTTAAAATTTAAAACATTTGTTCTCTAGGTAGGCCTCTCTTGAAAAATTACTTTTTCTGGTGATCCGCCAAAAATTGGCTAAATGGGGGGGGGGGGATTTGTAATTTTATGGTTGCCAATTTTAATGTTTAAAATGCTTCTATTCACACAATTTTAATTAGATTTTCTGCAAATTTTGTACGAATGTTCTTAGCTTAGTCATCCCTTGAAAATATGCTTTTTTGGCGATCCACCAAAAATTGGCCAAATGGGTGTCATTTTTTTTATTTTTGGTGTTTATTTTTCAAGATGTTTCTTCTCCCACAATTTTGATCGGCTTCCTTTCCAATTTTGTACAGTTGTTCTTTGTGTAGGCCTCTCTTGAAAAATTACTCTTTTTGGCGATCCGCCAAAAGCTGGCCAAATGGGGGCATTTATAATTTTTTTGTCAATTATCAAAATTCTTCTCTAACAATTTTGATCAGATTTTCTTTAACTTTTGCACGAATGTTCTGTATGTAGGGCTCTCTTGAAATGTTACTGTTTTTGGCGATTCGCCTAATTTAACTAAATAGGGGCCATTTTTTAATTTTTTTTTTTTTTTTTTTTTTGGCGCTTAATTTTCAAAATGCTTCTTCTCCCACAATTTTGATTAAATTCCTTTTCAATTTTGTACGATTCTTCTTTAGGTAGGCCCTTCATTAAAAAAAAAAATTTGGGGGGGGGGAGGGGGTTCGAACCGCCAAAATTTGGAAGTTGAATAAACAAGTCTTTATATGTATTTATCGGTCTACGATATTCGATTCGGCTGGAAGTCATAGCTTCTGATCATTGATGGTAATTTGACTGCAAATCGCTACATCAATACTGTACTCAATACTCAAGAACAGCAGAACGTTGATGCGATATTCATGCGCGATAAAGCGCCCACATGGGACTAGGGATCACCTAGCAGGAAATAACGTCAACACCTTGGATTGGCCACCCCATTCCCCGGACATGAACCCCATAGAACATAGAACATGCGCGAAATCCACCTCCTCAAAACCACGCTCAGCTACGCCAGGCTTTGATAGAAGAGTGGCACCGGTACCCTTAGTACCGAATCAACCGACTGATCATGTCGATGCCTCGCCGGATCCGTGCTTTACGCCAAGCCAATGGGAGACACACGCGGTATTGAGGACACTTCAGGTCGTTAAATTCTGTGAACGCCGAAATTGTGACAGTCGCATCTTTTGTCAGTCTGGATTTTGCAGACGCTTAGGAGTATGGAACATTTTGTGCAAAATTATGTTAAAGAATCAGTGAATCTTGCATTCTTGTGAGTATGAAAGTAATTTAATAAATATTTTCTCAAAATGATACATTTCATTTGCATGTTAAGTTTCGTTTGTCCTTCAGTATAAGTTCATTCAAAAATTATTTGCGCGATACAATCAGATCAGCTCAATTTCGCTTCTGGGGGTACGTTTAACTGTGTAGTTAATTTGTTGGCTGACGGAACCGGTACATATCAAACCTATTCAAGTTTAATGTGGCCTGCTGATGGTGTCCAGCGGAAAAATATGCCAGGAAGCTTGTTAGTTTTGTCGCATAGTGAGGTAAACTTTTACTTAAAATGCTTCGTCTCCCTCAGTTTTGATCGGATTTCTTTCGAATTTTGTACGAATGTTCTCCAGGTAGGCCTGTTTTAAAACATCATTTTTTTGGTAATCCGCAAAAAAATTGGCCAAATGGTAGGCATTTAAAATGTTTTGGTTCCCAATGGGGGCATTTAAGTTTTTTTTGTATCCAGTGTTCATAATACTTCTATCCCACAATTTGGATCGGATTCCTTTCAAATGTTCTGTGAATTTTTACTTGGTAGGCTTCTCCTGAAATTTACTGACGATCTGCCCAAAACAGCCAAATGGGAGGCTTTTTTTAAATTTTTTACTAACCAATATTCCAAAAACTGCTTTACCCACAAATCTATTGGGATTGCCTTTAATTTTATCAACAGATGTACACAAGATTGTCCTCTTTTGGAAATTCACATTGTGGGCGATGTATTAATTTTGTACGAATGTTCTATGGATAGGTCTGTCTTGAAACATTGCATTAATAGCAATGCACGAGAAATTGGCCAAATGGCAGGCATTAACATATTTTGGTTGTCAGTTATCAAATTGCTTCTCCCACAATTTTAATAGAATGTTCTTCAGTTTTTACATAAATGCTCACCAGGAAGACCTGTTAAAAATGACTTTTTGCGCCCCCTCATAAAATGACGAAATGGGATGGCATGTTTTATTTGCAACCAATTTTCAGAAGGCTTTTTCTCCCACAATTCGATCATATTCCTTTCGAAGTGTGTACGCTTGCTCTTAACATGGTTCTCTCATGAAAATTACTTTTTTAGACCAGGCGACTTTGTCGGTCTGGCTTATCACATCAGAAGAGGGCGCAATTTTAATCGAATTGTTCTAAACTTTTGCATTAGGAAGGGTCGTCTTGAAAAAGTGCTTTTTTGGCGAACCACCAAAAATTGACAAAATGGGGAGTTCTGGGGAGGACGTACTTGTTTTGTTTTGTTTTGGCGGCTAATTTTCCAAATGCGTCTTCCACAATTTAGACGGAATTCTCTTCCAATGTTTCATTTTTTCTATGTAGTTCTATCTTGATAAACTACTTTTTTTTGAGGTTCACCAAATGCTTGTTCTCCCACAATTGCTTCAACAGATTGCTTCAAAATTTTGTACGAATGTTCCTCTGTCGAAAATTATTTTTTCGCGAATCTACAAATCTGCAAAAATTATCCAACTGGCGACATTTAAAATCTTTTTGTTTTCCACAACGAGTTGCCTCTTGTAGTTTGATTGGATTTATTCAAAATTTTATAATAATGCTCTTCATGTGATGTTTTCTTTAAAAATTACCTTTCTCGTGTTCCTAAAAAATTAGCGTCATGGACTGGGCTTTGAACGTTAAAGGAATAAACTTCCTCAAAATAGTCCTGCAGGCAATTTTAGGCAGATTGCTTTCATTTTAGGCGTAGTCTAACGTTAGAGCTTCTTTGAAATTTATTTTTTCGAGATACGCAAGCGATTAGGCAAATGCCAGCCTTGGAAAAAATGTTCAATATTTGAAAATGCTACCACCACTTTGCGGCGTAATGCATTGACACAGTTTTAGGCAAAATTGATTTGCTGGTTTCCGAAAGTAGCAAACATGACTTCTGGGATATATCGATGCTTCGCGGCCACATTTGACTTCAGATGGGACAAAATATCTTCATGCTCAACGTGCGTCGCAAAGATGCAAGTAATCAAGCCGGTAGCGCTTTGGAGTGAGAATCACGAGGCCGTGAGGCCAAACCCCGCTCTAGTCGAGAAATAATTGTTATGTACTGATGCTTTCATATGATTTTGCTCAAATCGGTTTACTTTTTTTATCCACGACAATTGATCCAGTGATTATTTTCTAAATAGGCAGGGTACGACAACTGATCTAAATTTTGAAAACTCTATTTTGTGTATGTAAAGAATTACTCACTCAGTAAATGTGACAAGTAAGAAAGCCCATGACATTAACAAAATTAAATAGATTTGCATTTAAGGAATTAAGTCTCTGAACGTGCTCCGTGTAAAGGAGTATTAGCCGCTCTTTCAATTTCTACAGACTGGACAGCCTTTGCACTAACAGGTACTCAAGGGATCATCTTTTGTGCACAAGTAAACTTTGGAAGTAGCTACATATTCGGAGTGTTTTGCTGTGAAAAAACCGGACTCTAAAATTATTTGTCAATGAGACTGGTCTGGTTCTAAGCAAATCTAAAGTGAAATTTTACACCAAGTTGTTTATTTTATCAAGTCGGCAAATAACTATAAGCCCCCCACCCCCCTTCCCGCCCAAGAAAAAATCTTTTGGGAAAATATATAAGTTGTCGTACCCTGTTCGTTTAGATCAATCGTCGTTAGATCACTTGTGGCTAGACCAAGTATTGGTATATCAATTAATGTCGTTAGATCAATCGTCCGATGCCATATGTAGACCATAACTAAAAATAGGCTATCTACTGTTATCATGAAACGGTCACGCTATCTACGGATGGCCTAAGTCAATCAGGCTAACAACAGATGGTCTGAAAATAGTCAGGTTATCTATTGATAGCCTGGTTTTGGAGCTTTGAAATTACAGATTTAGTCTGAAATGCTTCAGCTCGCACTTTTAACAACCCTTTCCACGCGTTTCTTTAACTTTGAAAGCTCTCACACGAATGACTTCCAAAGCTGCAGTTATGCTATTCATTAGTCTCCCTATTGAATAGCGAATTGCAATTCTTTAAATATCCTCAGCATCGTAGTTAATTGAATTGACTACTGCGTAGTTGCTATCTGGACCCTGAATTGCAAATATTATTAGCTCACACACAAATAATACTTAATGATTAATCAATTGCACTTAGGATTCCGCGGAGGATTTTATTTGGTTTTGAAATAAGCTACTTGCATTCCAAAGCCTTATCGAGAGCCTCTGTTAATATTCCTAGCGATCAGCCCAAAGATGACAACTTTAAATTTTATTGCCCCTCCGTAGTTGAGAATTTTTTGCGGAATACAATGCAATAATGCTCGCTAACTTTACTATTTCAAGACACTAAGGCTATTTCTCTTATATGAGTTAAAATTTTACTAAAAGTTGTTTGGTTTCTTACCAAAATTTCGCCAGTGTTTTGCCAACCACCACAAAAAAAAGTAATAAGGTAAGCAGCAATGTCTGAGACCTTTGCTTAAAATTGCAAGACAGCAGGGCTATTTTTTCTGCGAACCACAAAAAGTAATAGCTATGTAGGTAGTAATGAGACCTTTGCTTAAAATTACAAGACAGCAGGGCTATTTTTTCTGCGAATCACAAAAAAGTAATAGCTATGTAGGTAGTAATGTGCCCTACCTTTACTTAGAATTTCAAGACAGTAAAGTTATTTTCCTGGAGTTAAGATATTACTAAAAAAATGTTTTTTTTTGTTGTCAATATTTACTCCAATTTTTGGCATTCACAAAAGAAATAGCCAAGTAGGTACGAATGTGCTCCTCCCTTATTCAAAATTTTAAGACGGCAAGATTATACAACTAGCGCCACCTAAGATTTTAGCAAGAAGTAGTTTTTTTCTCTCAAATATTTCCCGCAATTTTTGCGAATTACGAACAACAGGAAAAGCCAGGTACCAATGGCTGCTATCTTTAACAAAATTTCAAGACAGTAAGGCCATTTCTACAGCGTAAGTTAAAAAATAATAATAATAACTTTAGAAATTCATTTCATTTCACATCTGTTATGTCTTAAACAATGGCAATTTTACACTAAAAAATAAATAATAATAGCCGCAAGGTGCATAGCTCAAATATATGAGCTGCCTTTCTCGAAGAAATAAATATTAGCGAGAATACCCCGTGATTATCAGTCCGACACTTTACCGATTGCGGTATCGAGACAAGTGGTCAGGCAACTAGTGACGGCGTATAAAAAAGGAATACATTGCAATGTTTGTGCAATTTTACATTTTTTTGCCAATATTTTGGTCAGTTTTGATCAAATCGTTAAAAAAAAAATACAAGCCCGATACAGGAGCTTGAGGGGAACATTCCTGTCAAATTTCAACGCAATCGGACCGATTTTGTAGGAAGAGCGACTATCGTGTTTCCGCATTTTTAGACAAATAAAACCTCCCCCTCCCCCTCCCCCCCAAAAAAAGTTGTATGAAGGTTGCCCAGGGAAGGTCCTGTCAATTTTCAAGCAATCGAAATGTGGGAAGAATGGCAAATGGTTTACACAAACACACACATATAACGGACACCGAATTTTTCACACGTAATCAGTATAGACCACCGACAACTGTCGGCTGGGCTAAAAACTCTTTCTTTTCTTCTTTTTTTCCTTCCTTCCTTCCTTCCTTTTCGCAATCCCAAGTGGATCTTCAGTGGGTTTGCAGTATTTTTATCCCCCGCCGTCCTGACGGCTATAGAAACGCACTGTGTCCGTCCGTCGCCAGTTTTGTTTCCAGACGATATCTCTGAAACTAGTGGGCGGATCTAGTTCATATTTGGCATGCGTAACAACCAAGATATTTAGATGTGCCTTTTGGGGGTTTTAATCGGATTGTCGTTATGTTGGGGATTATGTTTGATTTGCCCGTGTGTTTGATATGACGCACACCCCGCACCCCTTGTTACCACCACATAAAAACAATCCAGATTCAAACACATTGCATGTGCAGACTTTATTATAATGAAGTTTGCTTACAATATTTATTGATAGAGTAACATTTATACGCAACAGCTGGCTGTTAAAAAAAGGCAAGCTAAATCACAAGTAAACATCAGGTCTTAAACTAGAGCGGCCAGTACACACAAAACATCAGTGTTCAGGAATATATTGCACACCATCAATTCAGACCTATTTAGTTCCTTGCTTTTTGTAAATAAAACAGTATCTCTCCGACAAAATCCGTGGTTTTGTAATACCAGTTTCTCATTTTGCCATTTACAGAAATAAAAGAATAAATTTCCCTTTTTCTGCCAACACTATCATAATTCATTGTAGTAAATTCAAAGAAACATACATGACAACAGGCGATTTAAGATAAGATTTAACATAAGACTTATTTCGGTGCGACAAACGATTAGAGGGGGTCCAGGGGGTGGGGAGGGAGTATTTACAGCTATTTTGGCACTATGTAAGCAACAATTATAGCATGATTTTTTAAAAAAAATTGGCTGAATTGTCCCTTACGATAGGTCCAGAACCTTATTTAACCTAGTCCACTTGATAATCCATTCACAACTCTTTTAATACAACTGCATACCACACTATCATCTCATAAATTGTTTACGTGAAGAAATGGTCGCACTGTAAGTGCAATTTCAGAAACGTTAATCTTTTTATCGTTTACGAACACACCTCTCCGAATCAGACGAATCATATTTCTTAGCATAGACTTACCGCTCTAATGCAATACAAAGGGAACTGGCCCCTGGCCGAGAAATTCATTACGTGATACCATTCAGTAAGCCGTGAGCGAAAACGCAGTTAGAAGCCAGTGTGAGTCAGACAAGCATGGGCGACAGCTTGCTCGTGTTGTCCCTGTTTTGAACTAAAATAAAATGTTTCAAGAATGGAGGCAAGATCGGTAATCTTCCGAAAAACGTTGCAATCCCAAGTGATTTAACTAACAACACAAGTTTATAAACGATGAGTAGCTAACAAAAAGTCTACAGAAGAAGGGGGGGGGGGGAGGGGGAGGATCAGCAAAAAAAAAAAAGAAAAATTACGTGAACACATCATACGCCGTCCATTTATTCACGTTTGAAGTCGATCCCACTTCTCCTTTTCGAGATATTTTGTGAACGAGATTTGTTTAGAGAAGACACTTTACGTTGTGACGTCATATACAGCTTTCGCTAGTGCAGTTTACAACAAATTCATTAAAATCTTTGGGGCTTACACCACAACAATCCCAATAACTCTCCAACATTTAGAAGCCGAAAAACTTTGCACATGAGATTTTGACGTGATGGCGTCAAACAATAAAGTAACAAGCGTCATACAGCGTTTCTAATTTCGCAACATGTCAAAAGTGGACAGAACCATCCGATTGACCCAAAAATACCCAAACAAGGTCTGAAGTCTTTCCCTTTTGCACGAAAGACTTTTAAAAATATACAAATATTATACGTAATGACGTCACATGCCGTACTCATTTGTTCTATTAGCGGCATTATTTGATTTCGGATATACTAAGAAACAATTCCACTAAGTGGCAACTTTTTCCAATGCTCAGCGGTTGAGAAATCGGGAACACAAAAGTTTTGTGTGATGACGTCATAAGCTTTTTTTTTAAATTTCGCGAAGGAATCTTCACAGTAAGTTTGATGTTGACACGACTTTCCGTGGTGGACATATTTTGCACACGAGACCTTAAAATATATATATATATATAAAACCACGTCATGAGCTGTACTCGTTCAATCTACTCCCAACAAAATTTGATAGAATCTGTCGAACCTATTCCGCAACAATCAAAGAAATAAACAGACCACATTTGAAGTCGACCCGACTTTCGTTTTTCTGATATCTTGCACACAACTTTGTTTTGACAACAAACTGAAATACACACACACTAACAGACATACAGAACGTACAAACACTATATGTCTCCCCTCCGTCGGCAAGACCTAACTAGGGTTCGCAATCAGTGTTCGGAAGTCACTGACCGATCTACTATCGGAAGCTGAAACAAACATGGCTAAGAGACATTCCAGATACCATAACTGATGTTGTATGTGTCTGAAATTTTAGCGCCCCTGATACATGTGAGCATTTACTGAAGTGCAAACATTTTCTCTGACAGACATATTTCTTGTTGAAAAGCCAAGAGAATATCAAATTTATTCGATTCCAGTTTGGTACACAGGTAAGAACTAGATATCAATAGAATGCATTTATCAGCAAAAACTTGTACAACTGGCGAAAAAAACGCCTAAATTACAATCCGATTTATACTAAATTGCGAACCCTACTTTTAAACATCTCATTCACCAAAAACTCGTTTTTTTTGTTTGTTTGTTTGTTTGTTTGTTTTTTGTGCATTGCAAAATTTAAATAATCTATGAATCTTTCAAAACAAAAAGAACTATATTTAAATTACACATACAATAAATTAATAGTCTACTCACACAAATACTAAAAAAAAAAATCCTTTCACCCACCATTCATTAACACTTCATGCAAAGTAGGAATACACACAAAGTAAATGTTCATTTCAATCAACTACAGTGAAAGACCTCCTGTAACTTCCTAGAAAATGTAACATCAATGCGCGGGTACACCACTGTGTGCAACCGTTATCAGTCTGAGGGAAAGGGGGGAGGGGGGACGGGGGGGGAGGGGATGTCGGATCTTGTCCGACCACGGACAAAAACACACGTCCAGCTGCAAACTGAACGTTAAAAAGCCTGAACTATTGTAAATACTGGAGATGTTAGCCAATACGCACGGAGATATTCTTTGAGATATCCTGCAACTGAAAAGATGCGCTTCAGGCCGATTTTGTTGCACACACAACGAATAACCAGTGCTTTCCTTTTTATAAACACCGTTTTGAAATCTTCAACACTACGAACAACACAGAACAAAGGTTGGAAAAAATACTGAACACAGTTTAAATGAAAAATACATACAAGTGCGTCATTTATAACCAGTCGAAACACTAGCTCGTAGAAAAACAGGTTGATAACATGTTGAAAATGCCAACCCATATCAAAGCGCATCAAAGCGCAAAACCCCCAACATTCATACTGATTCATACATCAAATGCACAGCATTTTTCTTACTTTCCAACTTAAAAAAAAAAAAAAAAAAAAAAAAATCGCTCCGCGAATTTTGCTTGCTAATAAATAGCAGATAAACACAACCAAGATATTCACCAGCTATTTCTCCAGTTTTCCTTGCACAGTACTAACATTCCTGAATAATTATAGTTCTGGTAGCCTACACAACATACAAGTTTTTATGTACTTTGCAATGGCGTGACTACTTGGGAACTATTACAGTAAAGTATCTGCCCCACCCCCCTCCCTCCCCCACCCCTCTCCACCCGGATCGGGAGTTACATGGCCGCAGGACTGTACATCTGCACGTGATGTTGTCACATATCTGCAATGCAATCATCTTTGTATGGGTGCACGTGACCAGCGGAATCACACAACACTCACCCTAAACAAGAACGAGATCCGGAGTCATGAAGACTTTTTTTATGATGGACCTTCAGTTCTGTGGTCTGGTGCCAACGACCAGGAGACTGCCTCCTTCAGTACTCGGGACCTCTACATCCAGTACATGGATACGCTCTGCCATAACGTGACTGTGAATAGGTACCCCCCACTACACAACACAAACTAATGCTTTTAACATTATATAATTATAAATATTTGGACATGTTAATACACACTGCTATCACGGCAATTCATTACGGAACGTCTTCGTGGATAAATATTCATTACAGAATGCTGAAATAATACTGCACAACAGAAAAATACATTAAATGCCAAATTCATTTCATTTTCTTCTTTTTTCTTTCATACCAAGATCAGATAAAAATAGAGGTAACAGTCACACTGCTAAATGATTTTTCTGCTCGACACAAAGACTGCCCCGGTATGTAAACAGTCAGCAATCGCGTCACCTCCGAAATTCAAAAATTCAGCGAGCTTCATTCTGATGATTACTCCAGAATAATTTAAACACATCAGAAACCACCCGGTGAACACATCTTGAGGAAACTCAGTCACTGCACCCTTTTTCTTTTTCCTAATCTGCTTGCAATTTTCTTTATTTTAATACATGTGGTTCTCGATCACCGACGATTCTACCAGATTCTACCCTTATACAGAATTCTACACGGCGAATTTCTCAACCTACGAGCGACCTGGTTTCGATAAGCTCAACAACGGGTAACCAAATCCAGATCTGGGCTAAGAAATGCAACTATATTGTCTGATGACAGCCTGTAAAAAAAGTAGAATGGCTGCTGTACCCAGGCTCTTGCGCACAATGCATCGCTGAGTAAACTGCAAATACATTCTTTATTAAACGGGAAATAATTTGGGCATCACGCTCCCCTAACCTGTCTTAAAAAATCCTAGATATCTTGTTTGCATAAATACGCTTCAATATCGTAGTCGATTCATTAAGCAATGGACGTCATGGGGCCTGAAACGTGTACAGATCAGTGTACTTTTAGCCTGGGTAACCCAAGCGAAACTGTCAATGGAAAAAAAAAACTGTCCAAAGACGCAACTTTGAAAAAGACAGCTTGATGGTCCATCTCACGCAACATCCCGGCTTCTCACGCACGACTGGCCCAGAAGAAGGGCACTGCAACGTGACAACAAGTTGCGACTATTCATAAATGAGCATTTTATAGCAGTTTTTTTCTTCAGGCGAATCAGGCGTTCTCTTGGAAATCTCGTACCAAGCTAATCCTTCTCTTTTCTGCAATATCCATTTGATGTTCTAAGTCCTAGAAAGACAAAGTGAAATAAACATTTTAATGAGAATGTTGACAATTTTAATTGCCAACGCATACCAACACATACTCGATCAGTCCTTGCTTACTTTTGAAAAAAAATAATAGGATGCCAAATTAAGAACCTGAACTAAGCAACTGAGCTTGTCAAATTTTGAAGTCTGAAAATCAGTGACTGGAGGAACCCGAGACTTGAAACCTTCACTAAAATTTTTAGAATCTGACACAGTCATTACAGCATACACAAGTTTTAATGGCACAGCTAACCCGCACCCACCTAACAACTCAGATGGTGTGAATAAGGGGATAAGGGCCTTGATGCTCAATGTGCGTAGCGCTAGAGGTTTGAGGCGCAAACAACGAAGGAGAAACAACAAATAAAGAAATTAACTGACCCCTCTGTCTGTGATCTCCGCTCTCTCGACTTTCCAGGAGAGATTCTCAACCTCGGCTTCCAGTTGGGCCTGCTCGGACTCAAACCACTGCTTCCTGGCACCCTTGCCGAGATAATACGCGTAGGGATAGGTGTACTGCAGCGTGTACCGACACTGCAATGCAGAAGGCAAACGGATCGTATTGGGCGTACCCAAAGACGAGGATCATCCTTGCATATTAACTGCACTAGTGTAAAGCTTTCAAAAATGAACTGTTTCTACGCATGGCATTTTAATTCACGTTTCCACTTAATTTTATCGGGATACCCCAATATGACAATCCTTTACTTTTTTTATTTATTTTTTATTTTTGTTTACCTGCTTCAATCGCTTTTCACATAACGGGGGCATTTCGAGTGCATTCTCTCCCTGAAATACGCGACGTTTGGTAAGCGGGTTGCGTGTTCTCCAGGGAAACACATTACCTTTCTAAGCAGCGAGGCGGCATCGAGAAGGTACTGCCAATCAATCCACGTGCCCACATTGCCCATTACTTTCTCTTCTATTCGCTCTTTGATTTTCTTCAAGGTTTGTTCTTCCAGCTTTAAACTCTTTGAATGATTTTCCCACTAAGCAAAAATAAAAAGAAAAAAAAAAAAGAAAAAAAAACGAAAATAAAAGAAAAAAAAAAAACGAACAGCTAAATAATTAACAGCTGAAAATTTCTGCTTTCCTGACTGCACCGAAGCGACAAAGCAAGTGATTTTTTTTTTAATTTCACTTCAACACTATTTGATAACAGTTCTTTGCAGCTGACCCACGGGTCTTGGCCAATGGCGGAAAAACAAATGAAAATATTTCTTCAGTAAAGCACAAAAACACTGTTCTCCTCAACATGCATCGTAAAAACGAAGCAATCCAAACTTCGTTTTCTTATTCTTTATTGTTGGTTTTATCTACTTATTTTTATTGATTTTTTTTATGGTGATGGATCAAAAGGTTACACTTACACGCTCGAAGTAGAAGAGGTACTTTTTGAGAGCCTCTCTGGCCTGCGCCTGCGCACCTTCGTTGACTACATTTGGGTTTTCTTTATACCGACTGCACTCATAGTACTCACTACCATGAGCTTTCCAATCTAACACAGCATCAAAATCAAACGCTTTTACATACTGTCCTTGACACTAAATAGGTATTAATAAAAAAAAATCGGAACGGCATTTTAAAAACTTGTTTGCTCATATAGGTTTTAAAATTACATGATATTGTCACTCTCGTTTAATTTAATTTTTTATGCTTTTCGGTTTCAAATATTTCAGTAAGCTCAATTTACAATACAAGTGAATTCTTTACACCCAAAACAAAAGGTCCTTACCGCCTAGACACATCCAGCAAAAGTCATGTTTGCAGTTTGAACATTGCTGAAAAAGAAATAAATCCACTGACCTATTCGAAACAACTTAAAATGTGCCCTTCCACCGCTTTACGAACATCCACAAGCATTTTCGTGGGCATAAATTAGTAATGAGTTGAGCTAAGAATTCCGCTTATTTCTTAACACTGGAGTTTAATACAAATATATTATTGATGATGCTGAATTATTCATGAAAAATCCTTCGTGCAAAATAGCTAAAGAGCGATACTTACCATGTGGTTACAACCGCCATTTTTTTCTATACACACTTGGCATTTTGGACACTGAAACGTAACATTAAGACAAAGCCATAAACAGTACAATCAATTACCGTAAATAATTAATTTTTGGGCATTCTCAAGAACAGGTCATTTCTAAACCTCTTACCGAATATTGTCAGACCAGAACTTCCTCGGAGTGGTCTAGTCACATCAGGCCAAAAATTACCCAAATGGCGGCATTTTAAAATTTGTGGCATCCAATTTTCAAAACGCTTTTTCTCCACAAATTTTGATTGCTTTCAATTGCAATTAATTGTACACAACTTCACGATTGCAATCAAGCAAGTCGCCTGAATGAAGCACACAATATGCACAAAGTTATGCAAAGTGAATAAAAGTCCAAAAAGGTACGAACAAGCAAAGGTACGAATGGCAAAGGTACGAAGTGTCCAGGTATCGTTCTTTTTTTTTTTTTTTTGTTTTTTTTTTCAAATAAGAGTAATATTCAAAATATTCTGTAAATGATCTAATAATCACAGAAAAAAATCCCCAGTCACATGCAGAACTTGTAAACAAAATTAAGTCCCATTCCGTCCCGTTCCATCCCATTGAAGATATTTTCACCCATGGCGTGCCCTTTTTATCAGAAAGTCTTACATCTTTCGTGTTGGCACTGATATAGTTTGCCGTCTCGGAATCATCAGCACACTTCGTTAGCCACTGTTTGATCATCTCGCAGCCCGTAGGCGCATGGTAAACCAACCCGCATTTAAAACTAGAACAGAGAACACGTATATATTCACCTCGATCTGAACTTGAAAGAAGTTGTTCAGCATAACACACACCAACCCTCCATCCCCCCCTCCCCGCTATCGTACTCACTTCCTTCACATTTATTTACTAATATTTTTTAATCAGCGTTGATAATGAAAGCCTTAAATATCTGATGAAACTGAAATTTACTGACGAATGTGGAAAACCTTTGCGAAAGGTCATTCCACATTAGGATGGACTATTTGCCTTACCCGTTTTATTTCCGATTACAACTAATACTTGTAAACAGAGAGATGTTTGGCTTGGATGTCGAAGTTAATCATTCCCACAACGTCGTTATAACCCCATGTCGTTATACAGAGATCCTGCTGAATTTCACGTTCCTGTCACAGGGCTAACGTGCCGCGAATTACACAGCATCCTTTACAAAACATGTCGCTGCACAACGTGGCCACTTACCAGAAAGTCGTTTTACAATAGCTACAAATGACTCGCTTGGGTTTGGAGACTTGAGCCCTGATGATCACAGAACAGTTTGGACCCGGACAGAAGCGCAGCTCCGGGTGGGTCTGCAACGGATCAATAAAATCGACTTTGCAGTGACCTTGATGTTGTCTATTTTTTTATACACTGACTCATACACGATACCTGTTACTCTCCTCTAATTCCTTATCAAGTGTAAAAAAAAAAAAAAAAAAAAAAAAAAAACAGTACACTAGGGCGTGAGAGACACCGTGTAGCGCGGCTGACCAATGAAATCGGTGTGCGGGTCGGTTTGTCATACCAGTGCCACTTGTATCAAGCCTTCTTCACTGTTCTTAACAGCCCACATTTTTGGGTTTCGACAAAAGTTTTCTATTACAGCAGTTATTTTTGGCAATTTTATCCACACAATATGCGTTCGGAAAAATACGAACATGCAGAAAAATCTGCTATAACTTTATAATGATTATTAAAAATTGGTATAGAAGGCAACAAACAATTCAAATGGAATTGTTTAATGATAGGTAAAAATCTTTCATTCTGCCCATTTTTCATAATCTGAACAAAAATACGAATGTTTCGCATGTTCAATATCTATTCTATCAGTGTGTGAAACTTTCAAATAACCCGACAAAAACTTTTGGCGACAGAGCCTGGATAACATGCTTAATTACACGGACAAAATTACATCAAAGCGCTTTCGTGAATCTCAACATAAATACGAGCGACTAAGCAATGTCTGTTTTATCGTGTGAAATTTTGTACTACTGCAGTAAATAGTTTTGGACATCTAGCCTGGCAAGGACGTCGAAACAATTCTGTCACTTGGACAATTTGTGATGAACCCGAATAAAAACCCGACGGTGCATATGTGTGTAAAAATTCCAAACAATCCGACCTATAGTTTTGGAGATTTAACCCGGAAACGATTCCGAACAAACGGACAACCTCACAACTGTATATCCCTCCTTTACACGAGGCTTAACAAATCGTGAAGATACTTGATACATCACGTTATTAAACAACTGAGTTTCCTTTCTATGGCAAGGTCACACACATCCTTTATATCACAACACTTTGCAGTTAATCAATCCAATTTCACATCTTTAATTCCGTGAGGTACGGTGAAAAAAGGGAAGCTTGGAATCTTGACTTCTCAAAACTTCAAATCATTCAAAATCTGCTAAGACCCATCATATTGCTAAACATCATATTCCTCTAACTCAGACTGCTATGCACCATATTCCTATACACCATACTGTTATACGCCTACCTTAACGAAGTCGCTGAAAGCATATTCTTGGTATCGATCTCGAAGTTTAGGATTGGTGACAGTACTGAGGACAAAGTCTTCGGGGATCAGCACATCACAGTCTTTGCCCATGCACTCTATATCTATAAGCAATTATCCGATTTTATTAGCTCAAAGACACTACAATATGTACACTTACACATATACAGGGGCCCCTCGTTAGTTCGTCCTCGGTTAATTCGGTCCCTCGGCTAATTCGTACCAATTCCGTCGGTCCCGATTTTGGGACCCATTAACTTCTGTGTAAAAGTACGAATTAACGAGGACTCGGATAATTCGTCCCAAAATTTACCCTCAATTTTTTCTCTATTCCGGTCTTTTATCAATGCAGAGCCATACAGATTAGGCATGCCACACAGATAAAACAACACGTTACTCAGGCATCATATGTAGCGAGATGAAGGGGTTGCATAATGCGCATTGTGGGGCAGTAATGATGGAGGTTTAGGGATTATGATTGACATCGTCCGCTCAATACACCGAGTGACTTAGTGTGCACAGCGTTTTCACTGGCCATTAATCCGGAGCATCGTCTGTCACGTACTATGCAGCAGCTTAAGATGCCGTATGCTTTCTGTGGACACTTCGCGCTCCGGAGCGTGTATATAAATTGTGAACAGTGGTCAAGCATTTCAACTTGCAAAATGGCATCAAAACGAAAACACAGTGATTACACAATGAACCTTAAGTTCAAAGTGTTAAAGCAAATAATGAGTGGCTCATAAACCAGAACTGAAATAATGACGAAGTATAGGGTACCTAAAAATACACTTGTTTCATGGATAAAGAATAAGGATAAAATAATCAATGGTGTTGAAATCAGCCAATTTGAGCCTGCTCGAAAGCGCGCAAGGCTTGAAGGTTCATGGTTGTTTTTGTCCATTCGAAAATTTGACCCCCGGTTAATTCGTACCCCTTCCCTTGGTCCCGAGGAGTACGAATTAACGAGGGGCCCCTGTATATATATGTACTTGCATGGTCGATTATTTATATATAAACTTATATAGAAAAGTTACTGCTGGAGTCATACCATGTTATGGTTTATTTTACATTTTCACAATTTTTATGTACCACAACCAGCTCAGTGACATCATATCCTCTGACATCTCAATCATCTTCTTACTGGTATCCCCTAAAATATCAACCTTTCAGTCAATTTCCTCCATGCTTGCGGTGCACAACGAACTGTTGGTCAAGCGACAGTAGGGATACTTACTCGTTGACAAGGCGGACTGGATCTGCACTTGGAAGTACATCTGCCAGCAGTCGCGGCAGCACAGGTGCCCACACGTCATGCCGTTCACACGCTCCACGGCAACCGTTGCCATGCACACCGGACACTGCACTGTCTTCTCTTTGTGTTTGTCTCTAAATTCCTGGCAACGAACGTAACACAAGTTTATGACCACGATGCCGGTCTTTAATAACTAGGAGTAGACAGTGATTTGAGAAAAAAATACTTCCTTTCGGTAAAGAAAAACCGTGTCTTTAAATAAGCATCGGTAAATCACGAGAAACTGGCGCGCATGTTCTCTTGAAGAAATACAAAATTTGCTTACATTCTGATATTCATGCACGCACATCTGTCGGACCTGAAACCAGCGACTTTACAAAGTTGCTGAAATTTCCAGCGGCTTTGTAAAGTCGCTCATTACGACAGATCCGCTGTAGCATATGCACACAGTAGTGTAAAACTGAGAATCTCGATTGAAAGATCTCTGGTTGTCAGACTAGGCCTAACAAGGGTCATCAAACTGAATGAAACGAGTCCGTTATCTGACAACATTGATAGCTAAATACCAAAAGCACTACTACAGTTATGTCCTCTTTCTGTGTTTACAGCCAGATCTTCGATCAGTGATACAATCTGGGCTGCGTTACTTCCGACCGTGGCCTCACCATTTGAACGATCGCAACGAATTTCTTAGGGGTGGTTGGGGGGAGAAGGGGTACGATGGGTTCTTACGGTTCAATGACCCGTGATTTCTAGATAACATTTGGGGAGACGGAAGAGAATAATTCGGGGCCGAAGGGAATTTTTTAAACTTAAAAAAAAAAAGAAAGAAATAAATCCAATGACTTTTTTAACGTTTTCACCATAACTTCTAGATTTCGTTTCCCTGATGAAACTTAGGTCCCTCCCCCTTTTGCCAATAAAGGGAGGCTAAATTCAGGGGACCGGCAATTCGTAATTTTCTTGAAGCCCTGGTTTTGACCATCCAGACAGCTGGGTTTCCACCAGCTGTGTTCAGTCGCTGCGCTCCAAACAACCACTCAAATGCGCAATGCTCTCAGGAGGTAATACAAATGGTAGCGATATGAAATCTAACAGATAAAGGCCTTTATTCAAAATCACCGAACCCACCTTCATATCGATTTGAGGAGCTATTCGTGAGTCCTTGAGCAGCTGTTCTGCATTTTGCTTATGTCTTCTTATAATATCTGAGATCTGCCAATTCTGAGTGTGTAATAATACTTTTGCCAGAGCCGGAGTAATCTGAAATAAGGCGAAATTTGGATGATTTCGTAATTTCGTGACATTTATTTATTTCAAATCAAAATGTCGTTCATTTCCACTTTCATCAAATAGCGTCAAGTTAAATACTATTATAATACCATTAACCAGATGTATAATGTATAAACTTCTGTATTGGACACAATTTCCTACGCGGGTTCTTACCTTTGTCGCCTGACAAACTGCTTCTACACTTTCATTCAGTAATCTCTCCACATCTTCAACCTGGTGTGAACAAAAATGCATCCATAAGCTCCCTTCCAATGTATTTCTTATTCAACTATTTCTAGACTACAAATGTTTATAATACATCGCTGCTAACTGAATTATAATTACGAATGTCACCATCAAAACGTAGAACAATTCTTCAACAAATGCCATTACAGCTTGAACAGAGTATTTAAAGATGTCATAAACATTTTTTCTTATGGCGATTTTTATGTACAGTGAAAATGATCTTAGTCATGCAACTGCGACAAACATGAAATAAGCCAATTATAAGAGAGCCATGATTTTCTCCAAGAACACCGAGAAAAAACACCTTCAGCAATTCAAAATCATATGCTTCCGGGTCAACAGCTTTGTCCTGGTCGATTTCCGTCACGTCATCATATTCGTTGTAGTAGTTATAGATGTCCTCCTCGTCCATGTCATCCTCGCTTTGTGGGTCATAATCGGAGTCCTCGGACACGCGGCTGGCTGCCATGTTTGCGTGTGTTAAGTGTGCCTGTCACACCTCTCGCGGGGGGAACACAGGCGGCTTGAATCCAAGCTATTCTACAAATAGGTGCTGAAAGCAAAAGAAAAAATGTGAACATGCAAAAAGTCTAAGCATATACTTGAAACTTAAGTATCTCAAATAAATAGATATTAAATAAATAAATAAATATTAGTAGGAATAGAGAGTGGGGGGGGGGGATAAATGCAAAAAGTAAGAATTGCCGACGATATGAAAAGACGTGCAATTATGCCACCTATCTCATCTACATGACCACTTCTCAGCATAAACTTTCCCCCTTAAAACAATGAGTGTGCTCATTTACTTCCTGGTGGCATATAGGAGACCCAACATGACAGGCTCAAAAATATGAAAGCAGTAGGGTCATCTTCATACATATGTTTTTATGTTACTGTGGATCTGTCAAATCAGTGGCTTCACAACGACGCTGAAAATTTCACTTAGCGACTTTGTAAACCACTTGAAGTGACCCGAAAAATTTCACAGACCCGCTGAAATGTGCATGTATAAATATCAGAAAAGGAATAAGTAAGAGATGCATTCGCAAAACTCCAGCACAATTCATATTACACCTGGGACAAATATGGAGTCGAATGCAATTACTGTCTTAAGCGAGGAGGAAAAATATGGTTTTCATTATTATTATTATTATTATTATTTATTTAATTTTTTTTTTGGTTTAAATTGGCCCGGCCGGCGATCTTGTTTTTCTAATTTTATTTTTCGAATAAATCAGACCCGCCCGAGGACAATTTTTTGTTATTGAAAATTTTGATGTCCCGAAATTTGCAACAATCACATATTACTTCATGAAAACATGCACGCCAATTCCTGTCATTTACCTAAGCTTATTTAAGCATACTTATTTTTCGCCTACAATAGATTTTTTTCTGAAATCACTTTCTACTGATCATTATGAAATGCCGGTCATGACTTCTTCTATGACTTCATTATATTTAGGCAAACGAAGTTCGACGATAATTCGCCCATCCGGCGCGACGAATAGCATGATGAGGCGATCAATGACGTACCGTGGAGAAATGACGATTCTAGGCAACTCGCTGATTGTATGGTTATCATTCTGATTGTGATTACAGCTGCAGTTTTTCTTTACAATTGTTACTAACAATGCAACAATCTGTTTAAAGTTAGAACAAGTAAATATTTGTGAAACACAAGCAGGCCCCAACCGCCCCCCAAATTCATAGGCGTCTAAAGCGATGACGGACAGACGGACGGCAAGACGGACACCCCAAACCTATAGGCCCCAATCCGACGGGTTGGGGCCTAATAAACTTACTCTTAAACCTCCTTTCGAGTGGTCGAACCACTTAGTTCACAGAATTGACACCTGTTGGCTTTTCTAGGTTATTGCAGTGTGGAAAAGTGGGCCAGGCTTTATTTTCCAATTTCTTTGAATTTGAATTCACATACGAGATCCTAAACTGTTTTGTACTTGGACAATTTCAACAAAATGACGTTCAAGCATCAAAACTGGATGAGACAGTGAGAAACTATGCTTTTTTATGTGGTCAATGTTAACTTTTCAGATTTGCGAAATACAGACAGCTTTGTTTAAATGAACATAAAAGGTGAAGAATGACCTCACTGTAACTACAAGAAGCGGTTCGCTACTGGGAGATCGGCTACCGCCTAAAATCATAATTATATAACGACATACAAGTCAATTGCACTCAAAGTACAAAGGTGATAACAATTTTTGAAACTAGAGGCTCAGTGAAGCAGAGCCTAAACTAACAATTTTTGATCGATTTAAAAAATAAGACGACGTTGAACATCTACAATATATATATTTTCACTGCATAACATTTCAGAACGCTGGATCCAATAGTTTCGCAGAACTCGTCTGTACCAAAATCTGTCTGCGTGCTAAAAATTTTCTCATAAACAGCCATTTCTGACAAGTCGCATTTTTAACAATTCTTGGTCGATTTCAAAAATAATACAACACAGCACATCTACAATATATATACTTTCACTGCATAAAATTTCAGATCGCTGGATCGAATAGTTTCGCAGAACTCTTCTGGACAAAATCTATCTATTACACCGGGGATAATTATCCCCTAAAAACTTTTGAATTGATTTTTAAAAAGAACATGGGAGGAATTACAAGTACAATACCGTGGGTGTATAGAATCATCTATCAACTATTTGAGTACGTGTTTTACGGATAATCTATAATCCCTTTATTTGAATTTTCGGCCCATTTGACTTTGGTCGCGTGACATTAAAGGCACGGAACGTAAACAAACATTTCACAGGTAAGTGTGGAAGCTAAATTTTATGCATTTTAACGAAGAAAATAAAGACCTGCCACACATCAAAAATTGTGTCTATTTTTCTAAACGGGTACATTTTGCCTGAACTGTTAGTCCCAGTGGACCCTTTCTGTCTTCCTAGGTCAGAAAGGGTCACAGTTCCTGTAATAGAAATCACCATTGATCTCAATTTTTGCGGCTCTAGATCTTTCGGCGCATGTTCCAGGACACCGAGGTTCGGAGTGGCATGCCTTTTCTTAAAAACCACACTGAGAAGTATCCTGGCACACTATTTTCGACCTCGTCCAAACTACCAAAGTGGAGTAAAGAGTGGTTTTACAACTGCAGATTCATTGTTGTTGTGGGCGATAATGGGAGATTCTTTATTCTGATCTGAAGAAAACATCTATTTTTCTCATTACAAAATTGTTATTTGACCATAAAAATTGTGCGCCATAATTTAGCACTGGGTTATTTATGTGATGCACCCTTTCTAAAATAACGCCATTAGCCCCAGTCATGCGCCGAGATTGAAAAAATTGAGATCAATGACAAGTTATATAAGAGGAACTATGACTCTTGCTGGGAAGCAAGAGTCATCTAGGACTACTGAACTGTCACTAAATGCTTGAATATTAGGGATTGTTAGGCAGGATTCGTGCCTCAGAACAAAGCTGACCCCTATTACACGGGACAATGGAAGGCAGAGAGATTACGAAATAACTTAAGGAAGAGCTGACTCGGAGCTAGTCTGAGTAGAAGACTGGTGATGGACTAGGGTAACTCGAGACTAACCCGGAGCTAACCTCTCCGATTGTTGAAAGAATGATTTCGGAGATCATTTGTTTAATACATTCGGGCCTCTTGAGAACAGTATAAAAAAACAATTTGAAATCCATAATAAAATATACTCGCTGATTTGACAGAATACTCAGGAGTTCACAACGTGCAGGAACTACGCACATCTTGCAGCTGAAACAAAAGCAATTTCGTGGTTCGTGATAAAAATCTATCGAAAAATCTGTTGCTAACCGAGTATATCGTCCATATTAATTTTCTGAAAATTTATACAAGAGCACCGCACGAATTCAAAAACAAAATACTTACTACTTTAGGCCCAAATTTTCGACAAGCTTCCCTAAAAATTGTAGTAATTGAGTTTCTTTTCACAAAAGCATCCCAATTTTGTTTTGATGACGTCACAACCTTGACCTTTTTGTATATTCGCAAAAAGGTGGTAGCAGCAGAAACTGGGAAGTTAAGTTTTTTCATCAACATTGGATTACTAGTTTACAGCTAGGTTTTGTATATTTGATAATTTTGTTTTGGGAACTTTAAGTTATAAAATACTAATTAAAAACATGTAAAATTTTTATTTTCAATGCGGGAAGGGCTATGCAGTTGTAACTAGTGTAATTTTAGCATCATCATGACCTACATAAGTAATATCCAATATAAATAGTTTTGTCAAGAGAAGAGCCTTTAGGATGTTGAGATACTGTACATCTGTGCATTTAAGAAGATTTAACTGCTTGATCAATAATTTGGAAAGCGTCTGGATACCATACTAGACACAAATATCCTCCGTTAACGGTGGCTCGTTTTGAGCTGCGCCATTCTGTTTGTCAGTGTGTACTTATTGGTCATTTATTACGAGCCTTGCTGTCTTGCGGCATCACCCAGTTTGTCTTTGGGTTTTTTGTGCCAATTTGGGTGGTTATTTTCCAATTTCAAGGTTTACAGTGTTTGCTTAAGTCTTCAATTACGCGTCGTAACAAGCCGCACTTGAAAGAATGTGCATCCCTGCCCACACACCTATGTCAAGGCTGTCGGACAGTTTCAATTTTGATTGGTCAAATACTTTTGGCATAATAGTTGCAATCAATTTTAACGTCTAACATGCTTTCCAAACCATTTAAGTACAAAGGTAATCATTGATATTTCATGTAAATTTCAGTGATTTCCATATTTTCATTTCTACTACTTTTTCCATTTTTGCTTGATTTGTCAGTTTTTTTTTCAATTTCCGTGTAAAAATAGGTTTTATTCCAGGAAAATGCCAACTCCCTTGGTCAGAGAGAAGGCAGAGTAGATCAAAGCATGTCCTAGATGGATGGGTCATGAGGGCAAATTGTCCTGGAGGACTGCAGATAGGAGACATGGACATGTCCAACAAGATGATACACTGAGATCAATGCTTTTGCTGTGGATCAGTGCAGGAGGAGACCCTAAAACATTTAATTGTAAATTAGAAAGGTGGCAGATTTGGTGGAAGCCAAAGAGAAAAGAGTGGGTACGCAGGCACGTATTTGCTTAAAAACTGTAAGCAAAACGGACTGAGTAAAGGATATTGAGATCAGTAGGGGAAGATGCAAGGTGGGGTGATTAATTTCGAAATAACTCAAAATGCTGATAAAAGGGGAAATGACACACAGACTGGACGTTTATAGGAATACATGAGGCCCGGGGAGGGGGTCGCTTGGTATGATATGTGTTATTATGTGAGTCAAAATAAACGCGGAGAAAGGAGAGTAATTTTGAGGCCTGAGGCGGTCCACGCGGATAGCCAATTTCTGTAAAAAGTGTTAATTTTCATATAGTACTCAGTGTTTCTCACAAAAAAGGGCGTTATTTCATAATTTCACTCTTCATTTTGGTTACAAAAAGAGATGTTGTTTCAAAATTAGCACTTCGAATTTAGAGATCGTCTTAGAATGTCACGGACGCATATGTTAACCAGATGGTATGCCAGTGGCAACCCTAGGCATCAGCCTCAGAGATTTGAGGTAAAATTGATTCTGGTGGAATGAACTCGGCTTGGATGGTGTCTTGCTGCAGTACTACTTCCAGCGGACCATTTTTCTCTAATTCACAGGCGGAGGACCGTTGGGTCAGCTGCACTCAACCAATCTACACACAATAAAATTTCTATTGAAAATTTCGATATAAATGTATATATATATATATATATATATATATATATATATATATATATATATATATATATATATATATATATATATATATATATATATATATATCAATTGCTTGACAGATCTCTAATATAATAAATTTTAGTTTTCAATTAACAATATGTGAACACACTGCCAGAAAACAAAAGTGAGTTAATAAACACAACAGTATCTATTTTACTCCAATGATTGATACATACTTACTCAAATAACTTGAACAATGCAAAAAAAAAAATAATTTGATTCGAAACGTTCTAGCTGGCACATAACAGAATTTGTTTGTCAAGATATTTATGAAGCCAAGCATTGCAATGAGCTAAAGCTCTCCTGTCCAACGAGCAAAACGTCAGCCCAGTTGTCACGTGTGTATGTGTATTTTGTCAGGACATCTAACTCAAAATGTTAGACTGTAAATCAAGATCAAATATTTATTTATTAGTTATTCTTTCATTTAGCCGCCTTTATAGTTTTGCAGCTTCTCGAAGAAACAATTTTACAAATAACTTCGCATAACCACTTCAAATTGTGGGGAGTTCATGCCCCTTCGAGAAAACTTTATGCAACGGACTTAAATTGTACTAATCGATGCTATTTTTGTCGTTTCTGAAATTTTGGAATTAGCATAAACAGGTTGTTGAAAAATAACGTTGAGAAATTTACTTACGCGGGAAAAAAGTAACTTAAACCATTGTTTAGGTTCATAATTGAATTATCGCCCACCATGGGCAAAAGGCCCAAACTGCAGAAAGGCATAAATGGCTTGACGTAGATAGGCTGAAACCAACTTTACGTATTTAACTATTGGAGATCCTTAGTACCACATACTTGGAAAAGTATATATACTATAATCGTGTTACCTACCAACTGGTACAATTCAAAGTATCGTTTGTTAGGCCCCAACCCTTCGGACTGGGGCCTATAGGTTTGGGGTGTCCGTCCGTCTGTCCGTCATCGCCTTATGCCTCTATGAATTTGGGGGCGGTTGGGGCCTGCGTGTGTTTCACAAATACTTGCTTGTTGTTCAAGAGAAAAGTTAACAAAACTGCTACCCGTAACCTAGATTAAATCCGCCCGTGCCTGCAGCGTCGCCACCTCCCGAAAACGACAATTACCCAAGAAACGATATTTTTGCCGAATCTCCCGATAACTGCCACTGGTTCTGGAGTGCAAAATACTGAGCTGCTACAAGTATATGTAAACTCTTAGTATAAACGTAAAAAGTCGGGGTTTTGCTTCCAGTAATTTTTACGCGTATAGCTCTTAGCAGTCATTTTGAGAAGCGAGTTGCTAGCCTTACAGTTTGCATTTGAAATTTATATTTCGGGATAATAGAATAAAGTGGCGAGTTACAGCTCGAAAAACCTGCCCGAAAAATATATCGGCCTGGCAGTTTCGTAAATCACGACATTTTACTTAGTGCATAACAGAAACCATATATAAAATCCTGTATTTGCTACATACAAAAGCATTACGAGATCGCATCCAAGACACGAGAGTTATTGCGAAAAAAACATTGAAAAATGGCGAACGGTCCGAGGTTACTGGTAGCGAGCTCCGAGTCAGTTCTGACTTAAATAAGAACGTATATCTCTCTGCCAGAGCCTGACTGTTGTGCTAATAGGGGTCAATTTCATATGTTCTGAGGCACGCATCCTTCATACCAGTCCCAAATATTCAAACATTTTCAGAAAGTTCATGCCCAATATACCCTTTTTGTACAATAGGCACAACTTTTAATGGGCTCTATATATATTGTATCTTAAAATGCAGAAAAGTTAGCTTCCACAATTGCTTGTCAAAAGTTTGTTTACATCCGGCCCTTAAATTTCATTGGCCAAAGTCAGGTGACCAAAAATTCAAGTAAAGGGGTTATAGATTATCGGTAAATATATACTAAAATAGTTCATAGATGCAGAATAAGGTATACATTTATTTTGTACACCCACAATATGTAACTTTTAATTTCTTACATTCGTCTTTAAATTTCCAATTCAAACGTTTTTAGTGGATAATTACAAAAATGTTGTTACTTTTTGACTCAGTAAACTGTGCACTCTTTATACAAACAAATATAAATTATTGGGGGAAATATGTAGTTATTTCCGTATTCATTTCTTCCAGTGGAAGCGTACGCAGAAATTGTATATCATTACCGTTGTCCTGTGAGGGCCTTAAGCCAATGCCATTAAAGACTTGACGGTTGTTGAATCTCGCAGAAAGTAGTCACAGAGGTGCCTCAAAGCGAGCGCAGTTGGCGTGCATACGTTATATAGTGAGGATTTGAAGTGGTGTGTAGAAACCTTGTAGCGTGACGCTGCTAGAAGCTAAAAACTAGCCAGATTCATTAGCTGTTGTCTTTTTTTACGTCGCCATCTTGGTTTTGCGACATCGTTGTATCGCTTTTGCTGATTTATTAATGTTTGGACCGCTGCCATATTGGTTCTACTGCATCGTTGTATCACTGTTGGTGATTGGTTCACGTACGTACCGATATATCATTTCCAAAACTTATGGATTTTTTCCTAATTCAGTGGTATTTCCCTAAAATAATTTTAAAAAAAACACAATTTTATCCCAATTACTGTCTGTTACTTGTAGAGTAAGCAGGTTCACACTTGCAAGGAAAAATATAGTAAAAATATGTAAAATAAATACTCAGATAATTGATAAATGCAGAATTATGTATAAATTTATTCTGTACACCCACAGTCTTTAGATTTTAAATTCCTTCATGCTTTTTGAAATAAAAATTAAAAAGTTTTTGGTAGATAATTGCAAAAATTGTTGTTACTTCATCGCGCAATAAACAATGCTCCATCTATGTAACAAGGTCAATTATTGCGGGAAATTTTTGGTTATTTTCGTATTCTTTTCTTTTAAAGAAAGCTTGATGCGAAAGCTGTAGCAAATGCCAATAAAATCTAGTGTGTCATTGAATCTCGCACCTAATAACCACAGAGGTGCCTCAAAGCGAGTGCAGTTGACTTGTATATGTATCGTTATATGGCGAGGATATGAAGCGGTAGCGAGCAGCTTCCTGGAGCTCGATTTCTGTAAAAATTTGCAGCTGAAACAATGCATATATCTAGCAGACCCAAAGGTACGAGTTGGCTTACGTCGTTAGATAAATTCTTGGCCACACGTCAACGTCACAAGAGCAGAGCATCCAGTCGACTGCAAGGACTTTCATCGAAACTGTTCTGTGGCAGAAACAACTTTAACACTCTTTCTTTTCAAATCCATGGGAAGATTTGTCCAAGGATTAAAACACGGATGATATTTACTGAGATGCATCTCTTCTAAGATTTACAGTTTTTGTTTTTAATTCGCCCCAGTAACAGCTAAATCCAGTCTTGTAATGGTATCAGTTAGTACAAAATAATGGAAATATCGCTAATTTTTCCCGTTTCCGGATTTGATTAAAGGAATCAAAATTACATACTTGTGTGACACTCGATAATCTCGAAGGGGTTATTCGTCTGATGAAAGCACGAGTTAATCTGGGCCAGGCCTGAGATTCCACGGGTCGAGCCTAATAATATAGTTCATCCAGGCTAACTTTGCATACTTCGTACAGGTGTTGCAGATAAAATGCATATGAATTCTGCGTTTTGACGTCAAAACCACCGGGTAGACATGAAAAAATACCAGAAGAAATAGTTTAAAAATAGTATTTACTCAGAACATGTAAACAATTACAACTAAAAAATATTTTAAAACTTGATAAGGTTATTGGAAGAGCATACGCATTCTTGTTAAAACACGATTGCTGTTCCATGAAAAGAAATCTGATATTTTTCTGTAGATAATTTCTATCATTTTTTATTCTTATGGTAGCAAAAACACCGAGTTTTTGCGCAGTTTATTCGGAACATTCAAGTCACTGCTCACTTCCTATTAAAACGATGAACGATAAGCACATCGAGTGCACCAATAGATCAATTAATAAAAAAGTCTGATTCCGATTTATATATAAAATAATTGTATTTTTTCGTGACAAAATTCTCAGTTCAAAGAAACAAATCACTCTTTTCGTGAAAAAGACAATCGACACCTGTACGAACTTTACCACGTAGGCTATTTCCATGTTTTAATTCTTTTTTTTGCGACCACCCCACCCGATTTATAAGGATTTACCCGTGGGCTTGCACCAAGGGTATATCATAAGGAAAACAACCTACAGCTTCTGGTTACAAAGTCATTATTTTCATTTCAGTGAACAAAATGGAGGCAGATCCAACTGAAAAGGTGATTACATTTCATTATTTTGTTCGAGCAAAATTTTGCACAGTTTGCAGTAACACATATACCGAATCAATGTGTAGGCAGTCGAGTCCGTTTATTTGTAGTGTAACAAGCCGCGAAACTTCCATGGTAGACTTGATAATATTTAACTGAAAAAAGAAGATAAGATTCAGTATCTTTGCCAAGCTGTTCAAGTTCAGAAAGTGTGTGAAATGAGTATTTATGTTACGTCTCTTTCTTCATTTATTTCAGGGTTATGGTGGCCAAGATGCGGCCACGGAAGAGAACCCCAAGCCGACGCTTGCCGAGGTGAAAGCCCGAGGTCGCCAGCTCAGATCTGCAAACAGGGACGAGGGCTTTAAATTGTTCTCTGGAGATGGCGAATCCGTGTGTGTAGAAAAACTTAACCAAATGCCAAGCGAGTAAGTCTTAATTCATCCACTGGATTTTCCGGTCTCATCTTAGAAATAATCAGAGATATTCTGGATACATTTGTAAGTGTGTTTTTTGAAAGCACTGTTACTAAACGTTTCGTATGGGAGGGCTGTGTGTGCTGAAACCTTTAACAATAAAAAATACAATAAATTTGGATGTATTATAAAATCATGCTGCGTCTTGAAAATAAATTCTTCGGGATCATCGCCGTCCTGTGTGTGTTTGCGGTTTATGAATATTTTGAATGGGGAAAAAAAAAAGAAACACATTATTTTCTTTCGTATAATGATTTCTTTGTTCTTCCATGCAGTATCGGTATAGTGTATGACGAGGTAATGGAAAAACCGCGGTGCCTTTGGGATGAAAAATATGCAGAGTGTCCCGAGAGACTGCGCACGATCCAGCGAGCGTGCGAGGAGTACGGATTACTGGACCGCTGTGTCCGCCTGCCGGTAAGATTGAAAGAACAAAGTGGCTATGCGAGCAAACAATTCAAATCAAAGTTGGTCGCTACGGGCGACTGGGAAATCTCAACATTTCAAGTTTTCGGCTGTGGCATATTTTATTACCAGAACCGTTCTAATTTTAAAATAATGGATTGCAGACATGACGGACACTTTTCATAAAGTTGTCCTGCAGTGAAAATGCACATCAGAAGCCAGAAAAGAACATGTGAGAATTGGGTTGAGAAAAATTAAACCCTCATTAATAAACTAAACAAGTCAGATTATTAATATTTCCGCTTTAATTAAAGAAGTATTTGCAGTTTGTCAGATGACGATCACCATATTACTGTAAAAAGGACACTGTTATTAGGCTGTTCGTGAACATATGACGGATTAATAATCATGCTGTTAATTTGGTAAAACCAGCTAACAGAAAAAAACACGTCGTTTAATTGAAAGTACACATGCCAGCAGCTCACTACAGCAGTTGCAAAACACGGAGACTGGTGGTGTGGTGTTCAGTCAAAAGCAACATTTCCACAAAGTGAAGTTAAAGCAGTCTCCCCCTTGGGCTGTCATTTTTGGAACTACTCACCCCTCTTATTTTGAACATCTCATTTACATGAAGGTTTTTGGATTGTGATGTGAAAACATCTTAAACGGAAGTTCGTTGTGTATTGATAAATCATGTAGAGAACTCGCCTTGGAATCAATCTTATGTGAAATTACTGCTACATGTAAGTAAATTTCTCTGCAGCTAATAATTTAAAACTGCAGATGTTACTTTTATAAAATGCGTGGAATTGCCAAAAAAGACTAGATGTCTTTGATTTTCTCCACTTCGATGGCAATTAATGTTCTTCAAGTAGTCACTAAATGGTCTTGTGCATTGAATTAAAATGAAATCAATATTCAGTGTATAAATGCCGATCTGTGCTTGAAAAATTACCTATGTGGCTACTTCAAGTTAAGGAACTGCAGGTAGACTCGTATAGAGAATAAACCCAGTCTAAACTTTTACAGAGCTAATCCACAAGCGAAGAACGACCCGTGTGTTTCTTCTCTTATTGCGTGTGTTATTCGCACGCAACTACTTATATAACACAAGTTAAGTTCCTGCAGTGAAAATATACGAGGTTGATCCTTACGATTTTCTACTAGGACACCATTTTGTTACATTTTTTTTTCCTGCAATAACTGTAAAGATGTTTTCGGGTTCCACCAAGGTAAATCTTGAGTTCAGCAAATACATGAGCGTCTTCTGGGTTTTCTAATTTCACCTTTTCGCGATCATTCCCATGTATAAGTAAAAGGCCACATTTTGTGTTATGTACAATGTGTCGCAATCGCGGCCAAAACTTCCTTCGTGTTTTCGTTTGACGGCGAGGCTCGGCAAGCTGTTAAGGAGGAATTGCTGCCCATACACGATGAGCATTATCTACAGAAATTAAAAGACACAAGGGATTTAAATGAGCAAGGTCTTAAAAACGTTTCTTCAAAATATGACGGCGTCTATTTTCACAAGGTAGGCTATATTTTTGTTATTGTTTTCTTTTGTAACCTTTAGTGCAAAAGATTTGGTGCTGTGTTGCAAGTAAAAATTTTAAGTGCAAATTAAACTGCAAATTGAAAAGAGGCTAGCTGTAAAAATCTGTTTGGGAAACAATGTGATATGTTGCAGAGACTGTCCTGAAAACTAAAACACTGAATTTTAAAGATTGTCTTATTATATTTTGACACAGGTCAAAACCATTAAAGAACTGCCTAAACAAGATCTTCAGCGTCTGAATATTTGATCCATTTACAGAGCACATATGAAGCAGCGATACTGGCGGCCGGTTCCACCACAGAACTGATAGATCAGCTTGTGACCGGTCAGCTCAAGCATGGCATGGCCTTGATCAGGTAAGCATTACATAACAAACATGGCTTGATCAGGTAAGTATTAGATAAAAACATGATTTGATCAAGTAAGCATTAATTAAGAAGCAACATGAGACCTTAGTGATATGGCACTGAAGTTTTAACAAGAAGAGACGAAAAATCTGTCAAAAAATACAGGACACATAATGAAATCGTTCATTAGCCATTTCACCAGAAAGGCACAATCTACGTGTTTCATGGTTTCGCTTATGTATAATATTTACGAGTTTCCATATAACGAAAAACAGATAAAACCAACTAGCTTGATGTATGTCGAAATGGTCTCAGCATTTGAAGAAAATGTCCAGATAAAATTATAGTTAATTACCCAGTTAGCTCAAGGTCCGGGATTCGATTCCGGCCTGGGGATTGACACTCAGTCCAGTAGCCTTGGCTAAACGAATGCAGTATGTCCACCTTTCACGGTGCGTTGCGTTGGGTTGCAGGCCGTCAGGTCACCACGCCATGAGGGATGCCGCTTGTGGCTTTTGCTTTATTAACAACGTTGCCGTGGCCGCAAAATATGCATTGGAACAGCACAGTCTCAAAAGGTAGGCTTCCTGTGGAGAATCTAGTGCAAAATCGAGCGTCAGGTATTGCTAAATCGAGGCATGAGGTAGTGCAACTTGGGCTTTTTTTTAATAAACTGAGGAAGCTTATGAGATGGAACTACATGAGAAATTCAGATAAATATTGGAAAGTTGTGGGTCGGAACGCTTCCATTTCAGATGCTAGTCTTCCCCACGTTTTCCTGTATCGTTGGAACCTTAAAATTTAAAGGGTTTTCACAAACCTTGTGTTTTTTTTTAGAATTTGATGCGAGCAGTAATTATGCATTTCCTAAATGCTCGTTTTGTTTGCTTTTCGCCAAATATTTGCGGAATCCAAGACTGATTTAAACCTTTTACAGTTTCAGTTTCAAGAGCTAAGGTTCTGCTACTTTTATCGATTTGACTTTAAAGTTTAATGTAAATGTTGAACTGCTGTAGTTATTAGGTTTCAGTTTATCGCATTCTCCATTAGTATCTTTTTCCCTTAAAATAAACCGAAAGCATCTGATAAAAATTCATTTTTTAACGCTGTTCCAGAGTCCTTATTGTTGACGTGGATGTTCATCATGGTCAAGGGACACAGTTTGCTTTTTATGACGATCCAAGGTGAGAAGAAGCTGTTGCTGTTTGCTTTTGGCGTTGTTGTGGGTTGTACAAAATGTCATGCAATTAGTCAAAGAAATGAGAAAAAAAAAAGACATAATGAAAATAATCCCACAGGAATCACGTGTCTTGTTGTGCTCAGACGGAATTACTTGGCCTTTACTAACACCTACCGGACTGATTCTGGTGTTTAAAAAATATGCAACCCAAATAACGGGAGAATGATTGCTTTTGATTGGCGCAGTGGCTTAATTACTGTTAATTTGGCGATCAGTCTCAGCACTTAGTTCTTCTTCACATGAATCAAATTAGGATTAGTATAAACGATAAGAAAAATGTGTGCGGAAAATCTCGTGAAAGTAAATTGTTTTATACACTGTTATAGCTCTATGCTTGCAGAGTTCTTTATTTCTCGATACACCGGTATGAGTGGGGCAAGTTTTGGCCCAATCTTCGAGAGTCGGATTATGACCACATTGGACAAGGCGAGGGCAGGGGATACAATATCAACGTGCCATTTAATGAAGTACGTCTTCATCTTATATATGGGAGTGATTATAAAAATATGTTTGACTCTCATTAGATTTGTGAAAAAGAATAAGTTATTTATATATTGATTTGGTGAGGCAGCACCTAACCAAAGCCTTATCCCCCCCTTTCCTCCTACGGACATTACAGGGCACCTATAATAATTAGTTGCGGGGCGCTTATTGTTTTATGCAGATTAGATTCGGCCTGGGATTGTAGGAATCGGATACTCAATTGGCAATAAGCGAGCGCCCGACCCTCTTTTGGACTGCCCCCCCCCTACTTCAGAATAGATTTTCTGCCAGGTCGATTTTGAGAGAACATATTGGAGGTGTTTAGTGACTTGTTATTGCATGACGCTGTCGTCTGCTGCAGGTGGGCATGACTGACGGCGACTACACGGCCATCATCCAGCAGGTGCTCCTGCCCGTCGCCTATGAGGTAAGTGCGCGCTGTGTTCACATCCTTTCAAATGACTTCTTAAAACGTCATAGGGTGCGTCATCGGATTCCCCATTCAACACATTTTTTTTTGTCTCTTCATTGCAGTTCGTACCACAGCTAGTGATCGTATCCCAGGGTTACGACGCGGTCCTAGGAGACGCGGAAGGCTGTAGCAACATCACGCCGGCCTGCTACGCTCATCTGATACACGCGCTCAAGCCGCTGGCGGGCGGCAGGCTCGCTGTGGTGCTCGAGGTACATAAGGCATGAGTCAGTCGAAACGGGAAAGTGCATGGCTTAATCGTTAAGGCTTTGAAGATCTACAGTCGCTGTACGGATATCGTAAAAAAAATAGGATGACGTAACATGTCATGCTTTTATGCTATAATTATTCTGGCCAGATTTCAATATAGCTGATCCACCGATAAATATATATTATTCAAATTAAAGATAGCAAAATAGGAAAGACGTGTGGATGGTCGTTTTGCAGGGTGGTTACTGTATCAACGGACAAGCAGAAGCGGCGGCATTGACGCTGAGAGAACTGCTTGGTGACCCTGTGCCTTCTCTACCACCCCTACTCCCTCCTATGGACAGGTATGTCCCTCGTGCCGTACGGGAATGCATCCACACCACTCCTGCACCTGCACCCTCGTTACTCATGGATAGGCATTTACACTCATAAGCCTCTCTGCTACCTTTTGTGGACAGGCATTCACCAGACTTGCATTTTCGTCATTTCCCTCACTTAGAAATGGTATATACCGTCTCTGACCACTCTCATTGCCTACTGGATGCCCGGCAACGCTTTCAAGTATTATGGTCTCACATTTGTTGTCTCCCCTGCCTAGAAATCCACGTATATGTCGTTTAACTAAGCCTGAATAGCAGTGTTATGCGCACTGTAATCTGTTATGAGAGAAACTACCAATCTTCTATGCTAACGTGACTCATATTACCACTATCTACAGATTGCAGTTTTTTTAACCATTACCGCCCCAGCCTCCTAGGCGAAGTTTTAAGAGATCAAATGACAAACGTGAAAGACATTTATACTCGTGTGCTTTCAGTACAAAAGAATCGATACTACAATCCATACGAGTATTGCGGCCATATTGGAAAAGTTTGTGTTTTCAAGATGACGCAGAATCACCGCAAGAGCTGCCTCATTTCTTTGAAAATATTCGAATACCAAAGCCGTAAGTTTTCTTGATTTATTTTTATGTTACCTTTAGAAAGAATAGCGAGGGGGGGGGGGGGGAGGGGGAGGGGGAAGGGAGGGGCCGGCTAGACTGGTATAATAATTGACTATGAGCTGTGTCATTGGCGGTCATATTTACTATGTATGCAATCTGTATTTTAATTGTTTGACTAAAAGAGTAATGCAGCGTGTTTTATTCACTCATAAATTAATAAACATGTCTAAAAATCAAAACTGCACAAATTTGATCAGAAATGCTTGCAAAAAAAGAGGTAATTTCACTTTTTTTCCTCGTCGATAATTTGCTTTCAGAGGAGTGGAGTTTAGTACATCAGAGAACGCACCGAGTCACTATGAAGGGGACGATGATTACGAGGAGTATCCTCCCGAGCTGAAGCACCAGCTGGAACAGCAGCTGCAGCTGATTAAGCAGGCCACACAGCTGCACAACCCTAAAAACAAGTAATAGAAAGAAGTTTCATGATTTTATTTTATCTCCTTGAGATTAAGCTAAGTTAGTATCACCAAGTTAGTTAGCGAAAGAGTTAAAATTTGAAGTTCTTCTTGGTGAAAAAATATTGATAGTCAAGTGTCACGTTTCCAATCTCAGACATGCGAAAAAAAAAAAAAAAACAACAACAACAAAAAAACACAAGCCGGAAACTGATAGCTTATTTCTATTTGTTTAGAGTTTGTCTGGTGTATGACGAAAAAATGACTGCACATAAGTGTACCTCTCAGGGGTAAGTGTCTAGAACCTATGTAGCGCTGGCATAACGTAGTACTTAAATTCATTTAATAGATATACTTATTCAGACTAGAAATTAGTCTTGAAACATACGAAAATAAAAATTAAAAAAAATCTGATAATATATATATAAAGAAAACCAATATGTGCTCCCACACCTTCATCAAACTCATATGTAACTGGCGTAGAGTATCGCTTTTTGTTTTGTGTTTTTTTAGAGGTCATCCGGAGAGGGCAGCACGAATTACGCGTATTTATGAAAAACTTCAAGAAACTGGACTGGTAGAACAGTGTCTGCGTGTTCAGGTTTGTTGTGCGTTTTGTACGTTCACGAGTGGCTTTTCACTGGTGTGTTCGGCAATCTGTGTGCTGTTACCTGAATTGATCTGATTTTATTATGTGAGAAAAAAAATGTCGAACATCAGGCATGAAAGTGTTATTCCCATAGAAATATCTTATTAATTAGAAATTACTATAGAAATTTAGAGATATAACTTGTTGCAGTGTCGGGGAAATTTGGATATTAAATATGATAAGAATATAGCCACTTTGGAGATTTGCAGTGTAAAGTCAAAGATATCACTAACAAAGTGTCACAGTGTATAAACTCACCACACCGTTGATCGGAGTCAAGAAAATAAAGTTGAATACATGGAACAGTTCGTTACGTTGTGTGATTTATTGCTGATCCATTTTGTTCACAGTCAAGATTGGCTACCGACGAGGAACTCGCTCTAGTTCATGGGTGAGTGCGTAGTGTTATGTGGGTCAATAGGGGTGTTATCTCTCTAACTAGCTATTGCAGTTCTTACTCTATCCGCAGTTCAAGTGATCCCATACAGAACACTGGTCGCGAAGGTCGGAGACAAGTCATCATATTGACAGTTTTGGTCAGAATGAGAGTAGTTTTTGCTTGTAACTATAACAATGACTGATTTGTAATTTCACGCAAACTGCCAGATTTCCAAGCCCCCAATTGTGAAAGTATATAAACTATCTGAAATATTTCACACACCTCACAAACTTTCTGACCGAGTCAGGAAGATTACAAACTTCCTGAAGTTTTCAGAAACTTTGTAAACATCCTAATTTGACAGTTGCCTGTAACATATCAATAACCATGCTGCATATTGCTGGCGTGATCCCGATCTTACGTCGAGCAACATGACCTTCGGCCATTTGTCGTTCGATTTTTTGTCGTGTAGCCTTCTGTTGCCGTCCTTTATGTGTGCTTCAGCACGAGCGGGGATTGGGGGTAGTGAGGGAGGGGAGTGGCTGGTGGAGGGCGGGGGGGGGGGGGGGATCGAATAGAGTTTTCTCAAACCGCTTCTGTCGTCACGTGTGGAGAAGAGAAGGGTGTGTGTGAACTCGTTGTTTACAGGCAAGAATATGTAGAAGATGTCAAGCTGTTCCAGACACAGGACCTAGAGGTGTTACACAAGCAAGAATGGCAATTCAATTCCGTCTACCTCTCACAAGTAATCATTTTCTGCCATTGTTTGTAGAGGTGTTGTTGCTATTACTAAGCGTCAGTATGCGAGATCTGATTATGATGAAATCCTATTGAATTATCTAATTTCAATACAATACAATAAGACGATAACGTGGCATAATTTATTGATGTGTTTCGGTTTCTGAAGCATTCTTAAAATATCAGTTACCGAGAATATTACTTCTCATTTTACTTTGTACTTTTCCCCCCCCAAAAAAGAATATTTTTCGTAAATTTAGATTTAAAAATGTAAATTTCGTATATTTAGACTGTTTCAAGTCTGAGAGATTAAGCTCATTAAGTGTGATGACATTGGTTTTAACCGTATTGTTTGCTCTGCTTGTTGTATCATAGGAGGCCTATGAGTGCGCCTCTCTGGCTGTTGGAAGCACACTGAATGTTGTTGACAGCGTTATGACGGGAGAGGTAAGATGTTCTGGTTTGTCTTAAGCAAAGAAACTCAGAATTGGAAGACACTATTTTTTTGTTTATTTTTCCCCCATGACTTGTGTGTGGGTATTTTACGTTCTTTTTACGAGGCACAGCCGCCACATGGCGTGTGTGTGGAGTTTCATTTTATAGAGTAGCAGTGGTAGATGTGTAGTCAGACAACCAGCGCATCACGCCGAGCATGACGTGTGTATGGACGTTTGTTTTACAGAGTAGCAGCGGTATATGTGTAGTCAGGCCACCGGGACATCACGCCGAGCATGACGTTTGTATGGACGTTTGTTTTACAGAGTAGCAGTGGTATAGCCTATGTGTTGTCAGACTACCGGGGCGTCACGCCGAGCATGACGTGTGTATGGACGTTTGTTTTACAGAGTAGTAGTGGTATATGTGTGGCCAGACCACCGGAGCATCACGCCGAGCATGACGTGTGTATGGACGTTTGTTTTAGAGTAGCAGCGGTATATGTGTAGTCAGGCCACCGGGACATCACGCCGAGCATGACGTTTGTATGGACGTTTGTTTTACAGAGTAGCAGCGGTATATGTGTAGTCAGGCCACCGGGACATCACGCCGAGCATGACGTTTGTATGGACGTTTGTTTTACAGAGTAGCAGTGGTATAGCCTATGTGTTGTCAGACTACCGGGGCGTCACGCCGAGCATGACGTGTGTATGGACGTTTGTTTTACAGAGTAGTAGTGGTATATGTGTGGCCAGACCACCGGAGCATCACGCCGAGCATGACGTGTGTATGGACGTTTGTTTTACAGAGTAGCAGTGGTATATGTGTAGTCAGGCCACCGGGACATCACGCCGAGCATGACGTGTGTATGGACGTTTGTTTTACAGAGTAGCAGCGGTATATGTGTAGTCAGGCCACCGGGACATCACGCCGAGCATGACGTTTGTATGGACGTTTGTTTTACAGAGTAGCAGTGGTATAGCCTATGTGTTGTCAGACCACCGGGGCGTCACGCCGAGCATGACGTGTGTATGGACGTTTGTTTTACAGAGTAGCAGTGGTATATGTGTAGTCAGACCACCGGGACATCACGCCGAGCATGACGTGTGTATGGGCTTTTGCTTTTTCAACACTGCAGCAGTGGCGGCCAAATATGCACAGAAACAGCACGGGGTTAAAAAGTAAGTTGGATTTTTGCCCCCGATATGGGGCAGCCAGCTGATTTCAGCGCTAAAACATCAAATGTTGGAAGTGATATGTCTATTGTTGAAATAGCATATCTAGATTTTCAGATGTTTTCTACACTGCTGGAAAAAAATTACCACACTTGTGATGGTGTTTTGTTATTAATTACCTCACAAAACGAACATCATTCCCTTGCAATTTACACCGCTACTTATTATTTTTACTGGAGTGGAAGTTTCAAATGTTATCAAGCATTCCTATGTTTGTTCAGTTTATTTCTGTAATTATATTCAACTGATTTGATAAAAAAATGATCTGGACTTTAAGAAGTGGCTTTCGTTTTAGAGTGTTAATTCTTGACTGGGATGTTCATCATGGAAATGGAACACAGAATATGTTTTACAATGATCCAAGGTAAGACCTATCTTTCTACAGTTTTATTTTTGACTCCGAAACTTGCCATGCTTCCTGTTTTAGTACTCACCCTGCTGATCTTTCCGTGTATTCGCGTCCCCAGAAGGCAAACCCAGCTGACTCTGGCGTAATGAATTAACAACCTGTGGCAAATGCAAAAAAAGAAAAAAAGAAAAAAAAAAAGAAAGGAAAAAAGAAGAAAAAAAAAATAGCAAGAAAAAGAAATACAGAGCCACACTATTGGACTGTAAGAGAGTTCCCTCTCTACTTTTGGCTTGGGCTCTTGTCTGCTTATCTCATGGGTTATAATTACCAGCGTTGTATTCAGTCTCTTTCTGATTATCCCCCGTGAAACGGAGGGATATAGTTTTGAACTTTCCGGTCTTTATCCCCCGTGAAACGGAGGGATATAGTTTTGAACTTTTGTCCGTCCGTCCGTCCGTCCGTCTGTCCGTCTGTCCGTCTGTCACGCTTCAGTCTCACGCGCCTACAGGCCACATTAATACATGGATTCGGTTCAAATTTTGTACACGGCTTCTCTGGAACCTTCCGCAGTGCAGTGACCAAGAATTTTCCGGATCGACCAAAAATTGACAAAATGGCGGACATTTGAAAATTGGCACTGGACTTAGCGTATATACGGCAGTCTCACGCGTCTACAGGCCACATTAATAGACGGATTCGTTTCAAATTTTGTACACGGCTTCTCTGGAACATTCCGCAGTGCAGTGACCAAGAATTTTCCGGATCGGCCAAAAATTGACAAAATGGCGGACATTTGAAAATTGGCACTGGACTTGGCGTATATGCGGCAGTCTCACGCGTCTACAGGCCACATTAATAGACGGATTCGTTTCAGATTTTGTACACGGCTTCTCTGGAACGTTCCGCAGTGCAGTGACCAAGAATTTTCCGAATCGGCCAAAAATTGACAAAATGGCGGACATTTGAAAATTGGCACTGGACTTTATATATACGGCAGTCTCACGCGTCTACAGGCCACATTAATAGACAAATTCGTTTCAAATTTTGTACACGGCTTCTCTGGAACCTTCCGCAGTGCAGTGACCAAGAATTTTCCGAATCGGCCAAAAATTGACAAAATGGCGGACTTTTGAAAATTGGCACTGGACTTAGCTATATACGGCAGTCTCACGCGTCTACAGTCAACATTAATAGACGGATTCGTTTCAAATTTTGTACACGGCTTCTCTGGAACGTTCCGCAGTGCAGTGACCAAGAATTTTCCGGATCGGCCAAAAATTGACAAAATGGCGGACATTTGAAAATTGGCACTGGACTTAGCGTATATACGGCAGTCTCACGCGTCTACAGGCCACATTAATAGACGGATTCGTTTCAGATTTTGTACACGGCTTCTCTGGAACGTTCCGCAGTAGAGTGACCAAGAATTTTCCGAATCGGCCAAAAATTGACAAAATGGCGGACATTTGAAAATTGGCACTGGACTTTATATATACGGCAGTCTCACGCGTCTACAAGCCACATTAATAGACAAATTCGTTTCAAATTTTGTACACGGCTTCTCTGGAACGTTCCGCAGTGCAGTGACCAAGAATTTTCCGAATCGGCCAAAAATTGACAAAATGGCGGACTTTTGAAAATCGGCACTGGACGTAGCGTATATACGGCAGTCTCACGCGTCTTCAGGCCACATTAATAGACGGATTCGTTTCAAATTTTGTACACGCCTTCTCTGGGACCTTCCGCAGTGCAGTGACCAAGAATTTTCCGGATCGACCAAAAATTGACGAAATGGCGGACATTTGAAAATTGGCACTGGACTTTATATATACGGCAGTCTCACGCGTCTACAGGCCACATTAATGAATGGATTCGTTTCAAATTCTGCACACGGGCTCCCTGGCACCTTCCGCAGTGCAGTGATCAAGCATTGGGACTTGACAAAATGGCGAATTTTTCAAAATCGGCGCTGTACTTAGCGTACCTACGATAGTCTCACGCGAATACTGGTTAATGGATTGATCCGTCTAAATGTTAGACACTACGTCGACTTACATCCTTCCACTTGTAAATTTTTTTTTGCGTAGTCAACACGCAACAGCCTTACACAAACCATATCCCCCCACGGGGGATAGACGTACTCCTCGAGACGTAGTCAAGTTTTTAGTTATTTTGATTTTCAGTGTGCTATATATTTCACTGCATCGCCATGACAACGGCTATTTTTTCCCCATGGCCCCCGATGGCAATCACACCTTTGTTGGGGCCGGGGAAGGAGAGGGATTCAACATTAACGTGCCCTGGTCGAAGGTTTGAATTATAAACTCTTATTTCTTGGGTTTTTTACAATACATTTTTCTTTTATCGTCCTCAGTAATTTCGCGTGAAGCCATTTAACAAATTTAACAACATTGGCTTTAAACATGGACTCTTTTCAACCTGATTAGATGACTATCTAGGTGAGAAAATATCTTCGCACATATATTTCGTTCCAAAAAGTGCGTGTCTCGTTCTCAGGGAGGCATGGGTGACGCCGAGTACATAGCAGCCTTCCAGCAGATCGTCATGCCCGTGGCTTACGAGGTATGACGTCATAGGCCAGCGACAGTATCGCTTTGTCTGGCAGTCTTCTGACACTCAGTTCAAATCGAAGTAAAGGAAATTTTTATCATGAAATCAAGGCGAAGATCGAGTTGTTTGTTCGATAATGTAATACTGAAGAACACTCTTTATTGTTGTGCGTTACGCAGCTTAGACAGTCAGTTTAACGTGTGTAGGTTTAGGGCATTACGTTGGGTTAAGTGAATCATCATATGCATACATTTGACTTCGCTAAAATACAAGAAATAAACGTAAGTTTAGCCTCCCTTACCTTTGGACCAATAGGTGTTGTTTTACGCAATGATGGGGTTATGACTGTGAGAGAGGAAATGTAAACCAATGTGAAAAAAACGCGTGCTTGACTGAGTCGTTGTGTGGTAATCTGGAAGGGTCTGATTTGAAAACGCTTAAGTCACTTAAAACATCTAAATAAACAAATGGCGAAAAAAAATATATGATTAATAATTCTGATGATATTAGTAATGATATTTGGCTCGCGATGTTTTGCTTGGACAGTTTTCACCAGATCTGGTGCTTGTGTCTGCCGGCTTCGATGCGGCCAGAGGGGATCCGCTGGTCAGTGAACAGAACTTTTTCTTTCGAACTTAGTAGATTATGCAGCTTTATTTGGTTTTATAAATAAAAAGAAACAAACAAACAAACAAACAAAATGCATCCCATTGTATTGACCAACATTTTCTTAGGGTGAGGAGAAAACAGTTCTTTATGTGAGTAAATATAAAATCATGGTTTCTTGTGATCTTCATACTGTTGGTGAAAAAAATTCACAAGCGACGAATAATTCTGCTAGTAGAAGTAAGAGCACTCGATTACGTGCGGCGAATTGTGACGTCATGGTGGTTTTCAGGGAGGCTGCAGGATTTCGCCCGCCGGCTACTCACACATGACACACATGCTCACCGGGCTGGCTACGGGCCGTGTCGTCGTCGTACTGGAGGCAAGTGTTAGAGTTGTGATGGCGCATTTATTTCAAGCCAAATAGTAATAACAGTATTGAAAATAATAATGATAATAACAATGATAAATAAAAGGATACAAATTATATTTTTATGGCATATTTTTACCTTTCGTTGTCTTTTCCAATCTCTTTTTTTTTTTGCGTTAGTGGGTAGTTGTTTATCTAAAAATTAACATGGCTGATTTCAAAACCACTTCGTTTTTTTTTCTGATTAAAATGAGTAATATAGAGTAGTGAGTAACATGTTGTGGTAACAACGTTTGTGGGTTGTGTTGCAGGGTGGCTACAATCTGATCTCCATCTCCGAGTCGATGGCAGCCTGCGCATGCGTACTGCTGGGCTACCCCTGCCTACAGCTCGACCTACCCATGGTACCCACGCGAAGGTAGAGCGATCCTCATTCTGGCTGCCTTCACCCCTCACCCCCTCCAACCCCCCCCCCCCCCCCCCCCTCCCCATGGCATTTTCTGAGGTTACTTCGTAATGACAATTGTTATGTGCGGTCTTTTAATTCACCATTTAATGTTTCGGGATGTATATCCTTCCACTGAAACTTCGAATTGACTATCAGCAAAGGCGCCATGGCATCGTTGGTACAAACTTGTAAACGCTTATATGCGTGGGTACTTACAATAATCAAAGGTGTTACCGTAATCTTGTTGAACTAATAAAGTAAGTCACCAGGTTGTCTTTCAATATTGCTTGATTTTGTTTAGTGCCGAGAAAGCGATCTGTGATACATTAGACACACACAAGCGATACTGGAAATCCCTGTGCTACCGAGGTAAATCACACACTGTATATCATAACCAAGGTCGCAGAAAGCTTAACCATAGCTGTAAAACACATCTTTATGCTGAAACGTTTCGTTCGCCTTCAGTGGTCTGTTGCAAATGCCTACTTTAGGGCGTTGTACATTAAATATGTTATCCATAAATAGAGCGGCATAGCGGAAGTGATTCGACTCTTGTTTTTCCAGAGCGCATGGTATCTAGAGAAGAAACAAAGCGGTGGTTAGGCGACTTCCAAGTGGACGACCCTCAAAACAAGTGAGTCCAATAAACACAACCACGATGTCTTACTGTACTTTACAGGGATCGTTTTTTTCCGCCCTTTCCGCCTTTTCCGCCCTTTTTGAGTCGAAATTTGTGGTCCTCGAGATCAGTTGAATTCTGTAATAATATTTTAGGCATTTTTTTTTTGGGGGGGGGGGGGTCAACTTGCGTGTCATTCGTGCTTTCCGCCTTTTCTTGATATGTCATTATCATGTGATTTTTTTGGGCTCGCGCCTTCGGCGCTCGCATTGAAATGATATTTTGTACATTTATTAATACCTTTCACTCTGCCTGTCTGAAACCCTAGAGCTTACAGCGCCCCCCGAGCCCCCAGCTGCTTTTTAGTTTGCGGGGGAATTTCCCTTTCAAAAATTTTCCGCCCTTTTTGAGAAAGGCGAAAACGATCCCTGACTTTATGAGTTGTAGATTTTTGTTCTTCTTCTTTTTTTTTTTTTTTTTTTTGATGGGAACTTGTGTCATGTTTTATGATCAGCGACCTTGCCTTTTATACACGTCACTGTGCTTCACTACGAATCGGAGTGGAGAGAAGATGGGGGGGGGGAGGATACTCCTTTCTCCTTTGCAGGCTGGATTTAAGATAGTAGCGGAAGGATATAGTTATGAACTTGTCCGTCTATCCGCATACCTGGGCTGCATCTCCGAAGCTATAGATTGGATTGTTTTGAAATTTTACATACCGTGTTTTATCGATTATTAGAACTTAGCGTTTTTTCGACGTCTTCTCAAGATTTCCAGAACTATTTATTGGAAAGTTTCACACACGGTTAGAGCACATATTGAAGGTGTACAACGCCATGTTTTTATTCAGATTCATGAAAAATTGTCATAAAACAGTATTTTGAAATTTGGTAAAACTTCGCGTTATGATGTCATTCTGTGTGCGTAATTGAACTCAGTTTTTGTCGAAATTCGAAAATGCAGAACTGTTAGAATTGTGAAAAAAAAAACGTGATGAAATGTGAAATAATGCCCTATAGTTTTGTTGGTGTCTTCTAATTAGGACAGAGCCGCGTCCTACAAAAACCGTTGTGAGCGAGGATGGCTCATTTTGTTTTGTTTTAGTGCACCGTTGGCTTTGCTATTTCCTACTTCAGTAGAAAAAAAAACCCGCAAAACTATATGCTAACAACATTTATTACGTCGTTTTCAAATGTTACATGGGAGATCGTATTCAGCACATCGTTGTGCTTTGTCGCGGTAATAAGACTGTTGAAGTTATTAGTTAACCAAAAAAAAAAAAAAAATAGCTTCGCAGAATTGACGACGTTAAAAAACAGTTAAAAAAACAATTACTGGAATATACATGTGCTGATATTGTCCATCGAATGATGCATAAAATATGCCTGTACAATATATACCGTGTCACGAACGCATATAATCTAAAACTCTGAATTATTCCAGGAAAACTGTCAAATTTTGGAGCCTAAAAATCATGCAGTTTACAAAGTGGATAAATATTTTAGACAGTTTAGAAAGTGGCTGACTGAACTAGGCAGTTTACAATTTTGAGCCACTTACTTAACTGCCTGATTTGACAGTTTTCCTGTAACATATATAACCTATTACAAAGTTCTATATAAAATCTTATTTAAAAATTCTGATTTTCTAGTTCTACATTTTAACAGTACAGCAAGGTTCAAGAGTAAATCAAGCGCTTAGCGATTTAATGAGGTAGTGCAGGTTATTTCGATTAATCAGGTGGCCTTGTTCATCCATACCTTAGGCTAGATATGTGATGCTGACTGCTGCAGTTGTGCATTCGCAACTACGTTCTCAGGAACGGGTCTTGCACTTTCAAATTTCAAAACACACACGGCACAGCATGAAGATTTCAGCAGGGCCTTGTAGGCCTGCCGGTACTGTGAGTTCATTAACGCATAAATAACAGGGTTAAGGCATCCATTGAACCACGTACACATGAGAGAGATGAGGTAGGCCGTAGGGTCCTCCATGTTTGGGTTGGCGATGTTCACCACGTAATAAGGTATGAGACATACAATGAAAAGGCCAAAAATGCACAGCATCATCACTGACATCAATATGGCGTCCTTTTGTTGTTTTGCTGTTAAAGTGAATTTCACTCTTTTTGATGTGGTTAATTTTTTCAAACTCTTTTTATTTCGATTCGAACTGGTTTGCACGTTGCGGTTTGACACCAGAATCGACGGCTGTATTATCTGGATTACATCAGCTTTGAAAACTCCTCTCTGTTTCGAAGTACAGTCGACACCTTTCTCCGTTTTATTGGCACTATCGCTGCAGGTCATGGACTTGTCATTGGCTGTTTGGTCAATGACGGGGCTGTTGGGTTCTGTACAAGTCGAACGTTTGGCGTGGTCCGAGATTTCGGAAACTAGGCTTGACCAAGACCCCTTTCTCAAGAGTAATGCACAGGGGTCGGTGATAGACCCTTGCCTCTGTGGCACCCGGGCCTCGGAAAAGGAATTTTCTTGTGTCATTTCTTGGTTTGTGATTTCAGAGATAAAATCCTCAGTAATGGGCAGGATCGCGCTTTTCTGTGTACACTTAAGATCGACATTTTGTGAAGATACGTGGAACGCTAAGTTTAATTTGCTTGTCGTGCAATTGATTTGGCGATTTGTCATTCCATTATGTTTCAAAGCAGATTTTGACTCCACTTTTTGCACAGCCTTCATGGCTGATTTTACCTGAAAGATGTTGCTGCCTCTTGCTTCACTAATGGCAAATGACGTAGTCTCAACGTCGCTTTTATCGGAAGTACTGCCCTTTGTTTCTGGGCGCGTTTTGATATTACTACGCGCCGTCCAGCGTCCAACACGCCTTTGGCTGGCCCTGTAATGCTTGAATATCAAACTATAACAGACCATAATAAAACAAGCCGGTAAACCAACACCCAGTGTCAAAATAACGATTTTAAAGAGCAGGTCCTGACACGGGCGAAATGTACAGGAACGGACGGCTTCGTGGTATTCAAAGCCTCCCCATACACCAGACATTGGCAGCGCTATGGCCATGACGAAAGTAAATATCCAGATGGTGACTATCTGCAGCGTCAGTCCAAGGCGGCTGTAAATCATCTGATAGTGTCTGCTGTGTTGAATGAAAAGGAGACGATTCAAAGCGACGGCTGCTAAACAAAACAGGGAAACGCCGTTAAGAAAGTGAGACAGTCCGCCGAAAAAGGTGCAAAATTCGACCGAAAATCTCCACTCGCCTGTGTGGAATGTAGCGAATCGTATGGGCAGAGACATTGTGAAGTAGAGGCTGTCCGAGATGCCCACGTTCGTGACGAAAATATTGCCGGCCGTGCGCAGCTTCTTGTACTTGAGGACAGCCGCAACGCTCATGGCGTTCCCAGGGATCCCGATGATCCAGACGAGAACGATGGCTATCTGTAGGGCTAGAAACACTCCGTCCCCGGCCGGCTCCGACTCGGGACAGTCCTCCGTTTCATTCATTGTTGTATTCCAAAACCACAACGAAGTTCCCCTATTTTTCAAAGACGTATCGTCTGGGGGATGTTTTACTTAAAACAAAACCACAAATGCTACAATTTCCTCTCGTCGTGTTTATATTTTTCTCGTTATTGTTCCCATGCAGAAAGTTTAGTTCCATTCTGCTACAACTGAACGTGGTGTATTCGGGACCTCCCTGGACGGCACGCTACCAGAAGCTGCTTAACGCCGTCTGTAATCTGAAATCTGTGACTTGCAGCATCATTACCACCATAATGCCTTGCCTGAATTTGTTGGATTTGTTCTGTGTCTAATCGTGTCGAGTTTTCTCTACATATTTCTCCGATTCAATGTTAAAAATCCCTTACTTGTTTTAGAAATTTTTAAGCGATTGTTTGCTTCTTTTTTTAGTTTTCTTGAAATGTTTGCATCGCATTTGGCTGTGATATGGTAGCTTGAGTAAGAATGCGGAATGACCGATCAGATCGTGTTTTAATCTGTATCCACAGAACACCCTTTATTACATTAATTGAAGTGTCAGCTACTTTGTGTTCAAGGAGGTCTGCGACGTATTAGATCCTTGGCGACTTTGCTTGTGTGATTTCCATCCTTCAGCGTTTTGAATAACGAGGTGTGACTTCAACAACTCTCTAAAAATAACTTTTAGTTGCACTGGGCTTAGGTTCACTGTTCGCTATGCCCAGATGGGCTTTGTGCCTCTCGGGGCCGGGAGGGGGGGGGGGGTTATTAGATTGGAATTTGTCCGTCTGACTGCCTGTATCAATTTACTCACGGAGTTGTCCCCGCGATAGCTCCAAAATATTGGAAAATATACACAGGACAGAAAGTATATTATGTGTATTGTAACTGTGCAACGTCGAATTTGTGTTGAAATCTGCTAAAATGGGCAAAATTTCAGAAATGTAGTCGCTTGTACTTAGCTTTTCATGGCAGATGAATGACATTGAATACATCACGTGTAGTAGTGATATATAGTTGCACTTGTGACTGTTATTGTATTGGATCAAATATAATGCAAAAAACATACAGTGTAAAAACATAACATTTATTTTTCTATTGACATATACAGTGCCAATGAAACTGAAGCTTTCCTTTCCACTTTAAGTCAAATTAGAAATGAATAGTCCAACTAACATGCTTCTAAAATGCATTAGTTGAACTAAAATACTTCTGAATTAATTATTGAAAACCTAAAAATGTGTTACTGAACAGTAGCGAATACCCAGAGCCCAAATTCTCGCGTCCTGGGCATCAGAATCCGTGGATTCTTCATCAAGATTCAAGGAGTCACAGAATGGTTAACTTCTTTCACTTCTCAGCTTTACGATAACTGTTTTCGGTATATAACATGGCTGCAGCACCTTTTGCCGATGGTCAGTAGTAATATTTAGGACTTTGTGAATTACATGCTTATGCTGCCCTTTTTTTTTTTATTTTGCAGCAAAAGGTTTCACTTGGTCGGCGGTTACACCTTCAAATCAAACACTAAAATTACAAACATGGGGGAACAGAAAGTTGATCTAAACAATACTGTAAAGAAAAGATTGCGAAGAAGTCCGTGGATTGCTTTGAATGAAAATGGGAAAAGAAAGCAAACCTATTTAAAAATGCTGTCCGTGAATAAACATACAAAAACAAAACATATATACATAACACTGTCTACCAGTGGCGAATCCCTCCCCTCTCAGTCTTTGTTTTCACATCCAACTTCATTGTTACGTACAGTCAGAAGGCGGTCTTCTCGGTGTATGATAGATACAGGTGTTTTACATATGTGCTGCGGTCCGTTTCAAGTGCAAGTTGGCTGCCGGAGAAAGGGGTTTAACCTTTCGACAGTAGCACTGAAGGAAGAAACCTGCGCCACACGGCAACCTGAGCAGCGCCCTGTAGGCACTTCGGTACTGGGTGTTCATAAGGGCGTAGATGGCCGGGTTAATACAACCGTTAAACCAGGTACACATGAGCGCAATGAGATAGGCAGTGGGATCCTCGAGGTTTGGATTCACGATATTCACCACGAAATAGGGTAATATGCAAATGGTGAACAGGGTGAAAATACACACCATCATTATGGTCATGAGTATGGCTTCCCTCTGCTGCCGCGTTGTCAGTGCGAATTTGACTCTCTTCGACGCCGTGGATCTTGAACTGCCCTTGCTGGACGTGGAACAGATGGAGGGTTTCTTTGCTCGCGTCACGATGAGGGTGTCGGGAAGATGCGGCTCGTTGACAGCGGAGAAAGAAACGCTGAGTTGCTTTGGTTCTTGTCCCAGGCGTGTCTCGGTTTTTTGCACATTGTTGTGTGTATCGTTGAAGTCACCGGCAGCCTCTTTTTCATGTGGACTTTTTGGTGGTGTGGAAAGAGACTTCTCGCTGTTTGAGTTGGATGGCTCGGAAAGTGAACTGGACCATGACCGACTTTTCAGAAGCACTGCACTTGGGTCGGTAGTTGAACTTTGTCTTACATACAGTTTTTGTCCTTGCGGCGTCAGTGCTTTTCCTGCCAGTTCCTGATTTGTGACCGATTCTTCAACTATTGTAGATATCTTAGTTCGTTTGGCTTGAACATCAGTTGCCACAGGGTTTAGCGTGCTGTTGTTGCTAGCATTAGTGAGTTTATTAGATTCCGTTGCGGCCTTTACTTTAATCATCTGCGGGCCTTTCAAGGCTGACTTGATGCGTACGCCGTTTCCCTTCCTCACCCCGCTCCCCTCCGCTGGCATACTCTCCACTTCGCTCTTTTCCGACACACTTTCGATCATTGCCGAAGTGGGCACACTATTTCTATGCGCCGCCCACCTGTTTACGCGCCTCTGACTCGCCCTGTAGTTTCTGAAGATGAGCCCGTAGCAGACGACAATGAACGAGGCGGGAAGCCAAAAGCCCAGTGACACGATCACGATTTTGAAGAGCGCGTCTTGGCAGGGACGGAAGGTACAGGAGCGGACGGGAGGGTAGTAGTCGTATCCACCCCACAGTCCCGACATGGGCAGGGCGATGGTGAGAATGAACGACGACAGCCAGATGCACAAGATCTGCAATGTTAATCCCATGCTGTTGTACATCTTCTGGTAGTGTTTGCTGTGCTGGACGAATAAGAGGCGATTTAGCGCTATGGCTGATAGACACAGGACCGATACCCCGTTAAGAAAGTGGGAAAATCCTCCAAAAAAGGTACAAAACACGTCGGTAAACACCCAGCGCCCTATATGAAACGTGGCGAAGCGTATGGGCAGTGACATGGTGAAGTAGAGACCGTCAGCTATGCTCAGGTTTGTCACGAAAATGTTGCCAGCGGTGCGCATTTTTCGGTATTTGATGACGGCAGCTATGCTGAGGGCATTGCCGGGAATTCCTACGATCCATATCAAGACAATGACTATCTGGAGCATGAGGAAGAGGCCCTCTGACACGGGCTCGGTGTCCGCACCATCCGTGCAGTTTGCTATTTCATCGTCTGCTCTGCCCTCTGCTTTCATTTTCTACTCACCACTGATTTTTTAGTACAAAGAGCATCCGAAACACCACCTCTGCTATCGCTATATTTGTTTGTTATAATTTTTTTTTTAGATTCCATTATTGTCGCGCTCTTTGCCGTCTGTGTTTCCTTCCTGCACCGATTGTATGTGGGTTGTCAGTCGAGCATTCTATCCGCTTGACGTGTTCGTTACGCATCGGTTACGTGTGAACATTTAGTGGAGCACTGTACCCTCCGGTTTTCTGTGCCATACATCTATCGCGTCACGATGTGATTTAGTCTAGCCCTGTATCCGCTGCCTGCGTTTGTAATAATCGGTTATGTGTCAGTAGTTAGCTGTACACTGTATCAGGTCGTTATGTTCGCAATACATTAATCATATGTTGGCCGTTAACTGAGCAATGTATCCGTTTATGTTTAAAATATATCTATCATATGTCGACAGTTTGCTGAGCACTGTATCTGGCGTGTTTGTAATAAATCGATCATGTGCCCGCAGTTATCTGAGCACTGTATCCCTCGTTGTGTTTGTGATACATCGATCATATGTCTATGGTTAGTCAAGTAGTATTTCGGTTTGATTGATTGTGGTATGTCGGTGATATGTCAGTTAGGCGAACACTGCACTGTCAGACGAACACGTGCCCAACCCACGTGACTGTAATCGGCCAATCGCACCACACCACGAGTGGCCATACCTGCTACACATGATTGCAATAGATCAGAGATATGGAGACGATTAGCTGGGTCCCGTATTAGCTGATGGCTTGTCACGTTTTATGGCACGCTTGCTCTCAAGATCTCTGCCAGTTTTTATGCTGTTCCTGAAGCGTTTCTGTCAACAGCCCTCAGTGGCGCCAAAGTAGAATAAGGAACCTGTGAAGCTTTTGAAGTTGATTGAAATAGTGTCAAGAACCCATTGTCAGCCGTCTTTTAGAAAAAAAAGACCGGCTTGAATACTTTTTGTAAATGAAAGCCATAACAGGGTTCACCAAACAGCAAGATAGATCTGATAACGATATCTCGTTATCTTTCTGAGAACATTTTTAGGCAAAAGTAAAAGGACTGTAATCACACAAAAGTTTCTTTTTCTTATCGAAAATCTGTTTGGGGTTAAAATGTAGATAACCAGTCAACTACAGAAATATCCAGTTCCCTTTTAGCGTAAGATCATTGCATATAAACCAGGGCAACCCGTTTCTCCCGAGAAAATCTCCAACGACCCTGCCATTATAGACAGTGACCCTGACATTCGATCCCTTGAGACAATGACCCTGACATTAAGGCCCCGGAGACAGTGACTCTTGAATGAAGTCCCCAGAGAAAATGGTCCTAGCTTTATGTCCCCGGACAATGGCCCTGATTTTAAGTCTCCGGAAAAATAACCCTGACAGTGAATGTACGAAGACAGTGACCTTGGCATTATGTCCCCGGAGACAGTGATCCTGACAAAGTCCTCTGAGACAATAGACAACGCTAACATTTAGTCCCGAAAGTCAGCGCCACTGGCATTAAGTCCTGCATACAATGATCCTGGCTTTAAGTCACCGGAGACAATGGCTATTTATCTAAGTTCCCAGAGAGAGTGAGCCTGGCATTAAGTTCCCACAGACAGTGACCCTTGCATTAACTCTCAAGAGACAGTAACCTTGGATTTAAGTCTCTGGCGACAATGACCCTAACATTAAGTTCCGAGAGACATTGACCCTTGTTTTAAGTCCTCAGAGACAATGACCTGTGATTTCAGTTCCTGGCGACAGTGACCTTGGCATTAAGTCCCCGGAGACAATGACCTTGACATGAAGGCTGCAGTGACAGTGACCCTGGCAGGTTCTTTCTTAAAGAAACGCATAACAGAGAGAGAACGTAAAAAGCCGACTCTGCCGATGGTTTTTATGTAGAGGAGATACAGCCAGGTGCCCTACTACACATGCGCAGTGAGAACACTTAGAGAATAATTTAGGAGAGGCATGCGAAAAATAATGTTGGCGTGCGCCGCATGCGTCATGGCACATCGATTTTCTCTGCTTTGACAGATGGCGCACATTTTTCAGTTTGCCTCATAAAAAAATTCAGGAATTTCCGAAATTGGGCGACACGGTGGCACTCTGACTGTATGCTGATTTCGGACATTGAAAGATAACTTGCCTGGAGTGAATTTGGATGAGGAACAACTGTTTGCATTTGTTGTTTTATAATGTTCTGTGTATCACCAACGAAGAGTTTGAAGCTTCTGCCGTTATGTTTCAGTACGCTCGGCATTGGCACATCGTTCTGAAAGTGACGTCACATAATGTCTTGAAAGTGACGCACATTTTATATACGATTAGCCTATGCCGGTCGATTCCTAGCATTGTTCCTGTAGTCGTTATTTCTTCGTCACTATATTAGCTTTCAGTGTTCAAGTTGTTTGCAAAAAATGGTCCCTTTTTAGACCCTTTTCTTTTGACAAAAGTATGAAAAAAGAAGTTTTGTGACAGCAGTAAGGGGTCGAGGAGGGGATGAACACGTAAGTACTTCCTTATGCTACATGTCAAACTATTTTCCTTGAGCACTTAGAGTCCGAGAAGTGCCAAAGCTAGAAAAACCTTAAGCTTTTTATCGGGGGGGAGGGGGGGGGAAGGTTGGGTGGTGGTTGCTGTAATGGCTAGAGATAAGTAATCACTGATCTTGAGGATTGAGGCCAAATGGGGAGTATTGCTGCTTTAATAGAAGGGTTTCTATGTAACGAGTAAAGGAGACATGGGAGATTGTTTATTCTGGTTGAGAAAATTGTTGAGGTGCACAGTTTGATAAATGAAGAATTTATGTTCCAAGCTGGTGTTATTGGATGTTATTAAAAAAGTGACACGGGCCAAATGTCAGGAATCTTCAGTTCATGTTTCTATGGTGTTATGAAATGAAGTGCACTTTTGTCAACTGGTGATGAAAAACACCTTGATAAAACTCGCCCGCTTCCGAAGATTTATACTTATTATGTATTTCTTTTCTGAGAACTCAAATGTTAATTCTGTTGTCGAGTTCCTGAACCCCGTTGCAACTTAAGAAAATAACTGACTTGTGAACAGGACAAAGTGATGATACATTTTTGCCAGTGAGTATCTACGTCCACCTCTAAGGACATCCGACTATTAGAACACTAATAATAAGATCTTTAAGCCGCTGTGCAAGGTCATATAGATTTTAAGAAGAGCATTTTTGTTTACTTTTCTCTCGATATCATTTCTAAAATATATACTCCGCGAGAAAACTTTGATTAGTAAAAAAACACACGCACACACACTCTACAATTGTTTTTAGCTAGCAGGTATAGCATCACTTAATAATAGACTGTATAAGGTCACATAGGAATTGACTGTACCGTGATTTTTAAATGATTTCTTTCGGTGAAAGTAGAGATTCTGTTGTAAGTAGGTAAGCTTGAGGGTTCCATGACCTTGGATTTGGATTATGGATTTGAATCAGAAGTGTCATCTAAAAGGCAAAATACACGCCCTGATGAACTGTAGTAATTTATATCGATAAGGCGCCAGAGAGGAAATTATATGATATACCATCTACGTATCTATGGCGAGATATCAAAATCTGACCTGTCATGTTCTCAACTACTACCCATCATTGGCGCAGCTACATCCTTCACCAGTGTCCTTCATCAGGTGCTTCTATATACGTGAGGACTGGTCTTCCCCTGTTGCGCGTTCCGTGACTTCAGACGTCAAGACCAGATTGGATGCTACCTCTTTAGGCATATGTGACCTGATTGCTAAACGTGCCTTTACCTTATTTTGCAGGATGATTGATTGCATATCTCTGTATGGGTCCTCGTTTTGGGTATGGCCTTCCCAATTAATATTGAAGGCTGGTTGGAGAAGCCTTGTATCACAGCCATCTAATTGCCTGCCTATTTTTTTATTCTTTTTTTTTCGTCAGCGTCCATGCTTCGCAGCCATATAACAGTACCGATTCCACAGTCAAAGGAAACAAATTGGCCTTGAACTTCGTCGACATGCTTGACTTTAATATCTTTTGTATACTGTCCACGAAAGGCTTATTCTCTTTTTTACATCTACGGTACTGCTGCTGCTTACCCGAAGATCCGTCGTTTATTTTTTTTATTTCTTGTTCATGCGCATGGTTGAAGGCCATCACTTTTATCATCTTTGGATTAGCTAGCAGCCCTACACTGACTGCCACTTTCTCAACTCCGTGTAGCAGTTCCTATGCCTGTCCAGTTACTTCATTAGAAGTAAAGGCTATGTCATTCACAAAGTCAAGATCTGTGATGCATTGAGGACCTCTGTGCCGACTTACCCTCATTTTAAGACGGACATTGTAAGGCTGGCTTTTCCTCTTTAGATCATAGAGAGAGCATAATCTAACGCAATGATAACTAGATAGGGAGTGAATGTGCCATCTTGTAACACCACAGCAAGAATTTTGAACAGGTCTATTTTTCTGTTTGGCGACAACATTTATAGCTTTAGTGTTTTAATGCATTACTTCGATAGTTTTTACAAACCTTTCGGGTATACCTTATGCTGCAAGGATTATAATCAACTTCCTTCTGTGAATAGTGGCTACCGTCTTCTTGAAATCGATAGAGGTGATTATTACAGTTGTCTAACCGGTCTTCATTTACTAAACGGTTGTAACTTCTATGAGATTGACGGATAAACGGTTACTAATCGCCCCTTCATTGATCAATACAAGAGCCCATTTGTGGCTTGAGGTCACAGTGAGCGGCGCCCATGCAGTGCAGTGCGCTGAAGCGGTGGATTACCAACTGGAAAGCTCTCACAAATTAATTTTCTTAATAAAAAATTACTGAAAAGTGTAATGTTAGTTTTTTATGTGTTTGTTTATTCGAATGTTTCCCATGTTAGGAACCGTTCAGTAATTTTTCATAACCGTTTAGTAAATCGTTGTACGTGTAGCCGGGTATTTCACCAACAGCCGACATCACTAGTGAGTACAGCTTGAAAAATTGTTACCTTACACCTTCCCTTATGCTTCGCAATATAAATAGGAACAATACATGGTCAGCGCAAGGAACTGATTTCATGTGTTAAGTGACAGAGAGGAGTCGGCAGGAGAGACATATCAAAGGTTTATAGAAGCAAGTAATGAAGCGGCAGAGAAGTTCTTCCTGTGAAAAAATGTACTAAAGGACAGCTAGTAAAATAGAGGAAAGGTAGAATCCATGTATGAATATTACGCAGAACATCGGGATTCTTCCAACTCGGACAGGCTGAATGAAAGGAAAATTTCCCTCAGACAAGCGTACGAAGCATAAATATGTTGCAGTAGATCTGCCAAATCAGGGGCATTGTGAAGTCGATAAAATCACCGATTTAAAGCCTCAAAAATTCGACAGATCCACTGAATCGAATTTGAATAGGAAAGAGTTGAATTTCTTTTCTTTGTCATTATTGTGCATTGTCGTAATGTTAGAATTGCTAATCGATATTAATTTACCTTTGAAATTTGCAATTATAAACATGTTTTGTTGGGTTTCAATCTTTTCACATTTAAATACTTCATAATCCTTATATGAAACCTGTTTGCTTTTCACTTGATGGTGCCATGCACGGTACTGTTGAAATAATTCATCAGTAAGTCGCCTGTCGTTTTCAGTATTCATGATCCAGTTGAATAGCAACTGAAATATAATTTGGCTAAATATTGTGACTGAATTGTATACCACATACCGATAATACCATAACACACCGGAGTATATCTAAAAAAAAAGTGCGATCATAGCCAGGGTACGTCATTGAACAACAGTTAATAAGGGAATATCCAAACGACACTTGTAGACCAAATTGATACAATCGCAATCGAAAATTTTTAAGTAAGTCTGCATTCAGTTGCAATTTTCCATTGTCAGATCACAGCCTGGAGTAAGTTATTGGGTTTGAATTGTTGACGCATAATCGTTTTTACACCCACTAAGCAACCGAACAGCAAAGTCCAACTCATTTCAGTGGATCTGTCAAATTTTGAAGGTTTAAAATCAGTGACTTTATGAAGTCACCAAAATTTTCAGTGACTTAACAATATCACTGAGTGAGCCAATGACTTCAAAATGTCACTGGCATTTTCAGTGACTGTATCAAGTCACTAATTTGACAGATTCACTGTAACATATATAATATACAATATGCCAATGTGCTGGTTTTGCGTTGGAATTGCAGGACGGAAGACGATGTTGACTCTTTAACCGAGCAGTTCTCGAAGGGGACAGGTATGTGTGTAGCTATAGTCACCTGCCTCCAAACATTCCACCCCTCCCCAACACCAACTACCCCGTCCTCCCCGAGACATTATACATATCGTTGTTTTATGTCCTGGGGAAGTTCGCAGTTTAATTCCCCTTCCGCGGGTAAGGAGTCTGTCCCTGTCATTTGCCTCCAAACATTCTACCCTACCCTATCCCCTCCCCTCTCCCTCTGCGAAAAAAGCAAAAATAAATCAAGTATTTAGTCAAATATCCGATCAGTCAAAGAACGCCTGAGCACACATTTTTGTGGACAAAGAATATGTATAATGTCTATATTTAAGCGTGAGTAACATAACCAGAAAAAAGGCTACAGATCAATATAAGCTGTGCGTAAATGGTGACATGTACTCGATTGGATTAAATATACACAGTTGCACAAAATTTCCCAAGCGTTTTTATTGGTTTCGATTAAGCTATTGGTTTATTGCTTGTAATGTAGTAAAATATGCTGGATTTTGTGGCATAAACTGGGTATTGCAACATTAAGGTGTTACAGAGAAAATTTAATATCAAACTTCTGTAGCGGGTAAGTAAATATTTTAGAAAACACCACTGATAAATTGCACCACTGTCTACGATAAAAAAAAAAATATGCATAGTTTCCCAACTATGATGCGCCGTGAGTTTTGGAATGGTCTGTTTTTGCGTAGGGTATTGAATTGCACAGTAAATGAAACAAATTATTTATTAGTGCTGTACGTGCTGTTTCTTGTGGTTGCGACATATGCTAAAAATTTTGTACTTGATCTGAGAAACTCGTGCGCCATTTTACTGCGCAGGGTCCAAATAGTTTTGTGAGCCATGTAGAAAATCAATGTGCTATATGATGCATAGCGTTCGTGTAATGTGTTGCAGCTTTGAAAACCAGTACAGACAGTGAATCCCTGTCCGATAGTGAAGTACATCAATCAACGGCGTCTCAAAATAAGGTCGCTGCGACAATAGACGAATCAGAGCTCAGTCTCCCGGCGCCGCTGCAGGCCAAAGAAAACAGCATGGAGAGTGACAAGACAGCGTCACAAACCGAGTCTGCCCAGTCGGTAAACATCACCCAGGGCAGCCAAAGCCCTACCGCGGAGAAAACATCTAAAAGGGAATTAGGCAAGATTTTTGAGGATGCCGATTTAGAGACAGGTGCCACAGGCGGGAGTGACAATCCATCCATGTCAGTGCCTCTGGAGTTTCTTGGCGGTTCTGTCCAGACCAAGGTTTGTGTAAAAAAATTCGGTTGCATCCAGTGATCCGGTATTTGGATATTTCCGTGAAACTATTTAACTGAAGGGGTCCTGGTAAAGACAAGCATTTAGCTTTGAAACCTATGCAGTGTGATGCTCGTGTAGCCTCTTATCATGTTTTAGTAGACACATATTGTGTCCTGATGAGTGAAATTCTGTCGTCTGTTTAAAAAAAAACGAAATATATGCATAATTTCCAGAAGTAGATTTTTGTTTTCAGTTTTTATAAAATGCAGCTGCTGTTATCATCTCATTTCCTTACGCATGAACGTTCCATACATTGTGTTCTAATAGTAATAATAGTTGATAAGTTCCGTAATAATAATACGAAAAAAAGTTCTGTTTGGAATCGCTGTGAAGACGCAAGTTATCACAGACGCAGTCAGGCTGATTTTTGCTCACACCGTTTTGGACATTACAGGAGAATGTGACGATGTACGCGGTGCACCCAAAGCAGTGGTGCGAGCATCTGTCCACCGTTCAACCAGTGCCCGCCGCCGGCCTCGACGTCTCGCAGTCCTGTCTTGCCTGCGGTCACGTGGGCGAGAACTGGGTGTGTCTCACCTGCTATCAGGTAAGTACCATCGATGCTTGTTTAAATAAATAGCGCGGAAATCAAAGGAATTGCTAATGGTTCTTGGAGTACGGAAAAAAGGCATGCATTAGTAATGGCGTGTTACGTAGTTGTTGTAAAATCGTTCAGGTCGTAATGAACTCTATTTAGCTAATTACACACAGGCCTGTAACAATGAAATGGACGTGGCGCCAAGGTGTACGCTTACATTGTGTATTAAAATGCGTATTGTCTGATTAAGTGTGTGCGAGTTTATATGTTTCCATTTATTTAGAGATGGGTTTTGCCTGTATATATGTACACCGATGTAGCGGTGTGAGGTGCTTATTTAGGTGCGCTACGGCGGGCTCATTAACGAAGACCTGTTGATGAACGACCTCTGTGTGTGTGTATGTGTGTGTACGCTAAGTCGGTGTGTGTTTAGGTGCGGTGCGGACGCTTCATCAACGAGCACATGCTGATGCACGGTCTGGAGACGGAGCACCGCATGGTCCTCAGCTACGCCGACCTGTCAGTCTGGTGCTACGCCTGTGACAGCTACGTGCATCACCAGGTACAGCCTACGCTGCGCTTTTTATTATCCTCCGTGAAACGGAGGGATATAGTTATGAGCTGTTCCGTCTTGCCGTCCGTGTGTCACTCTTTGGTGCTGTTTTGTTTCCACGCGAGTTCTCCGAAACTATTTTATCCTAGGCATATGCTACCTTGCATAGTGAATATATATATATATATATATATATATATATATATATATATATATATATATATATATATATATATATATATATATATATCTATATTGAAGTTGTGCAACGTCGTATTATTTTTCACATTGGTAAAAAATTGCCTAAATGTTGACTTGTTGTGTCTGGTTGGAGTCTGCGCCTTCGACGATGGCTTGTTTTAAATTGTTTTACTGCACAGAGAAGTAATTCTTGAGCTCATAAATTGTGCTGTTATTATTGAGATCAGTTACTCAATTTTTCATGTGCAAATTTTATTTACGATCCGTTAAATTTTATATAATGTGTGACTCGCAATCCTATAGACCCCGGGGAGGTCTATAGGATTGCCCTCTGTCCGTCTGTCCGTGTGTCACACTTTGAATGCTGTTTTGTTTCCACGCAAGTTCTCCGAAACTATTTACTCTAGGCATATGCAACCTTGCACAGTGAAAATATATATATTGAATTTGCGCAACGTCGTGTTATTTTACAAATCGGCCACAAATTGTCAAAATGGCGACTTGTGTCCGGTTGGGGTCTGCGCCTTCGACGATGGCTTGTTTCATCTAAAATGCAATTATTGGTAGCATAATATAAATTAATGAGCTCTACATTGATTTATTGATATCTTTAATGACATTAAAATTAACATTAAATATTAAAATAGCATTCCATACAGATGGGACAAACTATTATCTTTGAAATCGATAGGTTGACAGATTGCTGTTTTGTTTCTGTTTTTTATTCCCCGTGGAACGGAGGGATATAGTTTTGAACTTTTCGGTCTGCTCGTCTGTCCATCCTTTTTTCTGTCCGTCTGTCACACTTCAGTCTCACGCGCCTACAGGCCATATTAATGGATGGATTCGTTTCAAATTTTGCACACGGCTTCTCTGGACTATTCCGCAGTGCAGTGACCAAGAATTTTCCGGATCGGGCAAACATTGACAAAATGGCGAACTTTTGAAAATAGGCACTGGACTTAGCGTATATACGCTACTGGTTAATGGATTGATTTGTTTAAATGTTAGACACTACGTCTACCTATCTTTCCACTTTTAAATTTTGCGTAGTCACCACGCTGCGCAACAGCCTTACACACACCATATCGCCCACGGCTGATAGACGTACTCCTCAAGACTCGAGACTCAATGTACTTTTTTCAAACCAGTTAATTGCATTTTAAAAAGGACCGATGTCGATTGCAGTTTTCAATTACACATACATGGGAATGATTAGTGCCGAAGTAAATTGAATTTCAAAAACGGCAGACAGGATATTGTAATGTTTCTTTTATCCAAATAAACAATTCTAATTACAGATAAAGGATAAAATTAGTTGCATTTCAAACACCGGAGACATGATACAATAGTAAAAATGAACTCTTAATATCTCTTTCATCATTTAATGGTGTGTAAAAATTGGTGTGCAAGATACATTTTTAGGATAAAACACAACTGGATATAATAAAGTTCGCCCAAAAAAACCTTGGGTCCAAAGTGGGCCGAAGTGGTATTGGGTCGAACTGGTTTTGGGCCGAAGTGTCGTAGTCAAGTTTTTTTTTAAATGATAAAAATTACACATTTCGCCTCGACTTTCGATGGCATCTTTGCATCTTATTTAGCGATGATGTCGTTGCCGGAATGAACACAAGCTGGATTTTGCAGCCGAAACTGAAATTGATGTTGAGGATAGATAAAATAGTTAATAATAATAATAAAAGCAAATTTCCTCCAACTATCCGCAGTGGCTTTGAAATCACACAGTGCCAATGTCTGGTTACTCTGACGGCAACTGGACACCATAACCGGTCTTGTTCGTTCACTTATCATATATAGAGTGTCAATGCTTTGGTGTTACAATGCTACAGTGTATGCCTGTATCTATGCCAGTGTGTCTTGAAAAATTGCCTTAGAGCGGAGAAGCAAACGAATGTTTTAGTTGTGATGACTTCCGGTATGCGTACCGTGGAGTTATAAGAGTGTTCGGGTGGATTTTTTATTTTCTGTTCATGAAAAGGAAAAAACCGGTCCTTTTAGGCCTTGTTTTTATTTAGTATTTTTAATTTGAATTTGAATAATCAGAAGTTTTTATCTTATCCAAGATCCTGTTTTTATTAATTTTATTGATATATCTTTGAAATTATAGTTTCATTTGGTTTTGCAGGAATTGCTACCAGCTAAAAGGGCCGCGCATATTTCCAAGTTCAACGAGGATATCCCAGGGCACTGAGATACCATTCTGAATCATTTACAATTTGATACAAGCCGGACTTCAACGAGTATCCCATGGATGATTCCGCTCAACCAAAGAACACGAGAAACATTGGGAGTGTGAGTGTGTTGGCTGAGGTTTCAGGGCCTATGTCAGAGCAGGTATTAGCAATGGAGAAAATATAGTTCTGCTGTTTATATAAAATAAAAGGATCGTGCTAAATTTAGGAAGTGTTCTATTTTTAGTCTTCGATCATCGTCGTATTCTATGCAGTAAATAGAAATCCCTCGTCGTGAAATGAATTTGAAAAGCAGTGCAGAATCACAGACCGAAAGTGTAAATCTGTTAAAACGATGTAATTGACACGTGGTGTCAAAAAGTGCTCCAATGCTCTCACACTGTCCGCATTCGTGTGTGACCTCATCGACGGCGATCTGACGTCATGCCTGCGTCATCACGAGTCATGTCAGTGACTCATGGAGAGTAACCAATGTCTGCTGAATTGCAATTACAGCTGTAAATGTGGAAAGAGTATGACTCATCTTATGAACCTTCGTTTTTAACAACAGTCTTTAAAAATGTTATTTTGTACTCTAAGTTAGAAGTATAAATCGCATTTGCGCATAAAGATCCACAATTCGTGTTGTTCTCCCATGTTTTTTTTTTCTCAGAAGCGCTGGTCTTATTTATTTGTAACTGTAAAATTATTATCAAATGATTCAAGTTAAATGCCAAAAATATTGTATGTATGTTGTCTGTAAAAACAAATAATGTGTGAAATTGTAACAGAATGGTTTAAAGAAACTAGGGGGTCAAAATGTGAGAGGCTATGTGTTGAGTTACGAAGTGTCTCCGGGGGGTGGGGGGGTTGGCCATAGGTGGAGGGGGGGGGCATATAAACCGCACACGTTATTCACCCGGAGTCGTGCATGCGCAAACTTCTGCCACGCTGTATATTACAAGCTGTCCTTCGCTGGCTGATTTTACTGTACTTAGTCACGATAAATTATTTCTGTACATGTGAGTGCAAAGCAACGAATGATTTTAAGGCACAACAGCTAGGCAACATTATGTCATTTTTCACACATTTTTACGCACAAAGATTTTGAGTGGTTAGTTGCAATGCAACTGAGAAAAGCTAGGAACTCTTCACTGCACGCGAGAAAGTTGGAGAAATAAGAAAGTTAAAAGAAATGCGTACCAAGTAACATGTTCAGTGTAGTCTTGTGGTAAATGTGAACTGATGAGGCTATGCATTACCGAAAAGCCAAGAAACAGCTTACGTCATGTCCGGGGTTAGAGATTTCGCGGTCGCCCGTGGCGACCAACTTTTGGCTCGGGCGACCAACTTTTTCGAGTTGGTCGCCCGAGTGGCGACTAACTTATTTTCTGGGTATTTTCAGGTAAATTTTGCAAAAATTGCGCCGAGCGACTAACTTTTTTGCCGGGCGACTAATTTTTTAAAGCTGGTCGCCCTCAGGGTGACCAGAAAATTTTACGAAGTCTCAACCCTGCATGTCAATATTAGCGAATGAGCATTTAGAATTCTGAGGAGTTATCTGTCTACGAAACTTGAGGAGGAAAATGAGGAGGGAACTTTCTATGCATGGTTGCTAGGAGTGATTCCGTTTTGCTTTAGAATTTATCAAAATAATCTAAACGCTTTTTTCTGCTACTCTGGACTCGAGTGTTGACATTGACCAATGAGATAATGGACTACTACACGAACAATGCTCTCATGGAATCCATTACTACATGGGATGAAATTGTTTCAGTTTTAGAAGCAATATATGAAAAGATGTTATCTTTTTATCACTGTATAGGATTTCTGCTCTCTACAGGTTGTAAATTACTGGTTCTATGTGGTGCCTTCTTTGAAGGCCGTGTACGCGTTGGACAGCGGTTTTTTTTTTTAGCCCAGGTGACCATTGGCCATATTTGCCAGATTCATCGTGTAGAACCTCTGTCGCCTGTCCGTTCGTCCCGCTGTGAACTTTGTTTTTTTTTCTTCGCTACTCCTCGTCGAATTATGCACTGCATTGATGTAGAAATTCAAAATGGCTGTACTAGCCATTTGTAATATGTTTTCATATGAAATGTGCAGATAAACTATGTATTTGAATATAATTTTCCAGTATCTGTGATTTATGCTCTTAAGTATTTTACATGCAGCATTTAAAGCTTTCTTGCAGGTAGCATGTTTTTACTTACAGTGAAACATATTATTATAGCATAAACGCAGATAATAAAATATAGTCGTGGGTACGATAGACTGTTAAATGTGGAGTTAGAAGGTTTTGAAATTAAGGTTTCATATTTTGCTACTTTTCCTTGTTGTTAACTAATTAATAAATAAATATTCATATATTAGCAATTACTTCAGTTTGTCTGTCTGTGTTAAATTTCATTTGTTTGAATGAGCTTCTGTCATCATATTAGCCTTAAAATTATACATGGTGAAATGTCGGATGCCTGTGGAAACCTGTGGTGATCTGGTAATCTGAATTTGTTTTCCATTTTGATCCATGTTCTGTGGCATTAAACACAACGCTCGTGACTTCAGATATCTAGATTCTTTCTTGGTAATAAAATAAACATAAAACTAGATCTGGAGAATTTGCGATTGCAATTCAATTGACCAGTTGCTGTGTAATAACTTCGGATTCTAATGTAACTGTTATCAAAGGGACTATGTGTTGCAGATGAGAAGTGTATCCTAAAAATTTGAGCGCGTGTCTTGTTGGCGATCGCATTTCCATATAAAAACACTTCAAACACAGAAAAGTAGAAACAAAAAATCTTACATAAGTGTTCAATAATTTAAATGATTTATTGAAACATTTAACCACATTTAACCGATTCTGAAAGGTGGCCGCAGACATGGTTTACTGTACTTAAGCCGTGTCCTGGCAGGTGGTCGTGACGGACAGGTTTTACTGGACATCTTTGCATCAGGACAAGGATTGTTTTGGTTACAGACAAGTTATACTTTTAATCGCATCTTGAATTTCGTCACTACGAACTGGTTTTACTGTACGTCTTTTTTATCTGTGTCAGCAAGGACATCATTTCACCAACAAACCCCTCCTTCATCAGTGTTTTTTTATCCGGGTCAGCAATTAGGTCATTATATCAACAAATCGCATTAACTGCTGGAAAATAATCTTACTATCTTGAAATATTAGGTGTAGGTAGAAGGCGTTATCACCTACCGGATTATTACGTTTTTCGTGATCCGCCAAAAATTGTGGACAATTTTGGCGAAAAAAAATTTTGTTTTTCGTACCTATCTCAAGGAAAATAACCTTACTGTCTTGAAATTTTAGGCGTGAGTAGCAAGCGTTACTACTTATCTGGATATTACTTTTTTGGCGGAAAACCAAAACAATTTTCAGTAAAACCTTAAAAAAATTGCTGGAAAATTGTCTTAGTGACTTGAAAGTTGAAGTAAATCGGGCAGGCATTATTACTTCAAAATCTTAAATAACACCTGGAAATAACATTACTGTCTTTAAATTTTAAGTAAAGATAGCAAGCGTTACTATCTACCTGGCTGTTACTTTTTTGGTAATTGGCAAAAAAAAAAAAAACAACAAATTTTTCAGTAAAATCTCAAATAAGTCCAGGAAAAAAGCATTACTTTCTTGAAATTTTATGTAAAGGTAGCAAGCATTACTATATACCTACCTGTTCGTTTTCATGGTGATTGGCCAAAAAGTTGGCGGAAATTTTGGCGAAAAACCAAATAATTTTCAGTAAATCTAGACGATCCCCAGATAAATAGTCTTGAAGTCTGGAAATTTTAAGAGAAGGTAGCAAACCTTCCTTCCCACCTGGCTGATATAATTTTTGGTGATTTTAGAAAAACTAAAGATTTACTTAAAATCTTAACTAATTCCAGGAAAACAGTCTTACTGTCTTGAAGTTTTAAATAACGCTAGCAGCCAATTTTACCTAACTGGCCATTACTATTATTAGTATTATAATTATTATGATTATTTTTAGTATTGGCCAAAAAATTGGCTTAAATTTTGGCAAAAAAAAAAAAAAAACAGCAAATTTTCAGTAAAATCTTAGTAAATAGCTCACATTACTACCTAAGTGGTTATTACTTTTATGCAATTCGTCAAAAATTGGCGGAAATATTGGCAAAAAAAAAAAAAATTTCTGTAAGACGTATCTCGTAAGGTTTTAAGGTAAACATTCTACAATTTTGATGGAAGGCAGTGTGCATAGGTCTTCACCTACCTGTTACTTGTTTTGGCGATTCGCAAAAATTTGGCGAAATATTGGTTTAATATAAACGTATTTGTTTTTGTTTAATCTTAGCTAACTAACTAACTTCTTGTTTAATCTTAACTAACTCCAGGACAACAGTCTTACTGTCTTGAGGTTTTAGGTGAAGGTAACAGGCTTTACTACTTACCTGGGTATTACCTTTTTTGTGGAAGATAGGGTGTATACGTATCAACCTACATTTACTTGTTTTGGGGATTCGCCAAAAATTGGTGTAAAAGTTGGCGAAAACGGACAAATTTTCAATAAAATCTTAAATAACACCAGGAAAAAAGTATTATTGTTTTGAAATTTTAAGTAAAGATACCAAGCGTTACTATCTAGCTGGTTGTTACTTTTTTATGATTGGCCAAAAACGTCCCAAAAATCTCCGTAAAATCTTAATGACTCCAGGAAAGTAGCCTTACTGTCTTGAAATTGTAAGTGAGAGTAGCAAGCGCTATGATCTACCTGGCTGTTACTGTTTTTGGTGATTGGCGAAAGATTAGCAAAAAATTTAGCGAAAAACCAAAACATTTTAGTAAAATCTTAAATAACAAAAGGAAAATAGTCTTACTGTGTATTATAGTTTAAGATGCATAATTTATTTTATAGTGATTGGCCAAAATGGGGGTATATATTGGCAAAAAAAGTAAAATCTTAAATAACTCTAGGTAAATAGTATTATTGTCCTGAAATTTTATGTAAAGGTTTTTTGTTAAATCTCAACTAACTCTAGGAAAATAGTCTTACTGTCTTGAAGTTTTAGGTGAAGGTAGCAGGCATTACTACCTACCTGGTTATTACTCTTTTAGAAAATGACCAAAAATTGGCGGAAATTTTGGCGAAAAACCAAAAACTTTTCAGTAAACTCTTGACTGGCTCCATAAAAATAGTCTGACTGTCTTTACGTTTTAAGGAAAGGTAGCAGCCTTCATGCCTTCCGGATGTTAGGTTTTTCGGGATTGGTAAAAAATTGGTCTTCCAATGGGTGTTGGGTTCTTGAAGTAATTGAGCGTTCTTACATTCCATGAACCAAATTTAACCGGGAGAGTCTTAGCACCCTCTCTCTCTTTCGAGCGCCCGGGACTGAGGGCCGTTGTTTTTGTTGTGCTATCATGGAGTTGTGATAAGCTTTTGTTACTTGGGCACTTGCTAAAGGATTTTCCAAGCGCAGTGGCATTGCGCATGCCTGTCCCGGAGTTTGTCGTTGGTATAAGTTGTGTACGTATACGCGTCCGGGTAATCAGAGTGTCACTGCCGCCTGACACTCTTCCCCTCGCCAAGGTTTGGCCTGCCGGTCAAAGCAGTTTCCTGGGGTGTGGCCGGATGTCTTCAATCCTTCTTGGAGCCACTTGACGAGAAGTAGGTGGACCAGTCCAGGTTTGGTCCACCCTAGGTGAGGATGCGGACCAGTTGTTAGTAGCTACCATGCACTACATCTACAGAGAAGCTTGGGATGTTAAGCAAATACATCTACGACACAGCCACGTATGATACGCTACTATACACAAAGGTACTACCACTACACCCCAAAGACCTCCAAAGAAGCGAATAAGCCAGATTCGCGAAGACACCGGCCTCCCACCGTAGAAAGAAGTGCATCAGAAATTTGGTAATTCGCTGAAATCTTGGCGATAAAACGTTTCCTTCGTAATATCTCAACCAACTCCAGAAAAATAGCCTTATTGTCTTGAAACTTTACATGCAGGGAGCAGGATTTATTGTATACCTGTCACATTAATTTTATGATGATTGGCCAAAAATTGGCGGAAATATTGGCGATAAACAAAACCACAGAAATGGCCTTACCGTCTTGGAATTATGTCTCCGCGACCAAGGGGAGACATAGTGTTGTACGTTCTGTGTGTGTGTGTCTGTGTGTGTGTCAGTCTGTTGTGAACAAAGTGTTGTGTGCAAGATATCTTGAGGACGAAACGTCGGATCGACTTCAGACTTGGTCGATTTATTCCTTGGTAAGGTCGGACGGTTCTGTCAATTTTTAACGCATGTCACTTGATTAGGGCAGGCGTATGACGTCGTTACGCCGCTGAACATCGGAGAAAGCTGAAACTTGGTGAGATTGTTGCTTGGTTGGTCCGAAAGACGCTGTAGGTTTTTTCGCGAGTAGAACGAACGAATGCGGCGTATGACGTCATCACGTAAAATATGTATATATTTTGAACAAGATCTTGTGTACAAAATCAGTTTTTTGCGTTTGTCACGTGATTAAGGCAGGCGTATGACGTGATTACGTAAAAATCTTTTGCGCGAAATTTCTCAGCCGCTAAACATCGGAGAAGTTGAAACTTGGACGCTGTAGGTTTTTTTCGCGAGTAGAACGAACGAAAGTCGGATCGACTTTAAATTTGCTGAAGTTATTCCTAGGATACGTCCCACGGTTTTGTTAAACATTATTAAACTCGTATACAAAATCAAGAAAGGTGCATAGCGTCAACATCCCCCCCCCCCCACCCCGCCTCCCAATTTTTCTTGCTGCTTTGTTATCTAAGCATAGGTGTTAACTACGCTGGGGATTTCAGCGTTTTCCAGAAGATTCTCGAGTGTTTCTGCATTCTTTATAAAGCTTCAAAACAGTAACAGCATTACTGTCGGTCAATTGCTATTTGTTAGTGCCTGAAATTAAACTTTTTGTGCGTTTCTCATCTACGGCTGGTACGTAACATGCCACTCAGTCAATAGTCAGTGTCAGTTGTGGTGCATGATGGAGTCGTTATCTACGAGGTCATGGAATGCTATTGTCGTATTATAGGTTTAAGGAGGTCTAGCTATTGATTTTTTATCGCCCCATACTTGATTCGGTTGCCAAGGTGCTCCATATATAGGAGCTATTTTGTATCGATTAGCATTGTTTGCAGAAGCATTTTTCGCTATTAAAGTGGGTCATCTGATATCTTGTCATCTGATACCGATGGGAATTTGCGAAGACAAGGTAGTCTATCATGGCTATACCTACAGTTAGGGTACAGGCCCTTACCGTTGCCTTTGGTAAAAGGGTTAGAGTTGTGTTTATAGTCGGACCTACAGTAAATAGCAGGGAGGGGGGTTGTGTGGAGGATGATGGTTAGCAAAAAAAATCCTGACCACCTTCAAGACCTGGATAAAAAGATGTAAAGTAAGAACCGTTTGTCGTGACCCCTTCCAGATTCGGGTAAAAGACCTACGGTAAAACCTGCCTGTCTTAACCAATTTCCTGACCCGGATAAAAATGTAACGTACAGTGAAATTACTAAAGTGACCAACTTCAGATCTGGATAAGAAGGGTCTACAGTAAAATCCGTTTTAGCGACCACCTTCCAGACTTGGATGTTTTTTTACCTCCCGACCTCTCCCCCCCCCCCCTCTACCGTGGAAAATTTTGCGATTTTTGCATATTTACACGCTTCAGACGATTCTGAACATTTTGGGTTTTTTTTTACCTCCGGATCCCCTTTCCTCACCGTAAGTCAATCTGAGTACTCAGTGGCTAGCAAAATATGGATATTCCAAAGAATTTGCTGATTTATTTCTACTGCTACAGCTGCGCATATCTTCGTCAAGCATCTTACTGGGCTTATTACAGGAAAAGTCCTTGCTGCTCACCATGTTTGTGGTATGATGCTGTTATACGGTATTGGTCAATCTCATATCACAGTCAGAAGTGTCAGAAGAGGCCGTACAGAAACAGCCAACACTTGGTTGGGGAACTTCTCCCCCCCCCCACCCTATACGGCAGATTTTTTTTTACACTTACATCAGCAAAACTTGTACACTTCATTCCTTTTTTTCCTTCTCCCTCCCCCACAAACTTGCTTTCCTTACTGATGTATGAAGACCAAAGGGTTATTGATGTTTTAATCTGTGTAATTAAATGATTGATGTATTGAGTTTTCGAATTAATGAAATGTGTGATCTAATGTTGTGCTGATTGCATAACTTAAAATTGTAAGGTGGTTTTTATTTGGGAGCCACAGCAGAGCTGGTGATCTGTAAATTAAATTTCGTGGTCGCATTTGAAGGATCAGTAACTGTTTGATTGTAATTTTGTAAATGGATTTTAAAGCAAATTCATTTTCTATTGATAATTATGTAAGTAGATGAAAGGTGAGGTTGAAAATTAAAAAAGGAATGAAATGTACAAGTTTTGCTGATTAAAGTTTTACTGACATGCCATGGGGGGCAGAAGGCCTGGGGGGAGTCAGCCTACGGGGGGAGATCGCCAGGGGGGAGTTGGTAGGGGGAGTCCGCTGGGGGGGGGGGAGACCGCCTAGACCCCTTGGATGCTATACCAGTAACCAGAATTAAGGATATTGTAACTGATTTTGATAGAGGATCATGATTTACATTCTAACATAATGGCAGCATTAACAAAAGACAATATTCCTGATACAGAAGATGAACAATACTCGTTTTGGCTAGCTGCACAATTATTTAAAAATGATACTATTATGACGGATGAGATTATTGCAGGCACAAATGCAGGTACTACCACGATTATGACACAAAGCACGCCGGTTACAATGGCACCTTCGAGTAAGGCAGCTACTGAAGCAATTATTAATACAAGTCATCATGCAGCAAGCACTGCAACTGTGGCATATGTAAAAGTATAAAAGAAGAGAAAGAGAAGTTTAAGACCACCATTAAGAGGAGAACCTAGTGCTAAATTGAAAGCACATCATGTACATTACAAAGAGGAGCAGGAGAAGTTTGTTGCAGAACCACAGCCTACACCGCAACGTGCTCCACAAGATATATCTATTATGAAAACAATGGTTAAAATTTACACCAAGTTATTATGAAACAATGTAATGTGAAGACAAATCAGTCATATATGTATATATGTACATATGTAGAAGTTAGAAATTGTCATTATTTGCAATTGAGACACTGAAGTGATAACATATGGATATCCCAAATGATGAAGTGCAGTTTTTGCATTGTTATACAGTACTGCTAAATATAGATGAATTTGAGAGACATGTATGCGAAAACCTGATTGCCTTTCGTAAAGAAAGAGGACTTATTACTTGTCGCTTCCAAGCCTTCAAAAATGCTGAACAATATACATATCATCTATGTGATGATACTTAAACAACACCATTGCAGAACATATGTGCAAAAAGAATAGCTGATGCGTCAGATCGACCGCCTACAAGAAACAAAAGAAGAAGGATGTAAGTTGGTAGAGGTAGAAGAACAAGCCTTGGTGGACATGCACTTCAAGAAGTGTTTGAACCTGAAAATGGATCCGACTTGTTACTGGAAATGCGACAGCAAGAAAATGGCATCACACGATATTTGAAAGATGTATTAAATAATGGAATAAAATGGTATATTGTCGTTTTAGCTCAGTTCAAGAAAATAATAAAAAATGAGCCGGGGGTGTTAGAAGAACGCGTATATAACACTCACCTGAGCACTCAGACTCTCCCCCGTAGGCTGACTCCCCCCCCCCCCCCGTCCTTCTCCCACCCCCATGGCATGTCAGTGAAACTTTAATCAGCAAAACTTGTACATTTTATTCCTTTTTTAATTTTCAACCTCACCTTTCCTCTACTTACATAATTATCAATAGAAAATGAATCTGCTTTAAAATCCATTTACAAAATTACTGTGGCTCCCAAATAAAAACCACCTTACAATTTTAAGTTATACAATCAGCACAACAGTAGATTAGACATTTCATTAATTCAAAAACTCAATACATCAATCATTTAATTACACAGATTAAAACATCAATAACCCTTTGGTCTTCATACATCAGTAAGGAAAGCAAGTTTGGGGGGAGAAGAAAAAAAGGAATGAAGTGTACAAGTTTTGCTGATGTAAGTTTTTAAAAAAATCTGCCGTGCTTGACGAAGATATGCGCAGCTGTAGCAGTAGAAATAAATCGGCAACTTCTTTGGAATATCCATATTTTGCTAGCCACTGAGTACTCAGATTGACTTACTGTCAAGTCTTTGGTGTTCTGGCTGGTTTGTCCTAAGTTATATAGCAAGTTGTTCAGAACTGTCTGAAACGGATAAATATGTCAAAATTACAAAATTTTCCCAAGGTGAAGAAGGGGGATCAGGACGTCAAACCCCCCCCCCCCAAAATGTTCAGAATCGTCTGAAGCGTGTAAATATGCAAAAATCGCAAAATTTTTCCCACGGTAGTGGGGGCAAGAGGTCAGGAGGTCAAAAAAACAAAATTGTTCAGAGTGGTCTGAAACGGATAAATATATATATATAATGCGTGTTCTGTGTAAGACTGTATGCGACCGTTTCACAATGGCTACAGCAAGTACAATGTCATCACGAACCGCTCACTGTCAAGCGAATCGAACCCATCATTGCAAATTTAGAGTCTGATGACATTGTCTGCATTGAAGATGTTAATTTTTCAAGCAGAACGTCAAAGCCGTTTCCAGCCAGACTGTTCGTGTATGAACTCTATTCAACGTCCAGGAAAAGTGAAGTTTGCTGTGCTCCAATCACATTCAACGTCAAAGCGATGAAAGGATGGCGGTTGCAGGCGATAGAGCATGCGGATTTTGAGCGAGCTACACGCTTCACTCTATGCCTTGGGCGCGGTCAATCTTCAAGACAGGAAGAGGATCAATATCCGTTTTGGGCCATCTACTACCCCGATGCCTGCACCTCCATACGCGGACAATGTGGGTGTTGGCTGAAAGAAGACAGATGGATGAGTACACAATGCTCGCATATGGTGTGTACGCCATGCGCGTGTTACATCACCATGCATGCTTCTCAAAACAAGCAGTACTGTTCCACTTGTCCAGACTGTTCAGTTTTGACCACGTATATCGTTTTCAATGGCAACCAATGTACAGACAACAGAACGCACGAACACAGAATCATCTTTTACTAAAAAAAACCTACGGTCTTTTAACAAGGATACCAACTGATATGAAATGCTGAGAGCTGCCGCTATTGTGTAAGTGTGTAAGTGATAATGCCTGACTGTTGATGGATGTGCTTTTTTCGATGCAGTGCTGGAATCTTTTTTTGGATTTCCCCTTTGTTTTTGAATGTTGATGGATGTGTTTTTTTTCGAGACAGTGAAGGAAACTTTTTTGTATTTCCACATGGTATTTGATTCCTTTAAACTTGCAGGTTTCCCTTCTTTTACTTTTTTCCGACTCATTGGAGGTTTAACACAGTAAAGGTTTTTTTTTTGGTTTTATTCAGTAGTCCTAAGAGATTTCAGAATAAATCCAAAAGGACTTTTTTCTGACTCGTTGCCGGCTTAAGATAGTAAAGGCTTTTGATTTTATCTAGAAGTCCCAAGGGACCACGAGCGGGGTTTGTACCCTTGAAACTGCATGGCTGGCAAGCGTCTTTTACCTTTCGGCCAAAGACCCCCTCAAGAATTTTGATCGGATTGCCTTTTAATCTTGTACAAATGTTCATTAGCCTGTTCTCTCTTAAAAAGCTACTTTTTTGGCGATCCACCAAAAATTGGTCAAATATCGACATTTTAAATTTTTTGTACCCAATTTTCAAAAGGGTTTTTCTCCACAATTTTGATAAGAGTTTCTCTAATTTTTTGTACGAATGTTCTCTAGATAGCCTCTCTTGAAAAAATACCTTTTAGGCGATCCACTAATTTAGCCAAATGGGGCATTTTTTATTTATTGGTGGTCAATTTCCAAAATGCTTCTTCTCCAACAATTTTAATTGGATTCCTTTCAAATTCTGTGTGATTATTCTCTTGATTGTTCTGTCTTGAAAAACCACTTTTTTGGCGTTCCACCAAAAACCGGTTAAAATGGTTTTCATTTAAAAAATTTTGGTTGTCAATTGTCAAAATACTTGTTTCTCCGACAATTATGATCGGATTTTTTTTTCAAGTTTGGTATAAATGTTTACTCAGAAGGTCTGTCGTGAAAAATTACTTTTGGGGGAAGGGGGAGCGGGGGGAATAAACTTAAAATTGATTGAATTGCCGGCATTTTTTATTTTCTTGGAAGCCAATTTTCAAAATACTTCTCCCACAGTTTTGATCGGACTCCTTTCCAAATATGCACGGTTGTTTCCTATATTGTTTTCTCTTTAAAAGTTTTTTTTGGCGGTGTGCCCAAAATTGCTTAATGGGGGACATTTATAAATATTTGGAAGCCATTTTTAAAATACTACTACTACTACTTCTTCTTCTTCTTCTTCTTCTTCTTCTTCTACAATTTCGATAAATGTTCACTACACCGTCCTGTCTTGGAAAGTTCCAAAAGATTCAAAAGAAAATTGGCTAAATAGACGTGGTTTTTTATATACTTTAGTTGCCGATTTTCAAAATTTTTCTACTTCAACAATTTGTAACGGATTCCCTTCAAATTTTGTAAGAATGTTTACTTGGTAGGCCTCTCTTAAAATTTTTGGCGATCCACAAAAGTTGGCCAAAATAGGGGCATTTTAAAGTGGTTTTTGTAGCCAGTTTTTCCAAAGGTTTTTTCTTTCACAAGTTTGGACGGATTCCCTTCAAATTTTGCAAAACTGTTCACTAACCTACCGTATTTTGAAAAGTTACTTTCTTGGCGATGCACCAAAAATTGACAAAATAGGGAACAATTTTAAAAATCCTTCTTCTCCCAAAATTTTGATAAGATTGCCCTCAAATTTTGCAAAAATGTTCACTAGGCGGTCCTGGTTTGTAAAATTACTTTTCTGGCGAATCACCAAAGATTGGCTAAATGGGGAGGGGGGGGAGGCTTTTTAAAAAAAATAATAGTAAATTTTCAACAGCTTCCTCTGCCACAATGTTGATAGTATTTCTTTCCAATTTTGTACGATTGTTTTCTAGATAGTTCTCTCTTGAAAAGTTATTTCTTGTCAATTCGCCAAAAATTAGTCGAATAGGGCCATTTATAATTTTCTGGCTGCCAATTTTCAAAATGATTCTGCTCCCACAATTTCAATCGGATTACCTTTAAATTTTGTATGAATGGGTATGCTTCTCTTGAAATTGTTTGGCGATCCACAAAAAATTGGCCAAATAGGGAATATTTTAAATTTTTTGGGAGCCAATTTTCAAAAGGTTTTTCCTCACAATTCGGAAGGGGTGCATGAGCAAGGGAATTTTCCTGAAAAATTGGGCTTCAAAAGATGAGACGGCAAAGAGCTAGCCCAATAATTAATTTAGCACCGGACCAGAACATAGACCGATAAATGCATACAAAGATTTCTTTCCCAGAAAAATAGGAAACAGATTTTTTGTATCTCTGGTAGACTGGATAGTCTGCCATAGATACCTTCAAACAACGCTCGCATTTCGGACCAGTACGCATATTTATGTAACTTGCATTGATGCGCGGTTCTTATTCAGACAAGTGCGCATGTTTATTTAATTTTGCGTAGATGCGCGGCTCCCATTTTTGAACATTTTGATTGATTGATTGATTGATTGATTGATTGGTTTAACGGCACCAGCAACCCGTTAGGGTCATATTGTGTCAGTTCTGTTGCTATAGGAAGACTCAGTTGAAACTAAAATCAATTAATATAGACAAAACAAGCACTGTATACATCTAAAACCAACTAAAACTTACTGTACAAGTGTATTTCTTTCAGAAAGGAAATAATTTTGCTTGGTGCTACCTTTGTAAAAAGGTCTTTCATGGAGTTCAAACTGTAGTAGCGTGAACGGATGTTATGAAAGTCTACGCAATTGAGTAGAATATGTTTTACAGTCAAACGTTCTTGGCACCCAATACATTCGTGAGGCGCATCGCCTCTCAAGAGATATCCGTGGGTGGTGCTATGTATGCCCGATTCGAGTTCTATGCATAACCGTTTTGGAACATTGCACATGTTTATTTAAATTGCGTTGATGTGCGGTCCGCACTTCTGACGAGCGCCCATGTTTTTTTCCTCTTTTGTGAATGTGCGGTTCTTATTTCGGATCAGTGCGCACGTATATTTACCTTGTGTTGATGTGCGGTTCTTATTTCGGATCAATGCGCATCTTTATTTACATTATGCTGATGGTCGGTTCTTATTTCGTATCAGTGCGCATGTTTATTTACCTTGCGTCGATGCGCGATTTTTATTTCAGACCAATACGCATGTTAATTGTACTTGCGTTGATGAGCGGTACTTATTTTGGACAAGTGCACAAGTTTCCATAGGTTGCCTTGATGCGCGGTTCGCATTTCGGACCAGTTTGCATGTTTATTTAACTTGCGTTGATGCACGGTGCTTATTTTGGACGTGTGCCTATGTTAATTTAACTTGCGTTGGTGCGTGGTTTGCATTTTGGACCAGTATGCATGTTTATTTAACTTGCGTTGATGAGCAGTTCGAATTGCGGATCATTACGCATGTTTATTTAACTTGCGTTAATGCGCGGTTCGAATTTCGGACCAGTGCGCATGTTTATTTAACTTGCGTTGATGCGCAGTGCTTATTTTGGACCAGTGCAAATGTTTATTTAACTTGCGTTGGAGCGTGGTTGGCATTTCGAACCACTGCGTATGTTTATTTAACGTGCGTCGATGCGCGGTTCTTATTGCAGGCCAATGCGCATATTTCTTTAACTTGAGTTGATGCGCGGTTCTTATTCTGGACCAGTGCGCATGTTTATTTAAGTTGCGTTGATGCGCAGTTCTTATTTTGAATAGTGCGCATGTTATTTAAGTTGCGTTAATGGGCAGTTCGCATTTCGAAATAGTGCGCATGTTTATTTAACTTGCGTTGATGCAAGGTGCTTATTTTGGTCCAGTGTGTTTGCTTATTTAGCTTGTGTTGCTGTGCGGTTCGCATTTCGGACCAGCGCGCATGTTTTTTTTAACTTGTGATGATGCGTGGTTCGCATTTTGGACCATTGCGCATATTTATTTAACTTGTGTTGATAATCGGTACTTATTTTGGACCGGCACAAATGTTTATTTAACTTACGCTTATGTGCGGTTCGCAATTCGGACCAGTGTGCATGTTTATTAAATTTGCGTTGATATCCGGTTCGCATTTCGGACCAATATACCTGTTTCTTTAGGTTGCGTTGATGCGCAGTTCGCATTTTGGGACAAGTGAGCAGGTTCATTTAACTTGCGTTGACGCGCATTTGTGTTTCGGACCAGAACGCGTCGATTCATGGTTCTTTCTTCGGACCACTGCGCATGTTTATTTAACTTGCGTTGATGCGCGGTTCTCATTTCAGACCACTGCGCATGTCTATTCAACTTGCGTCGATTCGTGGTTCTTTTTTTCGGACAAGTGCGCATGTTTGTTTAACTTGCGTTGATGTGCGGTGCTTATTTTTGGACCGGATCGCATGTTTATTTAACTTCCGTCGATGCGCGGTTCGCATTTCAGGCCATTCCCCATGTTTATTTAACTTGTGTTGATGCGTGGTTCTCATTTTAGACCAGTGCGCATATTTATTTAACTTGCGTTGATGTGCGGTTCGAATTTCGGACCACTGCACATGTTTATTTAATTTGCCTCGATGTGCGGTTTGCATTTCGGACCAGTGCGCATGTTTCTTAAGCTGCGTTGATGCACGGTTCGCATTTCAGACCACTGCGCATGTCTATTCAACTTACGTCGAAGCGTAGTTCTTTTTTTTCGGACCAGTGCGCATGTTTATTTAACCTGCGTTGATGCGCGGTGCTTATTTTGGACCAGTTCGCATCTTTATTTATCTTTCGTCGATGCGCAGTTCACATTTCGGACCAATGCGCATGTTTATTTAACTTGCATCGATGCGGAGTACTTAATTTGGACTACTGCGCAAGTTTATTTAACTTGCGTTTATGCGCTGTAGGAGAAGATTCATTTAATTTTTTTTTTCAAAAATTCCGAAAAAAGTTCAAAAGTTTTCCAATTCACTCAAAAAGCACAAGCCGTATGCATGACCCCCCTAGAGACGGCTCATATCGAAAATAAATGAAATCTGATAAAAACTGCAGGATGAAATGCATTTTGAATTTTTTTCTTCAAAAATTCTCTCATCGACTGAAAAAGACAGGCCATATTCACGACACCCTAAGCATGCCTCAGCCACAGAATAAATGATGTTTGATCAAAACTGCAGGAGAAAATGCATTTTGAGGTATTTTCATCAAAAATTCCCCCCGAAATCAAAAATTCCCAAGTCGAGTCAAATAGCACAAGCCGTATGCGAGGATACCTCATAGCAAAAATAAATGAAATCGGATAAAAACTGTAGGAGGAAATGCATTTTAAGTTTTTCTTCAAAAATTGTCAAAAAATACAGAAATTGTCGGATCTACTAAAAAGCGCAAGTCGTATTCTCAACCCCTTAGGGATGCCTGAAACCAAAAAAAAAACTGTAGGGGGAAATGCATTTTGAAGTTTTTTTCTTCAAAAACTCCCTAAAAATACAAAAATTGCCCGATCGACTAAAAGGCACAAGCCGTATGCACTCACACCAAAAATAAATGACATCGAATCAAAATTGTAGTGTTAGATGCATTTTGAATTATTTTCGAAATTTTTGTTTAAAAAATTCCCAAAAAAAAAATACAAACTAAAAAAGCACAAGCCGTATACACGACCCTTTAGGGGTGCCTCATACCAAAACTAAATGACATCGGGTCAAAAATGTAAGAGGAGATACATTTTACAATTGCTTTAAAAAAATCCCCAAAAATTCAAAAATCACCCGATCGACTAAAAAAGCACAAGCCATATGCACGACCGCTTGGGAAATACTCACACCAAAAGTAAATGACATCGAATCAAAATTGTAGGAGTAGATGCATTTTTTTTCAAAATTTTTGCTTAAAATATCCCCAAAAAAACAAAAAATTTCCGATCAACTAAAAAAGCACAAGCCGTATGTACGACCCTTTAGGGGTGCCTCATACCAAAAATAAATGACATCGAGTCAAAAATGTAGGAGGAGATACATTTTTAATTTTTTTCTTTAAAAATTCGCCAAAAGTTCAAAAATCACCCGATCGACTAGAAAAGCACAAGCCGTATGCACGACCCCTTAGGAATGCCTCACACCAAAAATAAATGACATCGGATCAAAATTGTAGGAGGAGATGCATTTTGAAACAAAGTTTACAGCGAACTAACTAACTAACTAACTAACTAACTAACGGACGCCATCCGCAGCTGGGCTAAAAAGTTGTTTATTTGCGATCAGCGTATGTAAATATGTAACAAATACACAATCTTGGCGTGGATCTGAAGATGCCTAGAAATAGGATGTCTAATGATGTGACTCCAAACCGACTTTGTTTACATTGCTCCAGTACGATGTCAAAGGTTATATCTGTAACACGTTGCTAAGGAGATTTTACATCCAGCTCCGGTATTCACAAAATGTAACTATGCAGTTAACTGTGCACAGAACAAGGGAAACCAACTGATTTAGCTACATTACGCAAATCAATTTTGTAAAAATTTGTTTTAATATTACAATAAAAAAGATATTAATCAACTATAAAGTCCTGTTTGCTACAAGAGCAGATAACAGATTCTGTTAACTGTACAGTTAAGTTTTATCAATATTATGTTGCGATATTATGTTGCTCTTAAAGTAAATAGCGCAGCGTCAACGATAGCGCTGGTGATAAAAACATGTATTTCAACAGTTTCTGCGTTCATCACAATATTTTTTGCATATAAACAATTACACACAACCTGTCAAAATAAAGTCAACCTAAGTGATCACCTTTAAATAGAAATATTTTTTCTAAAGTGCGCGCAATTCAATCAAAAGGTGAGAATTATGTTATGGGGGAGGCAAAATATCCTCCCCCGCGGTTAGAATATTTTGGCGCGTCCCTGTTTTCTGCACTAGTCAGGAAGCTGATAGCCTGGTGGTTGTTAAACATCTATTTTTTTTAAAAATATTATATCAAAATCACAGGCTCGAATATATAACGATTGCTGACGCCATACTTACATAAAAGAAACTTGCTTTATACAGTGCATGTAAAAGCAAATATGTTGAATGGTCCTTTCCAAATATTATACCTCAATATAACTTTGCAATATGGTGTGCTTGTCATTCTGAAGGTTGCTGTTTGGTCGTTTTATGGTCGTTTCTGTGAGAAATGCGACTTTCAAGCGAAGTGATTGTGACTTTTCTTTCGGTTAGTAGATAATAATTGAGATAAAACTCGGTCATCATCGCAAAAAATATATAGGAAAGAACTACTTGTAAAATGTCACCTTAAAGAAGGAAAAACTTGTCACAATTTTCACACATATTTATTCCTAATGAGAAACAATATACACGAAACTACTGTTTTTCATGTATATGTGCTTATATCACACTGTCAATCGACAACCAGATAGAATTCCGCTAGATAGTGGAATGACTCACTTGCAGAAATCACTAAAGAAAATATTTGTATTAAATTATGACCAAGAAGCTCAAAGTCAGGCAGTACTAATTCTTTATCGTCGTTTAGGCCCAAAGGGTCGAAAATGAATCCAGAATCGCTCTATCTCTAACCGTTTTCGAGATAATAGTCAACTTATTACCTTGACTATAACCGAGAAGTTCAATCACCAAGGTGTCTCTTATGTAACGTTGTTCAGGTTCAAAGGGTCGAAAACGAGCTCAAAACCGCTCCATTTCTCACCGTTTTCGAGATAACAGTTAACTTGCGGTTTTGAACTTGACCGTGACCCAATGGGTTGTTTAGGCCCAATGGGTCGAAATTGAGCTCAAAATTGCTCTACCTCTAACCGTTTTCGTCATAATAGTCAACTGCCGGTTTTTTTGCCTTCACTGTGACCGAGAAGGTACCTCTTATGTAACGTTGTTCAAGGTCAAAGGGTCGAAAATGAGCTCGAAATCGCTCCATTTCTAACTGTATTGTTAGCTCCTTGACCTTGATAGTGACCGAGAAGGTCAAGGTCACTGAAGTACCTCTTTTATAGCGTTGTTTAACCCCAAATGGTCGAAAATGAGCTTATAATCGCTCTTTCTCTACCCGTTTTCGAGATAAACCTGCCAATTGTTAACGGCACATGAGATCACATGACCTGTGACCTTAACTCTCAAAGTAAAGATTCATGAAGGAAGGTTATCCCCTTCGTGCGTACGTTTATATGTTCAAACTGGGATTTGAGCATCTTTTATGACCCCGTTTCATGATTAATAGGCGTTTTGAAACATATTTTGACCTTACTTTAGCCTTGGCCTTTGAGGTCAAGGTAAACAAATATTTGTAGTTTCATCGAGACGTGATGATTGTCTAAATGTGTACCAAATATAAGGCTCCGCTGACTCAAACGCCAGGTGGAGTTTTCTGGAAACCTTGAGCTTGATCTTTGAGGTCAAGAGAACAGGCGGTCTCCCCCCTGGCGCTTCCACCCCCGGCCTTCCCCCTGGCGGTATCCCCCTGGCGCTTCCTCCCCCGGCGGTTTCCACCCTGCGGTTTCTCCTCTGGCGGTCTCCCCCAGGCGGTCTCCCTCCTCGTCCTTCTCATCCCCTCCCCACGGCAGACTTTTTTTTAAAACTTACATGAGCAAAACTTTTACATTTAATTTTTTCCTTCTCCCCCCCTCAAACTGGCTTTCCTTACTGATGTATGAAGACCAAAGGGTTATTGATGTTTTTAATCTATGTAATTAATGAAATGTCTGATCTACTGTTGTGCTGATTGCATGGCACCAAAGGGTTAGTGATGTTTCTTTAATCTGTTCAATTAAGTGATAGATATATTGAATTTTTAACTGAATCAATGAAACGTTGGATCTAGTGTTATGCTCATTGCATGGACGTGACTTTGCCAATCGCCATGTAATCGCCATGTAAGTAGATGAAAGAGGAGGTTGAAAATTAAAAAAGGAATGAAATTTACAAGTTTTGCTGATTTAAGTTTTACTGACTAAAAACATATGCCATTGGAGGGAGAAGGACGGGGGGAGTCAGCCTACGGGGGAGATCGCCAGGGGGAGTGGTAGGGGGAGTCCGCCGGGGAGGGGGGAGGAGACCGCCGGGGGAAGGGGGAGACCGTCTATACCCGAGGTCAAAGCATTATGCGGATTCTCCGAGACCTCATCACCTCCTATGCTTGTCAAATTTATCTCCCCTTGTCAAAAACTGTAGGAGTTTTCTGGAAGCCATCCAAACGGAAAAAAGAGAAGAAAAAAGAAAAAAAAAACGGCAGAAGCTTCCAGAAAACAACAAATTTATACCCAGACGAAGTTTGCAAGTGGAAACTGTTAAGTTTCTTATTTTTGTAAATAAAACAAAGATCTCCCCGACTAAACTCATAATTCCACAATAAGCATTTCCCATTTTTCTGTTTTACTACAATAAAAGATTCATTTCTGCAAACATAATCATAATTAACTGTCGAAAATTCAAAAGTAACAAAACTAGAGTGGCCAGTGCTCACCAGCAACAGTGTACCCGAATACTTTCACTAGGCAGCCGTTGTCTTTTTGTTATTGTGAACAAATGTTTCCGCAACAGCCCTTTCACAAAGTTTTTTTAATCGTTATCTCGAACTCGGTTATCTCGAAATCCCAGCTATCTCGAACCTTTTCCGACGTCCCATTTTTTCTTATGTAAGTCTTATAAAATCCCTCGTTATCTCGAAGTTACTTCCCCGTATATTTCGAACCTTTGAACTTTAAAGAAACATTCTACTTTTAGCTGCAGAAGTGCTTAAAAAACAGTTCAAAGGAACTTTTTATAAAAGCCAAGCAACACTCCATGTCCTTTCATTGTGATACAAGCAAAAAACTCCTGCTACTCGGTAGTTCACAGTGGCGTTCTCATCTCACTGAGTAAATTGAGTTGCAATCAGCTGGTAAAGAGTCCTTTTGCATAAAAGGTGCATGTATCTTCTTTACTGGTTAGGTGAGTTTATAGAGAACTTGTAAAAAGAAAGTGCAGTTAGAAAGGAATTTTAGTTGCATTTTTCAGCTTATTGAGAAAACCGAGTTGCAATTAGAACATAAAGAGTGCCTTTGTGTAAAAGGTGCCGGTATCCTTTTAAGGACTAAGTGAGTTTATGCAAAACTCGTGAAAGACAAAATGCAATTGGAAAGGGATTTTGGTTGTAATTCAAAAGCTCATTGAGGAAATGGAGCTGCAATCAGCTGGGTAAGCGTTATTTTGTATAAAAGCTCTTGTGAAAGGCAAAGTGTAATCAGAGACACATTCGCAAACATTTATAAACTTGTAATAATCGACCCAACTGTCCCTCCCAGCTTTCCCCACCATGACCAACGAAAGATATCCCATCTTCCCAGAAGTCTGTTTGCGTATCACCTTTAATTCATTACTGAAGGGGCCGTTACTTGACTTGTGAGTATCTTAATGCTCTTTTTCTATACAAGTCCAAGTACAGGTGTTTTATCTGGGTCTAGGAGGTAGTCATTACGAATAAGTTAACGGTACGCCTTTTCATTTGGTTCTGGAAATGATCATGTAAAGAGGTTTTATCCGGGGTTGGGAGGTGGTCAAGACAGGCAGGTCTTATCGTACGCCCTTTTTTCCGGTGTAAGGAAACGTTTTGACCCCCAAAATAAATCGACCCCCGGTCGATTTGTTTTAAAACAAACAGACCCCCCGGTCGATTTGTTTTAAAACAAACAGACCCCCTCTGAAATGTTTTAACCCTCTTATTTTTTGTTGATTTCTTTATTTCTTTCCATATATGGCCACCTTATTAGTTTCTTTAATTGAAATAAAACTATATCCACGAATAACAATTTATCTAGCAACTAACATCTACATTTTCAAACACGAAAACACTTCCAACACCACTAACATACAGTCACCAAAAAATCTGTCCAAGCTCAATAATGGCATTTCAAAGGCTAAAAATAATAATTTTCTGCATCAAGAGGTAGAAAATGCTTAAAATAGTATTTAAAAACCACATGCACCTTTTTTACTTCCTTTTTATATTTAAACATGATTATTTGGAGGGAGTCATTTTATTATGGGGGAAGTCTGTTTGTTATGGCGGGTTTTCCCAAACCGGGGGGGGGGGTCGATTTTTTTTGGGGTCAAAACGTTTCATTACACCGGATCAGGAAAGTGGCCACTGGAAACAGGTTCTATTTTACGCTTTGAATGTTTTATAGTCATGATAATTGTGCCGCAGATCACTCATGTCTGTGGAAGGGAGCAGTTCCAAAAAGAGATCTGCTTGTCATAACACAAGATATCATGTGACCCACTTTAAAAGTAAAAAATACTTCCAGGTGCTGCAAACATTGCTTACCGTTGCATCATTACTCCCAATATATGAAACAACCTGGCAACCAAATGAAAACAATATTGCGACGAATCACAAACAAATAGCTAGACCTGCTGAGGTCTATAAATACAACCGAATCTCGGACCGAACACCCTTCAGACAGAACACCCTCCGGATTGAACCGCCCTTCTTTTTGATTGCTACAGACAAAACCCCCTCCTCGGTACAGACAGAACCCCCTCATTTTTTAGAAACAAAATACTTTCATGTGCGAGGCAATGCATTGGGATTGCCTGGATTAGCCAAGTGTATGGGTCAAATTATTATGACACTTGGGGTGTTTAAGTGGGCCGTGTAAATAGATGGCATGTTTTTCTTCGGATTTACTGAGTATTTACAAAAATTGAATTGAGCCGGGGTAAAGTTTTCATTGAATAAATCTGAAAATGTCCACGAATCAACATCATCTAAGGTTTTTTAACGAAATCGAAGTTGCGTGAGTGGGATTATGTGATATCTTAACCTAATCCACTAATCCGTACAGCTAAATCTGTAATTAATCCGTCCTTGCCTGTGCATGTGCGCAAAGGCACATTGTATAAATTCAAAAATAACCACGAATCAACATCATCTCCATTTTTTTATGAAATCGAAATTGCGGCAAAAATAGGTGAATCAACACTCTGGGATAATATCGAATGTGGATAAGGCCGTATATATACCACCGTTTTTGACCATGGTTTAACCACAACTGAATTGCAATTATTAAAGTTATACCAACAGCTAAAGGAGGAATTAAATTATACTGCAATGGATACACAAACACAAAAAGACAAGTCTAAGACCACAACAAGATGGGAATGTTCCTAAAGAGGGACCTTAAAATGCAAAGGCGCCACTGTTACAGACTTGGAGGTGCGTTTTTAAATATACTTAAATCTATGTTTGAGAAACAATCAATTAATAATGAAAAATGTAAGCTAAACAACTGTCAAATAAAAAAACTGCCCTGAGTATGCTGAACCTTTGCTGAGCTACTTCGACGCCACCTACGTGTACGGATCATACAGACAACCGCCTGCTGTTAATCCGGATGCAACACCGCCACCTGTGCGTATTCGCAACCTTCCACCTCGCTATCAACCGCACACATGGAATAACCATGACACTACTATGCAAGACGACAGCCGCACCAACAACCTTGTAGAAGGGTGGAATAACGATTTTTCGAGCCATGGTTGACCACGTTTTGGTATTCGTTAGAGTGCATTCAGAAAAAAGCAGCGGTTGTTTGTACGCAGATCGCCCAAGCTGCCATTGGACAGCTACCAGCAAAACGTGTCCGCAAGAGAATAACAGCAATTCAGAAGCGTTTGAAAACTCTGTGCAGCGATCACGCTCAAGGTCGAAAAACGATTGCCGAGTGTCTCCAAGGACTTGGACAGAATATTAGGCTAGGCTAGTTCCAGGTGTCTAGAAGACTGATGATGTAAAGAAAAAAAAACACACAAAGATAAATTATAAACTAAGGGCGTTCTGTCTGTCTACTGTAAAAACAGCAAGGGGGTTCTGTCTGTAGCAGTGAAAAAGAAGAGGGTACAATCCAGAGGGTGTTCTGTCCGAAGGGTGTTCGGTCCATCCACCAATACAACCCTATTCGTATCTCTCCCTCGTGTCCCCAAATTCTGACATGCCTCTGACAAAAACGTGAGACGAGTGAGTGGGGGTGTTCCACCTCCCTGAATCTAATACGTCGCATTACTTAGCATAAATATATAACTCACGTGTTTAGCTTTCCCACACTCTAGCCTGTTATAACAGCTGAAGACCTCACAATGCACTACAACTGACAATGACCCCTATCTGAGTGATATGTTATGTAACAGCTGTAGGTGAGTAACGCACAAACGGATCAATTAAACTAAGTGTAAAAATAGCCAAACGATCAATAGCTGTGCTGATAATGATTTCAAGCATATCCAAAGAATGCAGGGACATTGGAGAATCTGGGAAATCCCAAGCGCAGTCAATAACTAGAACCCCATTTCGCTAGCGAAATGCTAAACATTTGACAAAAATTAAAAGGCAAAAATACTTCCTTCAATAGGTTATTTCTTGAATAATATATTTCAAACAACACAGCTTGAATACGTCTTATAAGCTGAGCAGTGTTTGGGTTTTGTTAACTTAAGGTTTTATTAACTGATCAGGCATACGCCGTGTTATCTAATTACGCAGTGAGAGCTCGCACAAAGCTGGGCATCTGTGTGTTCTGTGCTGGGCGCTAAATACAAAAATACACCCTTTTTACATGGCGTTTTAAACAAGAAAAGGAAATCGAAGGCGAAAATAAAAAGTGTCATGCACACGTTCATATCAAGTTCTACCTAAGTCCTAAGTTTCGTGGCCCTAGGACCCGTAGTGCCAGTGGAGGAGAAAGAAACAAAATCGAAGACAAAATCGAAAACTTGGGACCTATGAAGAGCTTGATCTGAAGATGTGCATGTCACTTTTTATTTCACGTTTATATTGACTTTTCATAAAGAATGCTTTTTTCCACTATGGGATTATACGGTGACCATTTGCTTCGCAATGTTTGATGGGTTAAACGCTTTTTTTCGGTAAGCACACGTTGGTAAACTTGCCGAGCTACAACTGAAGGAACTACATTTTCTTTTCTGCCCCTAGGGCAAATTATCTCAAATTTTACTACCAGAATGATAAGATTTAGAGCCAGATCTTCTACCCCAAAAAGAAAGTCTTTTATGGTACAGGTGTGCTGTAATTTGTCAGAAATATCCAAAATCATAAATGTCTCCTCCACCCACTTTTGTGTATACCCACAATCAATTAGGGCGTGAACTAGCATATCTTTCCACCAGTTTGGCAGTATTCGCAGTCTGAGGAATTTTTTACTTTCCACCGGAAGAGATTTTCTCCACAACCAACAATGTTATGCACTAATTTAAACTGGAACGAAATTAGTTTAGTTTCTGTCGTACTTTTTTTGCAAGTGGGATACTCCTGTAAAAAACGTCATTGCTTATCTGGTGCGATGTATGCCACTTTAACATGGCTATTGCAGGGCTGCTCTTTATAAAGGTGAAAAGCATCGCAAATTGTTTGCCTTTCACCTTCGTAATATTTATAGTTTTACCGTCAATTGTTTTAAATAAGTCATTGACCGAAAAGTTTGGTTTTTCCCCTGCTGTTTTCAGTGTAGTATCTTTTCTCATAGCACTCTTCGTGGCCTGCACTACGTCTTGAAAGGTTACAAAATCTACCTTTATTGTATATTTGTCTACAAATTGTTGATAGGTGAGGAATTTTCCTTCCTTGTCACACAGGTCGTGAATGAGCACCACACCTTTATCGAACCATTCCTTGTAAAAAATGCTTTTGCCGTTAATCAGAATATTTTTGTTGTTCCAAATGACATATTCGGCGTTGTCTGCTTTTAGGATTTCTGTGGCATGCAGTAACATTTTCTTATAAAATGTGGGCAGCCAACCTAGTTTGTCGATATCGTAGTTACACCTAAGCAAAAAAAGCAACCCGCCCATAGAGTTGAAATATCTATTGACTATGTCATTCCAGCCCACCCCTTGAAGGATTCGTTTCAACCAGGTCAGTTTTAACGCTTTACTTTGTGATTCAACATCTATGGCATTTAGACCACTTTCCTTCGGACCGTTAATCAATACCAAGTGTTTTACTTTAGGGGGTTTATAGTTCCAGGCAAATTTGTTTAATTCAGATTGGATTTTAGAAATTCTGTTCTCTTCGATATGTAGCATTGTCATATAATAAATTAGGTTGGAGATACCAAAGGTTTTTGCCACCAGTATTTTCCCGCACAAACTTAGGTCTCTTTGAGACCATTCGTGGAGGACGTTAGTCATTTTTTTAATTTTTGAGTCAACATTCTTTTTTAGTTTTTCTTCATTATTCGTTCCCACATGTACACCTAAAAGTTCAAAGGTATCAGTCTCTACCTTCATACCCGCAATTGTAGTTCTTTTGTATCTCCACGGGCCTAACCAGTAAAGTACAGACTTATCAATATTTAGCTTCAGACCAGAAAAACCCGAGAACGCTCGTATAGTTTCTATTAGTTTTAAGACAGAACGCGTATTTCTAAGCGAGCATGTACAATCATCTGCAAAATGCTTTAGTTTATGTTTCCGTTTTCCTATCTCAAACCCATCTATGTCCTTATCCTGTCTAATCATATAACCCATAATTTCTATACTCAGAAGAAATAGAAAATACGAGAACTGACACCCTTGCCTCAGGCCTCTGTGTAATTCGAACCAATCTGTTGTAAAGCCACCGTTGCAAACACAACTGTAAATATTTTTATAGCAGCATTTGACCCAGGAAATAAAGTCTTTACCTAAATTGAACCTTTCTAGCACCGTGAATAGAAAAGGCCATTCAACCGAGTCAAAGGCCTTTTCGAAATCAAGCTGCAATAATATGCCGGTTTTATTTTGCAGATCACAGAGTTCAATTAGGTCTTCAATGAATCTGATGTTTTCCCCAATAAATCTACCCTTTATAAATCCTGCTTGATCACTATGAATAACGCTCGGAATATGTTTTTCAAGTCTCATCGCCAAACATTTAGTTAGAATTTTATAGTCGGTATTAAGCAAAGAAACAGGCCTCCAGTTCTTTAAGAAGTTGTTGTCTTTGCCTTTTTTTTCTAAAAGGGTAATAACACCTCTTTTTGTGATGTCGATAGTTCCCCTTTACGTTTGCTAAAATTTAGTGCCTCAACTAGTTTCGGTCCCAAAATATCCCAGAATTCCTTGTAAAATTCTGATGTCAGCCCATCGCAGCGGCAAAGGGCTTCAAAACATTCAGCCACTGTGATATCTCCTCCACAGCTTCGTTTTTGAGCTTCAGTGAAGGGTTTAATTTCTCCTGCTTCAAGAACCTTTTTTCGAATATCGTTACCCTCCAGATGGACAGAGGACGCATACAGTGCTGAATAAAATTTGTGCTTTTCTTCAAGGATAGAGTTTGGCTCCGTAACTTCGAGACTTTCGCACATAAGTCTGGAAATAGTCTTTTTCTCAAAAATAATTTTTGCCTTATTATAAAAGTAAGGCGTGCTCCTTTCGTTCTCTTCTATATATTGTACGCGTGATCGCAACCATGCCCCTCGGGCTTTGTCTTCGTTAATCTTTTCTAGCTCTTCCTTACATTCAGCAAAAGAAACAATTTCCGCCTCTGTAGCCTCATCTGCGCATATCTTTTTATCAATATCTTCTAGTAGCTTCATGAGCTCCGTTTCTTTTTTTCTACGTTTTTTGCCCTATTTTTGCAATACATAATCGAAAACTCAACAATTTTGTGTTTTAACCAGTCAAATCTTAAAGCTATATCAGCTATTGTTTCTGCTGCCTTCCATTCACGATCTATTATTTCCCTCATTTGTTCATTGTATACAGGTTCTTTTAGAACAGACGAGTTTAGTTTGAAAAAACCTGGTCCGCGAGTTACCCTATCTAGAACAATTTCTAGTTCTATTAATGAGTGATCGCTAAAGAGCCCGGGCAATATTCGAGCAGATTTCACTTTGTCGGCCCATTTATTCTGTAGCAAAAAATAATCTAATCTACATTTGATGTTTGGGGAACTTTGAGACCACGCATACCGTTGCGTAGATTGATTTCGCACCCGCCAGATGTCTACCAAATGACAATCTGCTATGATGTCAATGAGTTCAGAGCGACTTTTTTTATTTGAATCGCTAATTCCACCCTTTTTGCCTAAGGCTGGTTCCAGGACTATATTGAAATCCCCTCCTAATATGAGCAAGTCACCAAAGTCTATATCTTTCAAAGTTACACGTAGCTTGATCAAGAAGGGAATTCTCTCTGTTTCCGATTTAGGACCATAAATATTTATAAGTGTTATACACGTTCCAAATCTTGAAAACTTAAGGACTTGGATACGCCCCGGTAATGGGTTACTATGGGAAATGATTTCCCAGTTTTTGCTGAGTAAAATTACCTGCCCTGCGCTACGTGTACTTCCTTGGTTTATATACAACATGGCTTCACCCCAGTCCCCCTTCCAGTTTTTTATATCTCCTTCAAGGGCATGAACCTCTTGAAGGAGGTATATATCTGACTTTCTTTCCCTTAAGAAAGACATGACAGCAATTCTTTTCCCTAAGTCCCGCAAACCCCTGACATTAAAGGATACTAATTTTAAACCATTCATTTTGATTTTCAACAACGACATGTGCCAAACCGAAGCCTACCAACCGTCCTGCATGAAAAACAAGCAACCAAAAACAACCAATAATAACTACACATAAACGCACAGACACATGGGTATAAGCACATAAACATAAAATTAATCTGAACAGCACAGTGAAGAACGTGTAACGTAAAGGACGCGTGTATTTTTCGTGCACAGCAATCGTGCAATACATATAAGTGACGGAAATAGAGCGTTTATTCCTAGATACTTTGAGATTTTCCACGAGAAGATAATTGCATAGATGTTACGAGTAAAGCAACGGAATAGTGGTATAAAAGAGAATGGGTACAACTGTTTTATGGGACTCATCTGGGTAGGTTCATTGCTTTGGAGTAAGCGTTTTATGAGCGGGTATGATATTGTTTTTACAAGAGTGATACGTCAGAGGCCACGAGCAATATAAAACCAAAGGTTCGAAAATAGTAAGTCACACCTTTGGCTTCATAAGGCTCCAACCGTGGGCTTTCACACACATGTTTCATCTTTCTTCTGTCACCACTCGTAGTACTACATATACCGTCATATTATACAAATGAAATAATTCTGGCGGCACCCGAAACACATCGACATAATACATGGAGTACCATATATACTGCTTTGAATTCGATTCACAACTTCAAACAACTGTGTTTGCAAGCAACACACGCATTACAGTGTATATTTTGGTTCATTCCATGACCAACACCACAATTTTAAAAACAAAATGTGCTGTCAAATACAATTAAAGGCAATTGATGTATTTATTTTTGATTCGTGGCTCTCGGGTTGGTTCTATTGCAAATTGGTCAGGGACGTTTTGAACTCCCCCTTTCCCTCAGTTGTAGATGGGCTACAGGAAATACTCAATGCACCATAGAGTTGACTATGCAGGAACACGAGCTTTTTGTTACACAGAGTTGTGGATGAAAATTGATCCCACCAACTGTTTAGAACTCTGGTACCCACGTTTATTCCAATTCTGGCATTTTTCTGATGGGAGTTACATGTTTGACTGCTTTTACAAGTGATCATTTACATTAGGTTTTGTATCGCCCTATAATGGCCTTTCACATGCAGCGCCTGCTTTTGTGTGTTCCCACCTATAACATGCCTTATATGGCCATATTGAACAGCTGAAACCAGTTACCCCCAAATGTAATCAACACCTTGGTGGAACAATACATACAATGCATTGAGCTGAACACACAAGACTGACAACAACGCGGGTCGCAAGCATAACGCTTTCTGCGATTTTTATTTTGTTTTGCCCTACCCGCCTCTCAACTGAGCTGCTCCCGCACAACTTCAAGCAGCCTTTCCATATGATTTTTCCCGGGATACTGCATTTTATCCAAGGATCTGTGGCCCATTCCCAGCCCCGTCGAAAAAAAAGTGTCATAAGGGTTGCACTCCATAATATGTCTTTTGGATGTCCTTAATAGTGTTTGTTTTAGCTCTGGATTTTGGGAAAACTTGCAATGCACAACCTCTTCCATAAGCTTTAAGTCCTGTTCTCTTTCCTCCTGGCTACTTGACTTGAATTTTTTACCCAGTCTTTTCATCGCAAACGGGTTCCTTTCTCGCATGATGTGAAAGGCGGTGCCAAAATCTCCGACTCTCTGCGCCCTCATGTACTGGTAGGCTTGCTCGGCGCAGTTAAAGAGCCTCCCATTTAGTTTAACAGTGGCCTTTAAAAAGTTACTAAAAGGCGACAGGTAGCCGTAGAATTTAACTTGCGTCTCATTCATCACAGTGTTACCCTCGTCGTTTATCCCTGCTGTGTTAATGTCTTGCACTGAAAAAAACTTTCCTTTGAATTTCAGTTTGTCCCTAACTAGTTTCGCATGTGGGTCGATTGTTTTAGCGTTCTTCAGAGCTCTGGATAGGTATTCTCTGCGCTGCTGGAAGGCGGAAGGGGCGTCTTGGCGAATAAATATTCCAGTTCCCCGAAGTAGCTGGCTATTCTGCAGTACCGGACTTTTATCAGTTATCGTGTTAAATCTCACGATAACTCCGGCGGGTTTTGACGGGTTTGTTTTTGCCAACCTGTGTGCTACGTCCACGGAATTTCGCATATGCAAACGCATATGTTGACTCAAAATAATTTCGATCAATCGCATGCAATCCTCCCCTTCTTTCTCTTCAACGCCCTCAAACACCAGATTGAACTTACGGCTGTGTTTGTCCAATCTCTCCACTTGAATCTCGAAGTCATTGGTCAACGCCGCTATAACTTGATTTTGTTCTGTCAGCTGGGCAGTGAGCTGACCTACTTCGTCTGTTAATGTTTTGAAGTCATTTTTACAGACCGTGTCTTCTTGGATAGCTACTATTTTGTTAGTGACTGGATTATCGTTCATCAACTCACTTATTTTTTTGGAGTTTTCACCTGCTATGTTTTGATATGTGTCCACCGACAACACTAAGGTATTTATCCTCTCGTCGACCTCAGCAATTTTGGCTGTTAATTTTGAGTCAATGATTTTATCCACTCTGGCGATTAACTTATTCTCCACTCTTGAGATCAAAGTTGATAAATTATCCTCCAGTTTTTGCTCTACACTTTTGGTGATTTTTTCGATTATTCTATCCAAATTTTCCTCGAGTTTTTGTTCGAAATTTGAAATCACGTTACAGTCTTCCCAGTCATCATGACTTTCGCTTTTTGCAGTTTGGCTAAGAGTGTCAGACCGTTTCCGTTTGCATGCTTTTTTCGCAGTTTTTTTGTTCCTTGGGCTTTTCCCTTTTGGTCTGAATTTTACTGGTGTTACCAGTAGTTCTTCCGTATTTTTTGTGATAATTTCACATATTTCCTCTCCGGTGACATCAGAATGAGCAGCGAACGACGAAGTATTTACATTTGAATTTTTTAATGCTCCCTTTATGTCCACCAGTTTGTCACTGTCCGCCATGTTTAAAATACTTGCAAGCTTTTGCTTGCAATAACTGGTTGTTATCCTCATTGTTTTAAAATTGTTTAAAGTCATTTTGATCTTGGCATGTTTTATTTTGTGTTACTACCTTTATTGTTTGAAATATCTCCTCTCTTCCATACTTTTTTCATATAAACAAATTGCTCTATGAAATCCGGTCTACATATTTTAAGTCACGTGTTCTCATAATCTCATAAGTCTATATTAACGTGAAACAGTAAACTCCAGTTGGCCGCAACCATTCTCCTGTTACAAGCAACCAAAAAATTGTGTATTGTGTGTATTTGTGTGGGTACTGTGTATGTGTAGGTGTAGGAGTAGATGTGTGTGTATGTGTGTATGCTGTCACATTGTAACTTTGTCATCAAAGAATTTGTTCAGTGAGCGTTTTGAACCCTGTGGTAGACCAATGTCCATTGACAGGCACCTAAGGCCAGTGAAATGGATGCTGCCTTGTGAAGCATTTTGAGGATACGTTATATTATGCTTTATGTGTGGTGTCTTCTGTACATTTATATCAATGTGATAAGCAAATAAAAAAAATGTCACTTTTTATTTTCGTCTTCGATTTTGTTTTCTTTGTCAAGTGTTAAAAAAAGCTTGATTTATGATTAAAAAACGCTCAAGTAAAAAGTCAAAGTGACTTATCCATATCTTTGTATGCATGACTTAATTAAAACTTAACAAGCCTTTGGCTTGCAAGGGCTATATGAATTTGTTCGATCAGCCGTTCGTCCTTTTTTCTTCTTGACAGTTTTTCCGATTTTTGTATCTTCGTCTTCTCTGACACTATGGGCCCTAGGACCATGAAACTTGGGACTTATGAAGAGCTTGATCTGAATGTAACTTTTTGTGCATGTCACTTTTTATTTTCGTCTTTGATTTCGTTTTCTTTGTTAAAACGCCTTGTGAAAAGAGTGTATCTTTGCGAGTAAATGCGGAGCATTTAATGTGCAGCACAGAACATCACACAGTTGCTAAGCTTTGTGCGAGCTCTCACTGCGTAAGCAGATAACACAGCGTATGCCTGATCAGTCAATCAAACCTTAAAGGTCCGATATTTAACACTTGACAAGCCTTTGGCTTGCAAGGGTTATATGAATTTGTGCGAGGAAAATTCGTCCTTTTTTTCTTCTTGACACTTTTTCCGATTTTTTGTCTCTTCTTCTTCTCTGACACTATCGGCCCTACGACCATGAAACTTGGGACTTATGAAGAGCTTGATCTGAACATGTGCATGTCACTTTTTATTTTCGTCTTTGATTTCGTTTTCTTTGTTAAAACGCCATGTGAAAAGAGTGTATTTTTTGCAAGTAAATGCGTAGCATTTAACCCACATCACACACAGTTGCTCAGTGAGCTTTATGCGAGCTCTCACTGCGTAAATAGATAACGCGGCGTATGCTAGATCAGTCAATAAAACCTTAAGTCAACAGAAACCAAACACTACTCGGCTTATAAGACGTATTCAAGCTGTGTTGTTTGCAATATATTATTCAAGAAATAACAAACTGAAGGAAGTATTTTTGCGTTTTAAGTTTTGTCAAGTGTTTAACATTTCACTGGCGAAGTGAGGTTCTAGTTTAGAATATTGTAAGCCGCATACATGCTGTTGCATAAGCTCTGTACATAGTTGTAGAACACACCGTATGCATGTTGTAAAATACTTTATATTATTCGAGAAATAACCCATTGAAGGAAGTATTAAAATGGAAGTAGTGAAATACGATTCTAGTTAAATTTGTGCCAGCAGCCGTTGGTCTCTTTTTTCACTTGACTGTGATCAGATTTCTTTTGTCATCTCCTCCACTGGCACTACGGGTCTTAGGGCCACGAAACTTTGTGAACGTAGGGCACAGAACACACAGTTGCTCAGCTTTGTGCGGGCTCTCATTACGTAAATAGATAACACGGCGTATATCGTGTCTATAAAACCTTAAGTCAGCAAAAAACAAACCAAACGCTACTCGGCTTATAAGACGTATTGAAGCTGTGTTGTTTGCAATGTATTATTCAAGAAATAACCAATTGAAGGAAGTATTTTTGCGTTTTAATTTTTGTGAAGTGTTTAACATTTCGCTAGCGAAATGAGGTTCTAGTTTTTTTATTTGTAGAAGCAGTCCTTCTGCCTTCTGCCTAGTGCGTTTTTATTTTTCTCCCGTAGATAGGAAACATATTTTTTTATGCATTCTCCCTCTCTCTCTCTCTCTCTCTCTCTCTCTCTCTCTCTCTCTCTCTCTCTCTCTCTCTCTCTCCCTCTCTCTCTCTCTCTCTCTCTCTCTCTCTCTCTCTGTGCATGTGTGTGTCTGTCATAGATATCTGAGTTTGTTAACAAGATAACTATCGAACGAAGCGTCTTCGAATCATCTTCAGATTTGGTGGGATTTTTTCTTGGTTTGGTCCGAGGGTTGAGATTGTAATTGACGTAAATTGGAAACGTCACCGAATATGGCAATTGCGTGGTTGTTTTAACGGGGTACGGACAAAATGGCAACGGACATAATGGCAACAGACATAATGGCAAGCGGACATAATGGCAAAGTGTTAAAATGGACAACTAGTTTACGATGCATCCGCCTCATGTCAAGGCGGAGGGCGATCCGAATCTTGCCTGCCGTCTAACTGTCTGGTTATTTGGAATAAAACAAAGGGGTACCCAAAACTACGCTGTTCACCCACTCCGGCTGTACATTTGTGGCAGGTTACGGAGTGGTACACCCCTGTCTGGGCGCCGAAGCGTGGAACCATAGGATTGAACACTTAGTTGGCACAACCCATCCATCGATTTGGAAACTCATCTATTGGCTGAAAGGAGATGCAGCACAAGTGACCACCACCCTTACGAAAATTGCGCGCGGAGACCAACCACGTAGGCGCATAAAGCTGGTGTACAGTCAGCTCCAAGTCCGACTTCGCCAGCTATGTGAGGGCCGCAGAGATAATAGCAAGACTTGAGCAGTTTCTACTTACAGCAGGGCACAACATTCGGTGGAAGCCTCGAAAAATTTTCCATAGCAGTAAATGAGAACTGAGAACTGATTGGCCAAGTAACTATCTAAATAGGTGCATCACACAGGAATTTTTTATTTCAGTTGCCATTTTGTCCGCCCTGGCACTTTTCCATTTTGTTCGCTTGCCATGACGTCCGTTGCCATTATCTCCGCTTGCCATTATGTCCGTTGCCATTTTGTCCTACAACCGTTTTAACTACTTCAAACTTGGTTGGTAGCTTGGTAGCTGCAAACTTGGTAGTGGTGGGTCTGACAGCTCATAATATATTTTGTGTATATAGCCAGACATATGACGTCATATGACACAATTATCTATTATGGACAGTAGACTTTGTTAACAGGGCTTCAGAGGTCATATGACAAAACGTGAAAAAAGCGGCATCACTGTAAATGCAAAATGAAACATCGGGTCAGCTTCAAACTTAGTAGAATAATTAATTTTATGTGTCCAACGGATCACATTGCATATACAGTGCAACGCATGATTTATGACCTCAAACTCTGCTGTGGGCACTCTACTTTGTTTACATGATAACTCTCGAACAAGTCCGATTAGCTTCAAGCTTTGTGGGATTATGCCTCGGTGGGACTGCCTATTGCTGTTGTAGTTGATGTATATTCCTATAAAACCCAACGACATATGGCTTTAAAAGGTGATTACAAACTCGCATCTCAACCATCCTCCTATGAATTCTGAGGAATCAAGATTCGGTAGCACCCAGATTGATGAGTGAGAGAGGGGTTGGGTACCGCTGCAGAGCCATTCCGAGTACCTTTGTTCACCAGTGCACCAGTAAATCGCGGCTGGCCGTGTTGTATTTAAAAACCCCATCGGTAGGATGGGCCCATCCAATAACAGCGAGGTATTGATTTAACCCATATTCCTTGTTTTGGCTGCACTCACAATTTGCAGCGAAAAAAATGAGTGGGGGGGGGGGGCATGGAGGCCGGCATATACCCACAAACTAAATGAGCGCCTTCAAAACTGGGACATTGGGGCCCTGCAGATGAGAAATTCACCGTGTTTAGGTATGGAGAACAGTCAATTTCGTTCCCAGTACGGAAGAACTGAAAATACCCTAAGCAAGGGAGTGGGCGGAACAGTCGGCTTTGTATTAATCAATTTGTATCCAAAGCGCAAAAATACCAAAACGAAGAACATACAGAATATGCAGAATCCAGCTTGACTTCACCAGCTGCCCTGCAAAAGGACACTGAGCTGGAGTCAGGAATTTTTGTCGAGTCTCTATACCGTACTCGAAAAAATATTTAAATATGCCTCCTGTATCCTAACAAGCAAAACGTGAAGTATGTTTGATATGTACTTTGAAATTCAACAGCTAAATCCCAGCAAAAAATGCGCACTTAGTCACTGAGAGCTCCCAGCGACAAGACAGACAGGACAGGCACGGAAAGTACACATGCAACACGCTGAAATATAGAAGGAAGTGCCATAATGCAATAGGGGAGGGGAGAGAGAGAGAGAAGCTGTGCTGAGATTATAGAAGACTTTTCCATCATATAATGTTAAGTGTGGGTGTTAAAAGCAAAATGGTAAGTGGATAATTAATTGTTATGAATGTTCTTCTCGGATTTTTATTTACATTTTCTAATACATTTTCTGTCATTTTTACAAAGAAATATTACGGCCCATCCCATTACGTCATCCCAATACATCTGCTGTATTGAATAACATCAGCAGTATAGTCGTGTTTCATGGGGAGAAACTGTATTTGCTGTTTCAATACCCTCTGCATTGATTTAGCCCAGCCTTTGGATGGGCCCATACAAAATGATGTGGTTTTTCAATGCTGGGCTGTTTCAATGCTTCAGGTTGGACATAACATGATACAGCACTTTCTGTGCGCTTACTTGTTATTCCCTTCAGTTATTAAACTTATTCAAGTTGTTTTCAATTGGCTGGTAAGCTGTTCCACATGTGGCAGCAGTTATCCCGAACACTCGCGTAACGTCTAAAATATATCTATACTAGATCGGCAATATTGGCAACTTCGTCGGCCGATGTATCGGTTGCACATAGGATTAACTATGGCCCGACGCATAATAGATATAGCGGCTTCGTGCATACATCGGGCCGATATATCTTTAATACGTCGGACCACCGTCGGAAATATCCCTACAAATTCTTCGACGTCGGATACCAACCATCGGCTATACGTCGGTTATACGTTTATATTCCGATGCATTTTCGACGAACTTCCGATGATTTTTATACGTAAAAAAATTGTTTCTAACCTTAACTGACCCATTGAACCCTTACCAACCATTCATAATTCACATATTCATACATACACCAAAGCATATTAATATACAACATAGCATATTTATATATTGCAACTGAACACTAGTACTTACTTGGGTTTGAACCGGGGACCTCTTGCATCCTAGGCGCGGAACATACCTCTACTCCACGGCGGCTGAGGCTGCCTCGGCAGTGTAATTAAGTGGTCTAATGTTTCTATTTCGTCACAAAAAGTTTACTTCTTACATTTTCGTTTTTTGTTACCGCTGGCGCTTTTAAATTTAGTTATTTGTATTGTCCTTTCCTCCTTTATGTTTGCTGAGGGATAGTTTATTGAGGCAAATGATAATTTTCAAGTATATTAATAATGCTCCACTATTGATTCTTCATAATGTCCCCTACAAAACGCCAATCGATAAATTTCCGACGCCGAATAAGCATCGGAAAATATGCGTTTTATAGACGTATAAAAATTACGTATAATATACGATTGCAATATCGGCGTCTTTTTTCCGATGTATTTCCGACGTTGTTTATACATAGGAAAATATGCGTTTTATAGACGTTTAAAAAAATACGTATAATATGCGTTGGCAATTACGGCATATATATAGTTTTCATTTCAAGTTATGCGCGAAATACACAAATTTAGAGATCCAGTGGAAATCGGTATATTTCCGACGTTTCACCAACAAATATAACTATATGTATAATATACGTATATATTTATACGCATATCGCATGCTTGTAATATCTTAAATAAAACAAAAATAAAGTTCCGTTGGAATTCGGTATATTTCCCACGTATAGCCGATGCAGTGATATATTTGTATATTATACGATTATTGTAATGCGTCGGTTATACATCAGTAATATTTTTTTCAAAAACAAGTTTTGTTCCGTCGGAAGTCCGTCTATGTCAGACGTTGGGCCAACATATACAAATATATGTATTATATACGTATAATTAAATACATCGAACATACGTAAGCAATATCCGTTTCAATTTTTTTTTACCATTGGTCGGAAGTTTATCTATTTCCAACGTATAACCAATGCATAAAAATATATGTATAATATATGCATTGAGAAATACGTATAATATATGAATACAATATTAAAAAAAAACAAATTCCCAATTGGTAGGAAGTTCGTCGGAAAAAGATGTCGGCCCGATGAATATTTGCAAACATGTATTAAACTGAGGAAAATAATCATCGGGCCAACGTCGGTAACCGATGAACTTCCGACGAATGGGGAAAAATGGAAATTCGACTATTGCCAACCTATAACCGATGCATTACCGATGCATCGAAGCCGATGCCGACGTTTTAAGACCTGGTTTATACCGTTCCGACGTCGGCCCGACGTTACGCGAGTGTTCGGGATGTAACCTTATTTTTTTTGTGGTACCTGAAAGTTTTTTTCACATTAAGCGGGTCACCTGCTGTCTTGTGCTATGAGAAACAGCTCACCATTTTGGCACCAAAATGCCCCCCCCCCCCTTCCCACCGAGGAGAGTTATCTATTGCACATTTGTGAAACTGCCTCTGTTCTGCTTTTTTAAGGAGACTATACGAAGGCAAAGTATATATTATGGATGTAAATGCACTTTGGGTACAGACCCATACCTTGAAAGGGTAAAAGGGTTAGGTTGCGTTCAGAGGTAGAGGCGGTGAGGTTAACCTGACAAAAAATCACCAATAAAAATAGGGAATTAGCGATTTAATGACGTGTAAGTCTGTAGTGACCGCATTCCAAATGGCTAAACCGGTATCTGGGCGTATTTAGAAATTGAGGATTAAGATACCCACAACCACAGGTTACTTATATCCCCTTTCAGAAATATGATAAAAGTGTTACGTGGTCCCATTTCTGGGTACCCCAGATACATATTTATGTCTATTTGTGTGAGATAAAAGTTCTGAATTTTGAAATAATATAAAATTGTCAAAAATTAAACTTTATAAAGCGAAAGAGGAGGGACCTGTCGGGGAAATACGACGACGACTGGTTAATAAAAATGTTTGACATGTTCGGCTACACTGGTGTTGTTTTGCTTTGACTGCTCTAATTTTTAGTTCCCCGCCGCTACAGTAGCGAGAAGCGCTGAACTATTGCATTCGGGTCCGTTCCTCCGTCCGTCTGTCAAGATTTCGGATATGATGTCTTTTTTGCGCAAGATCTCAGAAATTACTCGAGGGATTCCATTAAGCTTTCCACAGGGAATGAATATAGGTTTCAGTTGTGAGTCTAGGTATAAGTTTTGCCGGCCGCCAAAAAATGTGTCCTAGGCACTTTGTCGAAAATCAAAATATCTTAGGCCGTTAACTTGCTGTCATACAGTTCATTAACACTTGACAAGCCTTTGGCTTGCAAGGGGTTTTTGAATTTGTGCGAACAGTCGTTGGTATCTTGTTTTCTTGACAGTGATCAGATTTCTTGTCAGTCATCTCCTTCACTGGCACTAGAGGCCCTAGGGCCACGAAACTTGGGACTTAGGTAGAACTTGATTTGAACGTGTGCATGACACTTTTTATTTTCGCCTTAAATTTCGTTTTCTTGTTTAAAACGCCATGTGAAAAGAGTGTATTTTTTGCCAGTAAATGCGTAGCATTTCCCGCCCAGCACAGAACACACAGTTGCTCAGCTTTGTGCGAGCTCTCACTGCGTAGATAGAACACGGTGTATGCTAGATCAGTCACTAAAACCTTAAGTCAACAAAAACCAAACACTACTCAGCTTATAAGACGTATTCAAGCTGTGTTGTTTGCAATATATTATTCAAGAAATAACCAATTGAAGGAAGTATTCTTGCGTTTTAATTTTTGTCAAGTTTTTAACATTTCGCTAGCGAAATGAAGTTCTAGTTTATATTTGTTTTTCTTACACAGTTACAAATATAGTTGTGTATGTAAGTGAATAAATTTATGAATTTAATTACATTTGGCAACAATCATAAAGTTTTATCCGGACAGATGTAATTTTTTGAAACTTTTCTATTGAAATCCTAGAACTACATGCCTGCGGGCGACTTAGTTAGTTTCACTGACATACTTGTCATTTTTTGAAAACAGGCGGCACGAATACGCTCCAACTCACAAAATGCAAAATCAGTTGCGGTGTAAAGCTGTGAATGACAGGCACAGTCTGGATGCAGCACTGAACAAAAAACCTAAAATAGGCCTTTCGAGCACTTTTCAAAAGGAAGGCCGTTAATAACTGTTGTCAGCTCCCGTCAAACTTAATCAGCCCATTACTGACGAAAAAACATAAATCAACTAGACCGTTTTCGCTATCGAGTAGCGAAAATTAAACTTGGGGCCACAAAAAAATGCGATTCTCAGCTCTTAAAAATTCAGGTCACCGAGGTACTTATTACATATGGTCTTTTAGGCCCAGACGGTCGAAAATAAGCTCAAAATCGCTTTATCTCTGTTTTCGAGAAATGGTCAAATTCTGGTTTTTGACCTTGACCACGATCAGGGAAATCAAGCTCACATAACGTTTTTAGGCCTAAAGGGTCGAAAATAAGCTCCATCTCTATAAGCTCCATAACTATCTCTAACCGTTTTCAAGATAATGGTCACTCTTTCTCTAACATTTTTCCATACACAAAGGTCACTTGACTTTTGACCTTGACCCTGAGGAGATTAAGATCGCGACGTTACTCTGCACTGAAGCGCCATTTCCATTATGTTTTTGGCGATTCACAAAAATTTATACCAGATAGGTACTAATTTTCGCTTCCATGATTAAATTTTAAGAAGGCAACGTTATATCTCTATCGTTAGAAACGATTTTAGTAGGAACTGGTTTTTCGCCAACAAACGTTTCCAATAATGTTTTTGGCAAATCACAAAAAAAAGGTATAGCTAGATAAATACTAATTTCCGCTTCCATAATTCAAAATTTCAAGAAGGTAACATTGTATCCCTAGCATAAGTAACGATTTTAGTAAAAAAATTGTTTTTCGCCAATATTTCCGTCACTTTTTGGGAATCACGCAAAAAAAATCGAACATCCAACGTTCCACAGATTCGCAAGTTTACGTCGAAAATGGAATTGAGAAAAACGTATTGTGGGCGTTGAGAGGCGATGAGAGAGCGATGTTGTATAGACAATGTGATGCCGACCATCCTCAAAAATATATACGAAGACATTTAACATGTATATTAAAAAAAATAGGTGAAAAACTGGCATGCACTGAAATTCTCAATTTTGTCCGTTTTTTGATCGTTTCTGCAATACATTCTATTTCCGATGAGTGGTAATCGCTGTGAAGATATACATAGACATACACAGATATATATATATATATATATATATATATATATATATATATATATATATATATATATATATATATATATATATATATATATATATATATATATATATATATATATATATATATATATACCGTACATTATTGTGATTTCTTGAGTTCAATTACTAAAGTAGTCTTTATTTGAAAACGTATTCAAGATACATGTACCTAGTTGCACATATATTGCAATTACTTGCGCGAAATATCACACTACATTACATTATCTATGTTGAATTCCACGTTTTTATTGTCCTGTTACTTTAGTGTGTTCCAGAACCAGCCTTCTTCTCCTACTCGCATTTAGAAAGTATATATGCGGGATGTTTGTTGGACATTTTGAAATTTAGATCAACTTCATTTAGTCTTAGAATATTAAAGTCAAGTCAGTATGGAAATTTGGTCAAATTTTAAGTTTTTATTTATGGTCGCCATATTTTACACAGCAACGGCGATACCCAATCGTCAAAATTTTGCAGTAAATCTTCAAGTTGGTGATGTTCAAGCTGCTCTGAATTGGCTGCGAAATTATGGACGCAGCAGATTGGCTGCAGGGTGAGTTTCAAAACTAATGTTTCTTACCATTTTAAATACAGAATTAAAAGTTTGGAACTTTTTTTTATTCTTTGGTATTTAACGGCATAGGCCTCCATCCACAAGATCTTGATTTTTAAGGGATGTATGAGCATTTATTTATGTTACATTCGTCAAACATCACAGCACAAGAACAGTTGCTGGTAAAAATAGAGAGATGGGGGGAGGGGGGGGGGAGGGGGTATAGGACAACCGCCGCTTGGTCAGATTCTTTAAAAAACAACTTGCAGTTGAGGTTTTTATGGATAATCACATTTTATAACTTGCATTTATGGTTCACTCGATGCCCAGATGCGATTTAGTGTGGTGGATTAGTCTTTTATAGAAACGGCAATTCGGATTCCTGTGAACGGCTTATCCTCTTTAATATTGCGCACTTAATAATAAAAGGAGATAAAACAGCAAAATGTGCGTGATGTTTTGCGACGCGGTGTGACCCGGAATAGGTTTTCCGCATGTGTGAATATCTGACGTTGTTGAAATTTCTCTTGGAACAAGTAAAATATGTATAAACATAGGGATCAAAACGGTGTTAAATTATTTGAGGTTTCAGTTACCGTCCGGTACAGTTAAGTTTGCAGCTGTTAATTCAGGCAACTCCCAATTACTTCTGTTCATTTTCATATTCAGAAAAAATATTAAAATCAGATCAACCATAATAGACAGGTTCTCTGTGTATTTTTTTATAAGCCCGTAATCACCTTGGCATTAACCTAATGTTCCTGCAACATCGATGAGTGCAATTTGTGCATACCGCTTAACCCCACCCCCACCCCCCCCCCAAAAAAAAAACAAAAAAAAAACGCCCCAAACTAATAATAAAAAAGGGTTTGGTAAGAGCATCATTTCCATTCAGTTCAGGGTTCGCATGAAACAGACGTCTGTTTCATGAAAGGATAACTTTTTTAACGTGTTTTTCAAGTTCGAGGTAAATTTTACTGAGAAACTCCTGGCTTAAAAATATGATATAATCACGATATGTAGCCGTGTATATATACTATACAACTGCAAAGTAAAATATATACAAGAAGCTGCGACATCGCATATGAAAGTGCACAAGTCATCCATTTTGTGCTTCATGAAAGGATCATTCTGCGCGAAAATGCAGTGTTTTTAATATAATGCTGAATTTACGGAGTATTTATTTGAAATAAATTAAAATATCAAGTAGAAAAAATGAGTTGTGACAGCCAAAAAACAGAAAAAAAAGCACAGTAAGTAAGCTTCCTATGATATTTTACTTTGCAGTTGTGTAGTATATAAACACGCCTATATTTTATATTTCGTGATTATATCATATTTCAAAGCCAGGGGTTTCTCAATAAAAATGTACCTCTAACTTGAAAAACAAGCAAAAAGTTGCCATTTCATTAAGCAGACGCCTAAAAACAAATAAAAAAAAACAGACCATTATTTCACAAATCTAAAGGTATACCCTCTACATTCGCTGCAGCCTGCACTGCTTTCAGCGAAAATTGTTACACAGCTCTCGAAAAAAATTCTCAATTTGTCACCGAGTTAATTCATTGTGAAAAAAGTTAATACTAAATTAAAAACCTGTATATTTTATTCTTTGCTTAAAATACCAAAATAGGCGACCGTTTCTCATTTAAAATCCTATTTAAAACAAAACAAAACATGTAATTGTGGAACAAGATTGATCATGCATAAGTTACTTACTAGAAGTGAATTAAAAGAGAGATTAAAAATTCAATGGAAAATCCAGCTGAAAATTGTTAGTCATATCTGACATGGTTTACTACGCATCCTATGTAAATCTGGATAAGTTCGGGAATACAGTAACGCAAACATTCTATGAAAACTATTCATCATATGGTGCTCTGTGAAAATGCTGGACAGTTAATTGAGAAGACTGAGGCATTGTGTTGGTTTTGCTCTTGGGCGGCCGCACATTTAGCACCAAACTCGACAAATTTTGTTAAAAAAATATGAATGTTAATATTGTGTAAGCTCAATAAAGGTAGTATATTAAAGGTAAGCTGCTATTTTGTATAAAATACTAAATTTTGAAAACAAGTTGAGAAAAAAATTGTATTTAATCGACGGCATCCTTGGTTACCAAATAGTCCCACTATAATCAATCTGAGTGTGGTTATATGAAGTACAAAGTGGCCAAAGCCGAAACTCCTGAACAAGTGGATTTCTAATCCCGATCAAAAGTTTCGAAATATTTATCGAAATGTATACAATTCTTTTGCAGAACAAACCAATACATTGCTGCCATGGTTGTTTCGGACAACGAACTTCGCAACTGGCAGGCCAATGGTGCTGAGGGTCGGCTGCAAAACAGATTGATGTTTGTACCAAACTCGCAGAATTCTAGTGGTCGCGCTATCCACGGAGAAAAAATTCTCCTTGAATCGCATGTCAATAATATGGTCAGTACATACATGGGAAATCCTAACCCACAGGCAAACCCTATAGTAGTTATCTACTCACACTATATACCGTGCTCGAGCATCGCGAACACGCCGGTCGAATGCGCAGCCCGCTTGATGGAGTGGATGCTTAAAGACCAACAACGAAACACACGCATGGTTGTTGGCTATGACGAGTCCTACGTGGAACAAAATGATCGTGGCAGAGGCTGGCGTGCGCGCACCAATGAAAAGCGTTCCCAGTGGTACATGAGATTAGGTGGCATTGCTGTCTTCCATCGGACCGGAGGAGGCGGATTCACAAAACCATTGCTGTTTGTGCCAGCCACTAACAATGACAATGTACTGCAGAGGTGGATCTATGAATGCCTAGTCGGACTTCATATGACAGATGACAAGAAGAGATTCTTCCTGCAGCACGGAGTTAATGCCCCAACGTGTGTAACTGGGGAAAGGCTAGAATTTTTCTTCTCTTATTTTATCAATTACATGTTGTACCAATGTGTACAAAGCCCAAGTGGACCTACGAATAAAAATGCTTTAAAGTCCTGCATGCAAAACCATATTCGGAACAATGCCAGGCACTCTTGCCCAGAATACAGGCCGACGTGGAATGAAAAACATGTCCAACTGTGCAGCGATTTTGCTCTGGATAACGCCAGATCCTTGGGTAGACCTGAACCTTACTTTTGGCGAAATGCAAACTATCCTGGAGACAATTTGTTGTCTCAAGTTCAGCTAACTAACAACTGGGTCCCCATTGGAGAGTTTAACAGCGGTCAGCTTCTTTCTGATCTGCGCCAGTGGTACGTGCTTACCATGGGTACGGTATGGAGGAATGCAACGGTTAGTGACAGGCAACTACAATGCATACCTAACAACAGCCGTGAAGACCTGAAATTGTTGTGTAAACCGTCTAGTTCTTCAGCGTCAGGAAGGCGACGCCCGAGTCCTGGAGGTGCAAAGAGAGCCAAATGGTCACATGCTTAATAAATAGAACCTATAATCCACTTAAATTGTTTAGTCGGACAAAACAATGATCTGCAGGACAAAGATTGCTGAACAACAATACAATTTTACTACTATGTAATTTGATGCCCTGTAAAGTCATGAGTCTGTACAACGTCACCACAGACATTTCACACACGTGATTATATCGCGACGAGAATAAACTGCAATTTTTGGAAAGGTTAAATTTTCGTCTATAGACGTTTGCAGCTACACAGGCGTTGAAAGGACGTTGCCAAGTTTACTGAGACAGTGTAAACATCAAGGGAAATAAAAAAAACTAGAGCCTCAGTCAGGCAGGATCCCCCGTGTAACACATTTGGTGTCATTGGATGTCAGTAAATTCAATGAAGTTGAAACTCCTACATTGCCTAAAATTTTGGGTCGATTTTAAAAATAAGACGACGTTGCACATCTACAATATATATTTGCACTGTAAAAAAAAATCAGAACGCTGGATCGAATAGTTTTGGAAAACCCGTCTAGACAAAACCTCCGTGCAAACAAGCTTCCATAAAAATATACATTTTTGACAAGTCGTATTTTTGATAATTTTTGGCCCATTTCAAAATTAATGCCATGTTGCATATGTACAATATATATATATGTGTGTATTATCACTGCATAAAATTTCAGAACGCTGGATCGAATAGTTTCTCCATGCTAACAAATTTCCTGAAAAACAAAAAGCCATTTTTGACAACTGGTATTTTGGAGAATTTTTGGCTGATTTCAAAAATAATACGACGTTGCACACCTTCAATATACGTTCCAACCGCATCCTAAACGAAATGGCTATATGAACAATACTTTCGCAGATATAGCCCAAACACGAGGGCGCACGAAAGCGGACAGACAGACGGACAAGCTGAAATCTATATCCCCTCGTTACACGTAGGATAATCACAGAAGTCTCTCCCCACGACCTCTACCACTCGCACCGCGACCCTAAAAGGCATGAGAGAACAGTGCAACAGGCTGAGGCAGGGTTTTCCGGCCAGCCCACATGCGAACATCCATTTGATTTTTATTTCCTGATTATTTTTTCATATAATTATAATCTCTTACAATTTAGATATTTTTGCACTCCGCTAAGATGTTTTTAATTGTTTCGTTATTTGAAGAGACGTTTATGATAAAGTACGAGCGAGGATATAGTTATGCGTATCTATGTATTCGCCATATGTACAATGCTATAAAACAGCTCTTTCCTTTGTATGCTCAAAGGAAATCCTGAAATAAAATGAGTGCTTTTGGACATTTTTTTTTCTCTTTTGTTAACAAAGTGGAACTTAAGCTTGAAGAAACCATGTATTATTTGAAAAAAAAAAAAAAAACAAATAAAAAAACTAGAGCCTCACAGAGACACGATCGCTCGTGTAACGCGAAAGACCTATGGAACTGATGCTCAAGTCGGTTTGCAAGGTGCCATTCTCCTGCTTTCTACTTCCATCCAGTTTTTCATAATTCTAACAGCTTTACAGTTTTAAATTTCAACAAAAGTCTTGTACTAAAAAGTTATTTTGATCATTTTTAATCTGTTTTAGCCTACTGTGGCATTTAAAAAATCAGAAGAATAATTTTGGAGACATAGTCGTTCAACCACGCAAAGTTATTTCCAAACGCGAAGTTTTAACAAATCTAAAAATTCTATCATTTTGACAATTTTTTATGAATCCGAACAAAATACGACGTAGCACACCTGCAAGGAGTTGGAAAACGGGGGTTCTGGACCAGGAAGTGACGTCATAATGACGTCATAGGGTGGTCTAGAATCCCCATGGGGGTTCTGGACCAAATGGTTTAGAACACCCATGGGGGTTCTGGACCAGATGATTTATAGAAGCGCGCGCCCGTGTCAATGACGTCATCATGACGTTAAAATGACGTCATCATGACATCATCATCATGACGCTATAATGACGTCATCATGACGTTATCATGACGTCATAATGACGTTATGACGTCATGACATCATACTAAGACAGTCCTAAGCAGCATAACCTTAAGTCACCTGTCAATCATCATGACGTCATTAGTCACGTGACTTATCAATCATCGGTCATGTGACCCTAACCCTAACAAGACTTCCAGACCACTTTTTCACGTCATCATGACGTCAGTCCCCTAGGAGACGTCCTTTCTACCATCTGTCTATCATGAGGAAACGAGAGTTCCACGCCACTTTTTTCTAGAACATTCTAATGGTCCAGAACCCTCATGAGTGTTCCACACCACTTGTGACGTCATACTGACGTCATACCCCTAGGAGGCGTCCCTTCTACCATCTGCCTATCATACCTTCATAATACACATTCATAAAGCACTCTATGGTTTAGGGTTAGGCTGCCCATACCCGGGCTCGAACCACCAACCTTCCGAGCATGAGTCCCACGCTCTACCAACTGAGCTACTCCGGACTGAACCAGAATGTTTTGTGAAAACATGCCATATAAGGCTATAAGGCACACATTCATGTCTGGTTCAAAAACCCCCGATGTTATAGTAGTGGAAAACGACCGATAAATTTCAGAGTGCACTAGTTCAGAGCGTGGAAACCGATCGATAAATTTCAAAGTGCACTAGTTCAGAGCGTGGGGGGAACCGATCGATAAATTTCAGAGTGCACTAGTTCAGAGCTTAAGAACAATCAATAATTAAATATTATCAGTGAAAATAGACATAGAAATATGGCTATTATGTTTTAAAAAATGTCACAGTCACAGAGTCACATGATGTCACATAATGTCACAGAGTCACAAAAGTAAACAAAAACAAAAACAAAAAAAAGTTTGTCCTGAGGTGGGATCCAACCACCAATCTTCAGACCATGGGTCTGCTTACGAGTCCTCTGCCCTGCCAAGTGAGCTATCAAGGCTTGTCTATTGAACGATTTGATGATTACATACATACTTTAGACTAATTATGTTCACATAGCCCTTACATGGTGTAACATAGTTATATAGCCATATGATGTTACATGCTCACATCGTGTCACATGATGTCACATCATGTCACAGAGTCACAAAAAAAATTCACTTACCACAACTCTTTTGCCAGTTCGTCTCCATGTTTCCAATCTTTCACTTCCTTGTCCAAAGAATAACCAATCTTTCACTTCCTATTCCAAAGAATAACCAATCTTTCACTTGTTCTCCAACAGCACAACAGTACAACAGGTAAGAGCAACTGTTTTCACTTTTTTCCCTGTGTATCCAACAGCAGCCAGAGCATGAATGAAACACATGTGCACACACAATGTGCTCTTATAGAGCTGCTGAATCACATCCTAGGGGGTCCTCAGATAGAGGACCCCGGGGGGTCCCCATGGTATGACAGACAGATGATGGAAGTCCTCACATGGAGGACCACGGGGGTCCTCACATGGAGGACCCGGGGGGTCCCCATGGTATGATAGACAGATGATGGAAGACCTCACATGGAGGACCCCGGGGGAGGGGAGGTCCTCACATGGAGGACACGTGGGGAGGTGAAAGTGATGCCCGAGGGCGGGATCGATCCACCAACCTTCTGCCCACGGGTCCGCTTACGGGTCCTCTGCTCTACCAAGTGAGCCATTCAGGCCGGAAGGTTAATGATCGGGAAAATATTCCTCATATAGGGTTAGGGTAACATGACACATGATTGACAGGTTACGTGACTGATGATGATTGACAGGTCACGTGACTAATGACGTCATGATGATTGACAAGTGACTTAGGGTTATGCTGCTTAGGACTGTCTTAGTATGATGTCATGACGTCATAACGTCATTATGACGTCATGATAACGTCATAATGACGTCATTATAACGTCATGATGATGACGTCATGATAACGTCATGATGACGTCATTGACACGGGTGCGCGCTTCTATAAATCATCTGGTCCAGAACCCCCATGGATGTTCTAAACCATCTGGTCCAGAACCCCCATGGGGATTCTAGACCACCCTATGACGTCATTATGACGTCACTACCTGGTCCAGACCCCCGTTTTCCTACTACTCCTGCACTATATGCTCTATGAGTGTGTGAGATTTTTAATAATTAAAAAATATTAATTTTGTCCTTATTTCATGAATCCAAAAAAAAATCGACTTTGCACACCTTCCATGTGTGTTTATCTGGGTGTAGAATTTAAAAGCAATCCGACCTATAATTTCGGAGATATATCCCGGGCACGACGTTCTATTAGGCAGATAAAATTACTTAAACACCCAATTTCACCATATTTCAAAATGCTATTATTTTGACCATTTTTCAAAATGCGACGTAGCACATCTATCTGTATGTGAAAGGTATATCAATTCAATTAATAGATTTGGAGATAGAGCCCGGACTCACATGCCGACCTACAGACAATCTAATAACTACATCCCTCCATTGTCCAAGCAAGATCGATGTCGTATCAGACAGCTTGCGTACCTCTTGCCCAATGGCTCAACACAACTGAAAAACGTTTATGCCTCGTCGTCTGCATAGTAATCGTTAGAAAAACGGCATTTCAATTTTATGTTCATCATAAGCCTTTCTTAGCCTTTCTAAGAACACGAAACTTTACGATTAAGTATTCAAATTGTATAATTCACGTCCAAACAAAACAACACTGATGCTTTCAGTTTTTTAAACCAGCGGAGACTCGATGGTTTGAAGCATCAGTTCAGTAGTTTTTGTCATCGATTCACAAGTCGGACACCGACGATGCTAAATGTATCGATGTGTGTATTACAGAGTATCAAAAGGCAAAGGCTTCTCCAAAAGTTTTTTCTTTGGCCGGTGCTTGTCAACATTATTTATGTTATTTTGACTTTCTCTCCAGTGATGTCGCTTCCCTTATAGTCACACAATAGCTCCGATCGGCCTCTGCGCCCTCTTACAAGATGCAGCAATTCTAATGGATACTCCAAACACATCCCGCTTAAGTCTGTTTCATCATATATATATACTGACTCAAATATTCTTTTTTCATTAAATCTTTGACGCGGTACAAGTTATTTTACAGAAAACCATTTGTGCCAGTTGGAATAAAACTCGATTTTTTTTCTCGCAATTTCAATGCTACTACAAATAGCATTGTTTCAATTTTCGTAAAATATAGACAATCAAAATTCCGCAGAGCATTATTCCAACTTTCATATTTTTTCTCTAAAAAAACTGGAATGATGCTGTTTATAGAAACAGTCCAAATACCGAAAAAATACAATAACTTTTTGCGACAACTGAGGGGGTGCTATTTATAGTATCCTTTTAAATTTTAAACTCCCCCCTAAAAAGCGACTTTTGTAATCGTCACAAATGGTTTTCCATATTATTCCCTTATTAAAAATGAAGAATATCTCACATACTGCTGTATCTTCCCCTTACCCATAAATGCAAGGTATCAAAGTGAATCGGCATCATAAAATAGTAGAAAGTGCGAAGTGGCACGTAATCCCAAAGATCATTGTCACCGTACAACTCAATTTCAATACTAATTCTGGGCAGGCGAACAACGCTTTTAAGGATAATTTCAGAGAAAGTTTACAACGGCACTTAATATCACCTTAACATTTAACATAGTACACAGAGGAGTAATAAATGAAACAAAACCATCAGAACTCTTTAAACTAATAATAATCATAATTCCCAGAACTCCCTGAACCATGAAACTTAACACAGCGATAGACACAAGTCTTTTTTTATAATGCAGAACTCCAACGGTCATTTAGGAAAATTGGATAAAACATTCCATAAAAAATTTTAATCTCTCACAAAATAGCCTTCGCTCAAAAGAAATCCCATTTCGGCTCATCAAATAATGCAACTATTTTGTTCATTTGAAAGTAATTGCCAGCTCATCCATACCATTAACAACATTCTTATTTGTTATTATTTATTTACTTCTTTCATAGCAGATGGATAACTATTGCATAGGTCAAATAAAGGAAAACGCTCAATTAGCGCATAGCACAGCGAGGTAATTCCTACACTTTTTCAAGTAACACCCCCCCCCCCCCCATAATATCTCAAGTAACTAGTTTTGTAACGCATACACTGTCAGTTCTTGAGCGCTGGAGCACCGAAGCTATTCTCGGGAGAATAAAAGAAGACCACAAATTGACGGTGCACAGGTGCTGTCAGAAGTACTTGATAAGTGGGCATACTAAAACATTCTATAATGGGCATACTAAAACAGTGACGTCATAATGACGTCATGACTGTTTTAGTACGCCAATGGGCATACTAAAACAGTGACGTCAAAATGACGTAATGGCTGCTTAGAACGCCCATGGGCATACTAAAACAGTGACGTAATAATGACGTCATAATGACGTCACAGGGATAGAACGGGGCTCCGAAAACAGTGACGTCATAATGACGTCACAGCGGGTGACTTAGAACCAACGTTGGTTAGACCACAGTGACAATGACGTCACAGGGGATGACTTAGAACCAAAATTGGTTCCCCACTCATAATGTACTCATTCATAATACTCATTCATAATACACATTCATAATGCACTCTATGGTCTAGGGTTAGGCCGCCCATACCTGGGCTCGAACCACCAACCTTCCGACCAGGAGTCCGACGCTCTACCAGCTGAGCTATTCCGGACTACACCAGAATGTTTGTGAAAACATACAATATAAGGCTATAATGCACACATTCATGTCTGGTCCAAAATCCCCATGCTATAGTAGTGGGAAAATGAGGGTTCCAAAGCAACTTTAACAAATTTAGTTTTTGAAAACATATTAGGCACAAAATAGATTTGGCATTTTACCATGCTATCTATTCGAACGCTCTGAGGTCATAGTAGTGGATAAATCAGGGTTCTAAACCAACTTTAACAAATGTAGTTTTTGAAAACACATTAGGTCTGAAATAGGTTTTAGCATTTTACCATGCTACCTATTCGAACGCTCTGAGGTCATAGTAGTGGATAAATCAGGGTTCTAGGCCAACTTTAGCAAATTTAGTTTGTGAAAATTTCTGAAGTTCAGTTGGTTCAATGTCCTTGGGCCAATAGGGCTCATTTTCAATACCAACCTTTGTTGGTTCCAATACTTCCTATATGTAAAAGATTTCAAAAATCGATCCAGAAATGTAGGCTTGAGTGTGTTAACGAACTCGTTCAAATGAGTAAAGATTGGGAAAATTTGTGAAGTTCAGCTGGGCCAATGTTCTTGGGCCGACATGGCTCATTTACAGTACCAAACTTTGTTGGTTCCAATACTACTTATAGTTAAGATATCTTATAAATCGATGCAAAAATGTAGGCTTTAATGTGTTAACAAACTCATTCAAGTATGTAAGGGTTGTGAAAATTTCTGAAGTTCAGCTGGGCCAATGTTCTTTGGGCCGACAGGGCTCATTTATAATACCGACTTTTGTTGGTTCCAATACTTCCTATATGTAGAAGATTTCAAAAATCGATCCAGAAATGTAGGCTTGAGTGTGTTAACAAACTCATTCAAATGAGTAAGGATTTGGAAAATTTGTGAAGTTCAGCTGGACCAATGTCCTTGGGCAGACATGGCTCATTTAAAATACCGATCCTTGTTCGTTCCAGTACTACCGATATATAGAATATCTCAACAATCGGTCGAAAAATGTAGGCTTGAGTGTGTTAACAAAAAGGTGTCGACAGACGGAGAGACGGACCCGAAAACTATAGTTCCCCAGCGGGGGACTAATAATGCTGTGTTGTATAGTATAACTAAACAAATAAATCAACAATATTTCAAAGAACTAACAAGTTATAAAACGTTTATTTTCCTTTCTCCTTTTCGCTTCAAGAACATCAAAAATGAAATGTCTATGCATTTTTTTAAATGCACAAATTACTATGCAATACAATAGTGATAATTCATTCTATGGCTGCCATTTTTTTTTTGCCTGAAGCTGGACATCCGTACGCGCCTATAGGCTGAAGGCAAACAAAAGTATAATATTCTGCACAAATGGCGTATTACATTTCGTATATGCTTCAGTTCAGTGATATTTATGTCTTGTTCTGTTTAGTTTATAACGAACTATTTTACTCCGTCTTTATGCACAGTTGGGTGACGTGGTATGGGTTATGTGGATGACAGATTTCATTGTTCAGTTATTTATTAAGGGGCGCGCGTTCCGCTTTGCTTTATACTGTTTCAGTCTGTGCTGTTTGCGGCTTAAAACATTCTAAATCTGGTATAAAAAAAAAAAGGAATAAACTCAATTTGAGTACCTAGTCCTTCCCCTCCCGAACCACCAGGAACAAACTCCCTCACTGGAGCCCCTTTTGGAGTAGGTCGCCCTCGTGGCGACTACTTTTTCTCAATATTTTTAAGTCAATAGCACGTGTCCAGCCATCAGTGTCTGTGCTAATTTTACACAAGTGGGCCTACTGCAGGCCGATCGGAATTGACCCTGAAATGAAAACACCACTAAGAAGGTGCAAAACTAGCCAATAGAGCCTTGCGGTATTTTCTGGGATAAAGTAAGTGAACATACGATTACACATGGAAAACGGAAATGCTATGGTTGCAAGGACATTTAAAAGAAGCTTAACGACAACCTTAAAACAGCAGGTATGCACTCTATTCTTCAGCACCGAATTGTTAAGTCCAGTTTTCAATTTTATCGTTTGATTTTGTGGAGGTGTTCTTCTCGTCCTCCGACCACACAATATCCACTTCTTCTTCGATTATGACGTCATCATCGCTTTGTTCCAACTCGACGCAGTAATACTTCGACTCCTCACAAATGGCCTCAGCCACGGGTGAGGGAGTCTTTCTTATTTCAACATGTCTGTGGGCCTCATTCGAACCAGACGACACAGACGATATGACCGCGCTGTGGTTGAGTGTTTGAGAAACGACGCATTCAGCGCCAGAGTTTTCCCGATGGTGCATAAAAAGACACTGGCTCTCGACCACTTCCGGACAATGGCTGCCACCGATATTCTCTGGCCCACCATCATTAATATCACCATCTTGACAGTTCCCACACTGAGCTCTATGGCTATCTGACTGCAGGGTGGGCGCTTGGCCCGTTGTATTGTCATTGCTGTACGTTGTGGAGTTTATAAAACTAGAATATGTCTCCGCATTTTCTGTCAACGAATTGGCACTAGATTCGGACATTAAGTTATCAATTATATTACCGGAAGAAACGAAGACACCATCATCTGCCATATCCTGTGATGACACAATAGGGCTGATATCGCACGTTATAAGCGGGTCCGGGTTGCCATCTTTCGAGTCTTCAATCACGTCCCGGTTTTCCTTATCAGGAGCTGGAGAATCGACAGCAATGGCGCTGGCTTCTTCGTCGTCTTTCGAAGCCTTCGCACATGCTTCGAAATACGCCTCGTTTTCTTTCACCTTCTGTATGAGACTATCCAAAAGCTTCTCATCGAGGGCTTTATTACAGTATAACAACGCCGATGGCATGAAGGTTATTTGCGTGTCACCCTCCTGGATTACTAACGGTTCCTCCGTATTCGGTGCTTCTACCTCATCTTCTGAATGTTTTGAGTTTGAAAGCTTTGAGTTTGAACCCAAAACCGATACTCGACTTTCTTTTTTAGTTTCTCCAGTTCCTTCCTCAGCGGAATTGTTCGTGCTGCCAGCAGGGGAAGACTCGCTTTCCGTCTGGTTATCTGTCACTATCGGCGTATTGATACTGAAGATACCTCTACCGACACCATGTTTCTTTACCACGGATGTCGTCTGCCTCACTCCCCTCATGGGACTTGACGTCACAAGGCCTCCAGCTACAACACTTGGCGGCGTCATTGGGCGCGGCCTACCCGCCACATCCGGGGACGTGACGTCACCTGTTCTCAGCTCACAGCTACCACCTGCCGATGCCACTAGCGAGCCACACTTTACCGACGGTTTGACGTCACTGCTCCTCGTTTCGACCTCTGATTCTGGGGGCGATTCTTGGCGCGGCGAGGACGGCCCCTGAGACACTTTAGCGGCCGAGGCGTTCAGGTGCGCCTGCAGCCACAGCGATCTACGCGCACACGACAGCTTGTCTTTCTCGCTTGCCGTAAGGGCGCCATCTGATGCAGAAATACCAATATTTCCAGCACAATGTGAATCCAAGTCACGCTTGTCATAATTATCACTTTCCTTGCTTTGCACCGGGGAACCTCCCCTCCAAAAAGTCTCTGCGGCCCCCTGGGTCACGTCACTGTCCACCTCACGCGTTGACTTTTGCTTACGCTGCGGCTTGGCAAAAATAAAACCATCGGCATCGAGGCACCTGAGCAATTTCGCCTGCAACTCAGACTTGGCGTCGCTCTGGTCACGCGACTTTGACTCGCCGTGGTGACGCGGGTGCGCGCCTCTGCTTTCGCTTTGAGCGACATGATGACGAAATCCTCTTCTTGAACTTCCATGCCAGTTAGCTGACTGCCAGTCTTCACTACATAAATCTCTGCCATCTGGTCCCCGGAAGCACGGCTGCTTGATGGATCTTGGGTCAGCCCGCACCCTCACTGGCTGTAATGCTCGCTGCCCAAGCACCCGCTTCCGGTAAAAATACTCCACACACTGCTGTACACAGCTATCCGACCTGTACACTTTGACAGACATACTGCCCAGTGCAGTGTGCTCTGCATTAGGCAAGTTCAGACAGGTTTGCGGAGACTTGAAGATAACCAGGTCAAATTGCGACAATCCCCGAGCTTTACCCTAAAGAAAAACAATAACTCATTCAAATACCAATCAAAACAATAAATCATTCCAACACCTATACTTATATATAAAATTTATTTTATTAATGAGTCTGTTTTCACACTGAAAATTACAATTTACAACTCTGATCTAGGTTGAAGAAGGAGGAGGGTGGGTAAAGTATGCAACATTATCATGCTCTGGCAAAATGGTTACAGCATGGTTAAAGTGTGTTTTTTTTTTAAATATGTGCATATGTGAATGTGAAACTTTCTTTTCAGAACTTAATGATCAAAACGCATAGGGCTAAACAGACTGAGATCTCACCTCTCTGGTTTTAGGAATGGCTCTCTCCACGTGCTCAACACTGCCATACCGACACTCCAACGCGTCCTGTAGACTCTCCCGGCTTTCCGCCACGGGCACTCCCTCCTGTAAACAATATGTCACCCATGGGGGGGGGGTGATATAGTACCGCTGAGATCACGGAGACAAAACTAGCAGAGAACATCAACTGATCGCTGAAGAATCTTTCAATGAAAATTCATTTCCAGTCAACGTGTTGACGGATTTATTAAAAATTCCAGACCAGATCTAATACTTATTTGCCAATAGATCACACTCACTTTTCATTTTGCACGCACCGCGGCACATTGAAACTCGTGCTGTCACTTTAAATGGTACATAACACGTAACACGTTTTTTTTTCGGTTTAACAAAACCCGGAAATATTATCTTTCAATACAATGGAGCACAGCGCTAGAAATAAAGCTCCCGGGGTACATTGCTGGGGGCACATCGCTAGAAGCGCATCACTGGAAGCATATCGCTGGGAGGACATCGCTAGGAGCACACCGCCAGGAGCTCATCGCTAGCAGCACATCGCTGTAAGCACATCACGAGAAGCACATGGCTAGGAGCACATCAGGAAAAGGAAGAAAGAAAAAACCCTACTTACTAGAGCAATTGACCGCTGATAGAGACTGTGTTTCCAGGCATCCCACGAGGGAGGTAGCGGGAGAGCGGGGCACCTGCGCACCCGGTCGCGCTCCCGGTGAACCTACAACCAGATGTCCACGCTCATTGGTCACTTTGGTGGAAAAACGAAACAAAAGATGGCGGAAGACTTTCAAATAAATAAATCAACAACAAAAACTAATTAAAAATAAATACAAATTAAACAATAATACGAGGTTTCACATTAAAAAAAAAACAAGTATTCATCACACTCATATTTAAAAGAGAAAGGGATTTCCATTCAATTAAAACCACTTGTTTTTATTTGGCTTTGATGCCCACCTCGATGACAGCATCAGAAACTTTTGCCAACGCGTCGCAAATGACGTCATAGTCCGTAGAGAGGGCCTGCAGCTTTTTGAATGTCACAAGGACACACAGTGGAACCCCTGTATCATTGATTTCGATTAAGGGCTAACAATAGGGTTAGTGTTGTGAGCAAACATTCGAATCAACAACATTCGGGTCTTAGCGCACAAAAGCGGCAAATTGTTGCGCCTTTAACAGGATTCCACAACTGTTAAGCGTAACGTCCGCATCATAGCCTGGGTTTTCCTTCATCCTTACACTTTCTCCCTCCTTCTCCCTGACTCTCTCTGTCTCTCTCTCTTCTTTTTTGACAAAACTAATAAAACACACAACGAAACGCATTAGGAAACACATAATAATTTCGATGAGTTTTCAAACTCAATTTCAACTTGTATTAAAACTTGTACTGAAAGGATACATCCGTCCGGATTCTTTCCAATGGCATCCTGGAGGAACTTATCCCTCGCCAAATTGACGTCACCGAAATAATACTCCATCTGTTTGATTATTTCTTTCTCAAGACGACTGGGGGAGGCGAGCTGCGGATTGACCGCCACTGTCGGCTGTGTTATGGCGGCCTTAGCCCACACAGCCCTTCCCCAAGAAGGCCTTGTAGCGTCCATTGTTTCAGTTGAATTCTGTGAGTGTTTCCCATTGTTCCTTCGCTCTTGAAGGTCACGGCGTAGATGAGCTATGCTGCGTCCCGCTCGTCCGCCGGACTTAGTCCTCACGTCCTTGCTGAAGCTACTGCCAGAACTTTGCTGGGCGGATACCAGCGGCAGTTCGTCTGAGAGTGGCCCTGATTGGTCAACGCTTTGACAAAAGTTGTCTGCCTTATTCTCACCAAGTGATTCTCTATTGCTGCTGTGACCTCTCTTCTCAGCTGCTATGACGTCACCGTTTTCAACAGCAGAAGCAACTGTGACGTCACAAGTGTCATTTTTCTGCTTGTGGTATTCAAAAGACTGCGTTAAAATATTGGGTGAATTCTCAATTTTTTTGCGTATGATATCTCTGAGGACTATACAAGATTCACTGCTTTTGTCACAAATGCTTGCGTTTTTATATATAAAACTGTTTTCTGTGCATAAGCGAAACTCAAAGACGTTTTCCGACTCTTCTGCTACTGTTTTCGTTAACGCACCAAACGACGTGACAGAAGTTACCTCATCATTCTGGTCCATCATATCAACACTATTGTTTGCGCTCGCTTCACAAATCACATCCGGGCTCTGCCAAGTCGACTTCTCAGTGCCATCACTTGTCTTCTCTAAGTCACTACCAACGATATTTCGTTGTGAAGAAGAACCGATTTCTTCCATCGCATTATCACATTCAGTTGTTTCCATTCCATTGTTGCCGTGAATTTTCCTTGTAACAAGCAGCACAGAGCCTGCTTCGGCTTCTTCTTTATCTCTCTCTTTGCCAGTGATAGCACTTGGCTTAGTCTCCTCAACATCCCATACATCAGAGCCATGATCTTCCGACCCGATGAGCGACACATCTACAGTACATATCCCCTCTTCCGGTGCAAGTGGTGGAGCTATGCTGCTTTGTTCTACGTTAGATATTTCTACAGGCCCATTCCTTATTGACGGTAAAGTAGGGATAATTGCACCAAACTGTTCATCTTCTTTTTCCTGAGAATACTCATTTTCGTGTTCTTCATCTTTTCTCGACGAATCAAACGCATTTGCCTGCAGGTTTGCGGAAGAGCTTTGGGAATGCCTTTTATTTTTTGAGTCCAGTTTTTCAGGCTTTGAAACAAACGCAGACGGCTGTACATCTAGGCCAAGGTCCGTGTCAGGTAGGTCACAGCCCACGTAGGCGTTGTTGCGGACACAGTGAGTCAACAGCACGTGCCACATCGGGTCGCGGTCTAGCACGTGTGGATTGCCTGCAGACATATTAATCACGTGATTTTTCTTCGTCAAAACTCAAAGAACCCCAACTACAAACCACTTATCTTCCCTTTTGGACATGCATCCAAGGCGCTATTATGCCCTCAACAATTCAAAACAAATACCACAAAATCTGAGTTTTTAGTTGATGAAATGACCGCTCATACAAAAGACAATTCTGCCTTGTTTGTTTTAAGGTATAAAATTTTGGCTGTTACCAATGACGATGAGCAGGGCCTGGGCTCTTGTAATGGCCACGTTGAATCTCTTTGGGTTGCTAAGGAAACCGATATTGTTCTTCACATCAAGACCTACGTTGGTTTCTTCAGACCTGACCTTCAACGCGAAATAAAAACATATTTTGTCACTGAACAGGATACTTAAGTAATAACGTGTTATTTCTATGCAATTTTAAATGTTGTTGCGCATGTTTTTAATTTCAGCTTAGCAGAGATGGCAGCGGCAAAGACATTAACGGGAATTACCGAAATGTACGACTGATCCACCGACATGCAATACTAATATTTTTGCTGGATACAGTGACGCAGTTACAATGTAACTGGCCCGTATTTTTAAGGAATATCCTTTCCGTTTGTAAACTTCCTAATCTTGAATTATTTTTTAAAACTTACAGTTGATACGATCATGACCAGTCTCTCCTGGCCTTGAAACTCTTCGACAGAGCCGACCTTGACCTTGTCCATGTCCAGTTTGCTGATCAACATCCTGATCTTCTCCACCTAACGAAAAAGCAATAGTGGGTTGGGGCGAGGCAACTTTTCTCTCACCAGAATGGAGCAGTTACTTTACGAAGGGAAAAAAAGAGTTTATAAAAGCTAAAAACAAACAAAAGAAAAAAAGAAAAAATCACATTACGTGAAAGAAACTCAAAATTAAATAGTGTGAAAAATGTTGCGAAACTACATGACAAGTGATTGATTATGACCTATTTGTTAATAATAAGACGAAGGAACATACATACACAGCAAAAATGACCTCACACGCTTAATTTTGGAAAAAAAACCTTCCGATATTCTCAATCTTCTGAAAGAAAGAATTTGATTTTAACTGTCAACAAACACAAGATGGGTTTCAAGTTTTTTTTTTTCAAAATGACCATCGCAAAGCCAATATATGTCATAACTGCAACACATTAGGAATTAAACCTCGCAAAATGATTTCATAACACTTCGCATATTTACGAATCAAATTTGTCATCCAATAAAGTCAACTGACCAGCCAAACTGCATTGGGGGGGGGGGGGGGGATTTTTGTTTGTTTGTTTGTTTTTTTTTTTATCGTCACGACTCGCACGAATACGTGGTGACTTCTGGGCGATAACCTAAGATTTCAGTAACAGTAGAACATTGCTCTTGGGTGTTCTTGGAACACTTCATCAAAATAATGTCTTGGACAAAGAGAGATTTTATTTGTTTCCCGACAACAATATGGCACCGACGAACCGCGAAAAAGTCTTGGAGGAATATTGACTTGCGAGAATACTACGATCGCATACAACGATCGGACCACGTTGTAAAAATATTTCGATCTGAGAAAATCCGGCTCATCAACCACGACTGATGGATTTAAAAAAAAAAAACAACAATTTTAAATGTAATTTTTAAAGTCTCGGGTGGTGTGTATTCATTACGATTAGTGAAGGTACTTTAAACGCAAATAAGTCTGTACCGAAGTCGCATGTGCCTGGATTTGTGATTTGCTTTCATTCATACAATATAAGATGTTAGATATCTATATATCATGCTATACTATATTTATATTTTATAATTTTATTACTATACAGTATATCCTGCAAACACGGTCCTCTAAACACATGGCATAATTGCGAAAAATGATCTGGCTCCTTCAGCATGCAATTTTTTCTTAAAAAAAAACAGCTTTCCCAAGACAGGCAACACACAGATCGCTGCTAACAATTACCATGCTTGAGGCAAAATATAGCTTTAACAGCGTTGTGAAACAATTTGTCGAAGTTTAACTTGCGTATGTTTCAACCGATAAACCTTTTATGGCATATATGAGTACACAGGTAACTGACCCTACGGCGAACGCACCGACAGTTATATAACACTATGCTCTCCTTTTCTATGGTAATAAAGAATAAAGACATAATGTTTCAATAACCAGGAAATAACTAATGGGATGATAACTACCTGCTTTCGATAAGGCGTGATAATTCCGATATCGTCCATCGTGAGGGCGTGGACTGGATTGTTGATGATTAGTTTGAGATACTTCATGACTTGCAGTGCTTCTACGGGATTAAACCAGGACGGGTTGTTGCCCTCTCGTCTGTCTTCTCCCTGAAGGAAAAACGTCATTAATAACCCGCGAAGTTGGCTTCCTTGTCTGAAAGACTTATGCGTTATGTACACCTTAAAATATACAATATCTTGATTTAGACGCACGTTTAAGAATATGTCAGTATTATGTTCGCTGTTTTTTTTTTTTCGAACGTATATGTAGGGATTATTTTTAACTCTGATGAATTTTAACTAAATAACAGTGATTACCTGGCACCGATCCAGCTCTTAACAAACACTCAAACATAACAAACTGTTGATGTGAATGTTGCAGAAATCACTGCTTTAAAATTACGCTTTAGCCAAAAGAATCTGATGCTGATGCGCGAAGCAATCTATCAATGCCACAGTGGCAAGGGGGGAGGGGGGAGGGGGGGGGGCATACCCGCATGCCGTGGAAGATAACCGGGAAGCCGTTGGGGTTGGGCAGTTCTGACCAGGCACACAGGCATTCTATCATGGCCTTGTCGCCAGAGACAAGCAGCTCATTATGATAGAACAGGGTGGAGGACGGACTGAGGATGGCCTCGTGCGATCTGTAGTTTTGTACTAGTTTCGTCACCTGCAAATAAGACAACGAAGGGTCGACATCGTACATGGAATCAATAGGTAAACAAGCAACATTGAATTGTATCAAACTAAAGCGGATAGAGAGTGGAATGTCCCCCCTGGGTCTTGGCAAAAGCCAAACGACAGGGGTCTTAAAACGATAACAACGCTTTGAACCAAGTTATGGTTTCTGAAAGGACTTTAATTCTTTGCACATTCTGCAAGACAAATTTTTGTTGCTTCTTTCGGCATTACACTTGTGTGACTTTTGGGGGTGGAGGGGGATGGAGGGGGTGGAGGGGGGTGGAGGGGGGAAGAACTTTGAATAGCTGACACTGGCGGATTACGGGAGTCGCAATTGTGTATTTGGGGATCATACCGCCCCATAAAAACATAAACATGGCCAACCAGCAGAGGGTCATAGCTGCCGTGGTCTGAAAATTTCTCCTCATCTCTCTCGTAGACCGGGCGGTGTATAAGGCGCTCAAGAAGAGACCGACCCAAGCCAAATTCCACCGCCAGCTTAGATTTGAGGACTGGTCCCAACTGCATCGGATCACCAGCCAGCACAATCTGAAATTCACGATACCAAAGTAAAGCCCCAACAAAGCACCTCTTAAAATTGTTTCAACTGGTTTATTTTTCCCTGATTAACAGTTAATTTGTGCATTTTGCACTTATGAATACACTGAACCTAGTGGACAAATATTAGGCACTTTCTGTCCCCTTGGGGCATTCTTTTCCTGAGGTTTTACCTGGCCTTCCGAGGCAGCCGCCAATCCAACAGGGATCATACATTCTGGCTCGGTTGCTTGCCCCGCCTGCAGAAAAAGGGTTAATTTGGCATTACACAAGAAGTCATTTAATGACCAAGAGTGGTATTCTGCTCTGTCCTTATATTTAAGGACGTCCTTATCCTTGAGATAAGATGGTTCAACCTTAATTTTTATCCTTATTTTAAAAAGACTTGGTTCAGTTTGAGGATAGAGCAGAATAGCATTTTTATCCTGATTTTTAAAAATAAGGACATCCTTAAAAAATAAGGACAGAGCAGAATACCACTCCAGTGAGGCCATTTACGATTTGGCTCAGCTACTCCATCGTCTTTCCCAAATTATGTTCTCATCAAGCTTATTTCGTCCGACTGAGAAGGTTGAAATGAACTATAAAAGCCAAAATACTCGCCCCCTTCCCCGCCCATTTCAGTCTCTCTCTCTAGGATCTCTGAAGAAGGAGAAGACGTCACAGCACCACCGACTCTTCTAGGAAAACACGCTCAACAAACAAGGTGCTCACTCAGGGGACAGTGCCTCCTCTAGGAGTACAAACAATTTCTTATCTATCAAAGTTGACACTCAACATGGCATTGGAGAGAGTCACACAAAACCTGGCAAGTACCCCAAATACCTAGGGCACATAGCTAAGAGCTGGTTCTCTCGCTAATCTACTTCCTAGATATTCATTCACTCATTTGGGCCAGTTCTGTTGCACCCGTTAACAGCTAAGCGCATCGTAATAAGTAAATATCCATAACATTTTCACAGATTAATATAACGTCCTATAATACTGATGTTTTTATTGTAAAATAAAATGAATTCAGTGGCTTTGTTTCAAATGATGTATTATCCTAAATCGAAGTGTGCTTAAGAGTTCAAATGTATCCTTAAAGGTTAATCTAAATAGGTAAGTTTTTAAAATAATAATAATTCATTTAATTTCCTAAATATTATTACTATTATTATTATTATTATTACTATTATTATTATTTAATTTAATTTAATTTTTTACATAAATTTCATTTAATTATAACTTATGTCTTAGATATTAGATATTGTTTTATTTTCGCGAAGTTATTGGAGTGCACAAATGGACCAAAATATAGACCTAGGATGGCATCTCACTTGGAGAGTTACGCCCATGTTTTCACCATAAATTAAGAAATATACTATTTTAAAGAAACCTTCACACATAAACGGTGGTTGTTTCCCTGCTCCCCCCCCCCCCCGCCCCCCCATCTCCCTCGATGGATCCGCCCCTGAAATAATCCTCTGGGTATGATGAAGTTGACGAAGGTGGAGTACTGTCCATACCGCTTCTCCGCAAAAGCTATTTATATTGTTGGTGCGTTAACATGTCTTCAACGTAACGATACTTAGCTTTTACTACTACTGGTTTGTTTTGCGAAGACGCTACAATCACTAACTGCATACCGAAAACCTAGGAAACTACCACTGTCACAAACATTTCTTGTTAACAAGCACCTGAAGAATGGCGCGGAAATAAAGTTCACTTCAGTTCTCCTTGTGGTTTAGAAATGGGAACACTAACGCTTAATTTCCAGAAACAAATTTTGGGTCTTGCATTTTTTATTTAACTTTGCAGTATAACCGTGACGTCAGTGTAACGTTTACCTTGCTGTAAAAAAACCTTCATATCCTACATGCGCACAAAGTTTCGCCTTATTAGTTTCCCTTCAGCACATTTTTAAGTATCCGGAAAGAAACGGAGACCGACTCACCTCGTCAACGAAGACGTGCGTGAAGTGGCCGGGCTTGAGGGCCAGATCGTAGAGTTTTCCCGCCGTACTGCACGTGCAGACGACCAGTCTGTGCCTGGAGACCAGCTCCAGCTCATCGCTCGTGTAGCAGTACGGCAAAATACTAGGCGCTATGCTCTGCAATGGCAAAATACTGGGCGTTATCTCTACAATGGCACGATACTGGCCGCCCTGTTCTGCAAGGGCAACCAATCGGCTAGACGTAGACTTTGCACTTTTGGGCCAGCCATAAACAAATGGGGGGGGGGGCGGTATAGGACTTTGTGTAAGCTAATGCTACAGTGAACTGGTTGCATCGCAAATTTTGCGTGCAATGCGGGAGGAGGGGGCACTTAGACAAAATTTGTGCATTAAACCATTACATACATGTATGTATTACATGTACTGTATGTATTAGATTAATTCAAACTTTTGGTTTAACTGGTTTTCTTTGAAATGAACGAAACACAAATAATTTGATGACTACCCTTCTCCTCGTATCTCTGGCCGTCGCAGCTACCGAGGTGAAAATTACCCCACCCCCATCCGCCTCGCTTCCCCACCTGTTCGTTGCGCTGATATGCGTTGAGTCGGGCCATATCAGCTTGCTGCACGCGACCACTGAGGTGCAGCCTCTCCGCGAGCAGGTCCGACGCGCTGTTGGAAGGCGCGCTGATGAGAATCCTGCTCGACTTCAGCTGTGTGAAGATCTGTAGCACCGCTTCTACGACTGTGATAGTTTTACCCGTTCCTACGAATCGGTAAAAACGCGGCACTACATTTCTGCTAACAGACTTGGGTGACTCATGAATCAGTTGACAATCGGAACTTAGTTCAAACTCGACCTTGACCAATGAAGTATTATTTTTCCTCTGAATTCTAAGATTAATCTACGTTTTTTGTGCAGTTTTAGAATTACGGCATTTGCTAAACTAAACTCTTTTAGAATACCAAGCTCTCCCTCCAACTCCCCCTCCACCCCCAACGCGTCCCGAACTGCAAATCCTCGTCTTACCCGGTGGCCCGAAAATCAGGTAAGGCGTGGGCCTGCACTGCCCGTTGAGAATTCGAACCACCGCGGCCTTCTGTCGGTTGTTGAGACTTCTATTGATAAATGCAAACCCGTTCTTGCGACTTGTGATTCGTATTTGCGCCGGCTTCGGAATAAAACTGTCTGGGAATAACACTGAAATCAAGTTAACAAGAATGTCCGTGGACATTGTTCCCAGCCGTAAAAGTGAAGACATTATGAAGGTGAAGAGAGAACCGACGCATTTTGATAAGATTTAGATTCGTTAGAAGGCCTCTTGGGCAACACTGCTATCAAAGGTAATCGGACAGGATCCCTAGGACGAACAGCACTTTTTTGTATGTGTGTTTCTCTTAAAGCTATCAGTTTACCTGGCCAGTTTTTACCGAAAAAAATACCAAAAAATTACTACAACTCCATTGTAGTAATACAATGTCTTAAGTATTACTACAAAAAGTATTATGTATTATCACGAACTTTCAGCAATACTGAAGATATAGCAGGCAAGCAAAACACACACAAAAATGAATTGATTCCCGACTGAGGCTTGAACTCAAACCTCTTGCTTCGCAGGTGACAACGCAAACCACTGTTATGGGATGCAGAGTTATAAATATTACATAAAACCGACAAAGGAAGTCGATGAAAAAATTCGCCTTCAGCCGCGCATGAATCCGAAGCCTCGTGATTACCATTTCAGCATCTTACCGAGTAAGCGATCGAGGCAAGTCTGGTGATGGCCCATCAAGGAGCACACTGGGATTTTTCGTAATTTTACCATTTTTGGTAGCTGTCGTCAAATCGCCAAAAAATATAAATCTGATGCACTAGCTTGAGGGGAACACTCCAGTCAAATTTCAACGTAATCGGGTCAGATTTGTAGGAACATCAGCATTTTTCGTGCTTTCCCAAATTTGGCTAATAGTTTAGCCAAATCGCAAAAAAAAAAAAACTGTATGGAGGATTCCTCAGGGAATATTACTGCCAAATTTCAAAACAATTTCACACCAGAAATGCAGGAAGAGTAGCATTTTGAAAAAATATTTACACTCACACACAGACATAACGGACAGCATCATGAGCTCTTACATATACAGGTCGAAATTATAACAATCCTGAGTTTAAAGTGATCAATAATTTCGATACACACATACACTGTAAACGGGTTATGGCAGAATTATTGCAAAATTGATGAGGTGTATGCACTCAGTAAATAAAACTCATTACTGCTATCATTGGTGGTCTGGTATAGAACGTTACGTGGTAAAACAGGAATCGACTATTAGTTCTAATGCGCAAATCACACATGAATAAATTACGTGTGAGCCAAAAAATTTTAACGGTCTTCTTAAAATAATTGCTTCTGAACACTCTACTTATATTTTATTACGGAAATAAATAACTTCGAATTTTGATTTTATAGTGTTTAACATTTTCAACAATTTAACATGTGTCATACAATGGTCTTACACGTGTCATATTCCAGTGTTACACGTGACATAGACCGGTCTGACACGTGTCATACACCGGTCTTACACAGACTCGTGTCACCGACAGACTTAGACTGTAAAAGCCAACACTGACACTGACCACTTTTTTAACAACATACCACATCGTTTAAAACGTTTATCGTTAAAAAAGTAGTCGACAATTTTTTCATGAAAAGAAATATATTGACAAGTCCAAATAAAGTAGGTGAGTTTTATAGCAGACCCAAAAATAATGTAAACCCATTTCCTAACTTTGAAGATCCATGCAGTAAGCTTACTTTCGCTTTAAGGTTTCTAATTTTTCACAGACACCTGCCATTTTAACCCTTCCATACACTGCCTATTTTTTGAGATTTTAATCGAAAGAATGCCCCTTTATATGGCATTTTTGTGGAGCGGAACATCAGTGCATCTGGGCTTTACATGAGAAGTACCTTCTTACCTTGCATTCCTAACTGAGGTGCAAACTCAACAGCCTGGTGCGCGCGCCTGAACGTAATCCTGACGTCACATAAACAAGGTATCACTTGGCTAATTGCACGTCAAACGGTCATTGTTTTAGCACTTTTATAGTATCTATGACACTGAGCCTAACTATTCAAAACTACCTAAATTGATTCTATTTAGGAAAAAAAATTCAGGTAACTGATGAAGCCTCGCACTCAATGTAGTGCTGTATACTAAGCAATTTTATTTATTTGACGTTCACTGAAGTGAAGGCTAATTATTTAATTCTTGCCACTTAAAAAATACAGAGTACCGAAGACATTCTACACACAACTCAGACACATCAAGTTACAATGTAAAGTACATAAGAATAAATTTTGTTTTTCATTGCATTTTATTTTTACATAACCGGCATTCTTTGAAATAACATGACGTCACACACCTATTCAACACAAATCTAACATTATAGTCCTCGCCCCTGTAATCATCGTGGAACTCCTGTTTGAATTTGAGGAGGATCTCTTCCTTGAGCACCTCGTGCACATAGCCCTGATACTCGGGCGAGTCCTGCGGCATAACCACATCCGACAGGATGACGCTGTCGCCGACGATGACGGAGGGTAAGCCCTCAGATAAGCCGGGAACCTCCAAAGACAGGTACTCGCCGTATCGGTGCAAACATACCTGAATGTCAAGGTCAGTATGACATTAGACATTTGTGCACTTATGGAAATACTGGAATTTAATGAGTAGGTATTTAAGGAAGTTACACAACGCAGAATTTGTCATTTTTTTATTTAATTTGTGGGGGGGGGGGGGGGGTTGTGCGGGTGAACTGGTATGCATGTGCGTATGTGTCTGTCTGTGTGTTTCTTTTATATATATATATATATTATTTTTTGGCATAGAAGAATTTCCTTTTAAAACTAATAAAAAGCATTTTTTAATTAACTTTACAAAAAAAATGCTCATTTTGCTTCACAGCAGACATCAAGAAAAGCACACATCAAACTGAATATTCATTTGTTTCTCTTAGTCTTAGAAAAATCAATGACAATGAATCATACCCGCTCCAGGTCGAAGTCTCGTATGGATATATCCTGCTGGATCTCCTCAAGGTGAAGCAGGGCTTTAAATCGCGCCGCATAGTTACTTAGTGACATGGTCTGAACGGAACAACGCATGCGTGAATCTCAGAGAAACGGTATGTGTGTCTATTTTTTTTTTTTTTTTTTGTAGTTAACACTTTTTCACTGCCGATTTAAAATGAATAAACAGCTTTAAAATTTATTCAAAGTCAGTAGCCTTGACAAATTTGTACAGCCGATAACGACACTAAGGTATCTGGACGCTGAAAACTGAATTCAGGGGCATTCTTTCATTGTGAACCACGCAAGGAACCTCCAAGCAATCGCGTATGTAAAGTCTTACGTCACAGAGCTCGGGCACGACAGCGGTGACGTCATTGCCGTTGATGACTGTGTCGCGTAGATTCTGTGGGACCGGAAATTGCCCCAGGCGGTGAGGAAGCCTGATGGTGGCTTTGATCCTGAAACAGCGAATTAAATTTTGCTGCCTAAACAAGCTGACCACCTCATATCAAAACTGTCTCAGTCCTAGAAATTTTCAAAATATTTATTTATTTATCTCGGTAAGAACGCGTTGGAAATATAACACAAGCGCGATTGGGCGTATTATTTGATAAGTTTAGTGCTTTAAGTAGTATCCAAGTTACTTTAAGCATACACTCTACATGCATATCTTAAGCTTGTCGGTAGATCAATATCTGAATTTGTGTTTACTTTATTTAAAGACTTTAAACCTAAAAAAATCATAGAAGTGAAGATATCATCACATACCCCCGCGGTTTTTGTCCAGGCACAACCCAAGAATTTTGCGGGCTTTCAATTGCAGCTCTGTAGCGCGAATAGCCTTTTTGTTTCACGTACTGGTCCCCTGTCATCATGCAGTTCTGCTGTGGATCCAGTACATACACGGTCACTTGACGTCCGATGCGGAAAGAGCCGAGGTCAAACACGACAAGCTGCTTCTCTGCACCCAGATTACTGTAGCGTAAATAAGAAGGTTGGAATAAAAAATCAAACCTTTCGAATGTCCGTTGGAGTTCCGGCAACTCGCAATCCGGAGGCCCTAGTCGAAAACTGGGAGGCCTCGGGTCTCCCTCTCTGGATAATCTCATGTCCTGTTTATAGTAAAATTTAAAACTATGCCCTGTCATTTAGTTCATACCGTACCACCCTTGAGCAGAGTGTACGGTGGGCATCACACTCACGCATCACTCTTTTAAGAACGCTCACACAAATCTTCACGTCATTTGGTGTGCCGAAAAAGACCTGTTTGACACATAAAATTCTGACAACATAGCTAAATAAAGAAAATCCTTGTCTTCTCGAATTCCGCCAGACCTGACTTAACAACACATCAAATTATACCTGAAGCTGTTTAACAAGGAACATTTTGATGGATTGTATTCTAACCCCACCCCACCCCCCCCCCCCCCCCCCTCATCATCCCCCCTCTGTCGCCCTTTTATCCACAAGGTTCTTTACTTAATAGCTGCATGTCCCTTTGCTTCCGGCTTACTTGGGCCTGCAGTACAGCGTGTACTTGATTGCTCTATTCGGTTCTATGGCAATGCTACAGTCTTGTTTGTAGCAGCTGCTGCCACGCAGGAGACTGAACTGGGACGCCCGACCACACCTAACCGTCACGCCTACCAACGTCTGGATTTTCGTCCCACCGTTCCTGAAACAAGAATTCCTGTTTAGTATCTTCATAACTGGCCAGCAATTGAACTTCATTCTACTATGGAATTGACAGAAAAATAATCGAAAAATAACTTTGAAAAGGTTCTGAAAATATCAAAACATATTAAGCAGCTGCACCAATAAACTGTTCTTACTATGGAGTTGCCCTCGAAGAGGCAGATGAGACAGGAGTGTGGTTTGGTTGATTGACAGACACAAGCCTAAGATACGCGAGTTGTTTTATGCTTTTCAGACTCTGAAACACGCCCAAGTTTGGTCATTGAAAGTGACATTACGCCGCATGGCTTCAAGAGATGAGCTTTAAGTGGGTTTGAATGCACAAATGTGCAGAGAAAATATACATTTTGTACAGAGCACTATCGTTATAACGACATCAGTTTTAACGACACCGTGCTGGTGACAATACAATGTTGTGGTTCCAGCCTGAAGCTTTCGCTTTAAAACGGATCAGTTATAACGGCATACCGGTTATCAACGGCGCGTTTTCTCGGCACCATTCATGTCTTCATAACAAGATTGAGTACGTGTATATCATAGTGTGGGCTTATACTTTCTTTGATTGTGTCTACATGTGTGTGTACATGTTGTATGTTTATATGTGTGTATATATGTTGTTGGTGTATATGAGTATGTGTATGCTGTATAGTTATGTGTATGTATATGTTTTGTATGTGTACATTTTGTATGTTTATATGTGCATATGTTGTGTGTTTCTATGTGTATGTATATACTGAACGGTTATAAGTACATATATTTTATGTGTACATTTTTGTTGACAGGTACACGCTATTCTCCACCAAGAACATCGTGTTGGTGCCGCTTACTTGATCCACACATCGAACGCCTTGCACTTGTCGCTGATGTTCACCCTGTCGAAGTCTACGACGGCCGTCACTTCCACGCCTTCTTTATCCGCACACAGTGCCGCCAGAGCGCTTGTTTGCATAGGACTCTGTATTAAACTGGCGCTGAAATTACACGCGCCATGCTTAATTCGGTAACTTGTTTGGTAGGACGAAATTACATCATGTTACATTCTGGAACGCCATGATTCTAACTGCAATAGATAAATCTGTTTACAGAAAGTTCGGGCGTCGAAATACTGTGTGTTATTTTACCTATAAACGTTATCCTTGAAACAATATTTCTGTACATATTATATTTTATATAGAGCGAGAATTTTCAACGCACGTACTATTACCAGAGCTCTGAATACTTACTTGATATGCTGATTAGCCAGGTTTCCTGTTTTGTGAATCACAGTCAGTGCTCTCCAGCTATGTTTTCTTTTTCCCCCACTTTCAATAGCCTTTCCAAAGACGCGGTCTCCGCTCATCGGTGCATAGCCGTCCTGACAGACCACCAGCGTGAAGTAGATATCTCCATCTATATACCCATGGTCTGTCTTTACCGAGTTCACTTTACCTTCGAAGCTCACTTCTCGCAGTGGTCTAATACCTACGGCTTGTCGTTCACCGCTGTTGGTATTACTCTCCACAGAGCAAATTACCCAGTCTCCCTTTTCGGGCTTATATTCTGCTGCGCAATCTTCAACACGAAAATGTATGGTCTGATTCAAATAGCCCGAATCTGCCCTTACGTGAGTCACCTCCGCAATCATCTGCTTCTCTTCTACTTCTCCATTTTCAATTTCGCCATCAAACTGACCATCAACAGCACCTGCATCGTCAAGGCTTCCCTGTTCGCTATCAAAGCCCACGCCGCGGCTGTGCGGCACGAGGCACACACGCACCGCCACCCACCCGGCCTGCGAGTGCTTTCTCGATGCCGTTACAGACACTCGATCGCCCACTTTCAGCACCACATTTCCTTGGACATTGCCCGTGTCAAAATACACCTCGTGGTCGATCAGGCCGTGGTCGCTGTGGACTTCCGTGACCATACCTTCGAATGTTTTTTCCGTGATTTTTGCACCGTGGTCTTGTAAATGCGAAGAATCCACAGGTCCATCTTCTTCTTCTTCTGCATCGGGATTCCAAATATATTTCACCAGTTTGCCAAACATCTTTTAACCTGAAATGCAGACGTTGTTGTTTTTAAAACAGAATCCCGGGACGGGGAGGATGGGGGAGGGGTATTATCTCTGATGATGTTTATATATTCACGTCACTACATATAAACACATTTCATGTCCCCGGAAGTAAACCAATTTTATGTTTCTGTATAAAAACTAATGGAACTATTTCAACGTTCTGAAAACAAACAAGTTGACATTTTCTGAAATAATATCATGTAAGAATATGATTTGTTTCAGTCATATTTTCCGTGGCCGTGGTATCACTTTTGTGCAGATATGCAGCGCATGTGCCACGCAGCCCAGCCACAACACAGGCTATTTAGTCGAAATTGATAATTGTCGGTCACTGGTCCAAGAAATAAAGGTAAGAAAATTGAATAATATAACAACTGATTTATTACTTTTTAATACCATCTCGCGCATTGTTTATTCCGTCATTTGGCACGCGCTTGACAAACAGCGTTCAAGCAACTTAGAAAATGGGATCAGACAGTGGAAAGCTACCCTCATTCGTTCACATGGTCATTGTTTACTTATCAGATGGCGACATCTCTAAAATCTCTAACAGTTACCCAAATACCACATCTCACACAACTGGATATCTCAAAAATTGAAGTCAAAGTTTATATCACTAAGTAATGTAACATAAGAACGTAGTGGAACCCGAAAATGTCAAAACAGCTCTTTCTCTGACGCTTACCGATATAACACAGGTCATGTGACCTTTGACCCTGAAAATGTAGGTCAATGTTCAGATCACGAACTTACCGCCAACGTAATCCGTTATACGGTCTAAATGAGGTCAAACTGGATCTGTCTCTAATGGATACCGAGACAAAACAGGTCACGTGACCGCTGATCTTAAAAAGGTAGATCAAAGTTCGGATTACAAAGTGTACCCATTATGTTACTCTGCGCAGGGGTCGGAATCCGAAAAAGGCAAAATTTGCTCGGTCTCACACTGCATCCAAGATAACAGTTCACGTGGCCTCTGACCTTGAAATGTAGGTCAAAGTTCGAATCACCAAGTTACCTTTAATGTAATGTAAGAATGTGGTAGAGTCTTAAAACCAGGTCAAAGTCGTTTTCTCTAATGGTTTCCAAATTAACTACCTCTCTACATCCTACATGATATATTGTAAGTTTGCCCGGAATATCCATCTGTTTTACTTTGTTTGTAGGTTATATAACCATGAGTTATATAACCTTGGTTATGTAGCTGATAGCTTACTTCTATCTGCATCTTGTCTCGAGGTTTTCATTAACAACAAACACTTTATTGAACAAAAAAAAACAAGTGTTTCTGTAAAATTGACTAAGTTCCCCGCCGGCGTGCAATCACAAGATTTCAAGACATTTAGAGGTCTGACCAAGCCCCCTGGCCGCTTGCAATCATAGGAAATTACTTTTCGACGAAGTCTGTAGGCGCAGTTTTTTTTTAGTCCGACGGTGAAACCTATACCTAGGTGCACAACTGCAACCCTTATTCTATGCATGTGCAAGGTTTAAATGAAATCCCTCCAGTTGTTTTGAGATCTGTCGCGGAAACGACACCCTGTGCCTAATATTGACGCACAGACGGACGAACAGACGGACTGACGGACCCGAATTCAATAGTCCCCCGCCCCGCGCTACGCGGGGACTAAAAAAACTGAAGTCCAGATTAAAAAAAAAAAAAAAGAAACCTGCCACGTAATTCCAAGGAAACATTGAAAAGTCTAAGTGCATGCAGATCTTATAGGTACACGATGCATCCATTACGTGTTTGACGTTCCTCTGGATTTTCTATCTTTTTATTTCTGGATCAACGAAGACATGGATTATTTTGATTCATTCACAATTCAAATGGTGTGTGCAAACTTATTGGTATTATTGCAACTCTTACCACGACACTTTTTCAAAGAAGTAAAGAAGCACCGCCGACTTCCACAACTCAATAACGAAGCCATGATTGCAATACCGGCAAAATTGATTTGTCGATTTTTTTAAAACTTGATTTAAATGATATCAGTAGATTTAAATCATACCAGCCCTACAATAAATGCACCTTTGTTTTTTTCCCCACTCTACTGGATGATTTTCTCCCCAGCTGCATATGCTGGCATCTGATTGGCGCATTTGTTTGTCAGCATGCTCTACAATGTCCACGAAACAGAGGAGATAAAATTGGTTACAGTGGATCATAACTGGTGACAACAAAATCTTCAATTCCGACTCCGCCAAATAAACCAGATGCAAATTTGGAAGCCTTTTTGACTCAAATATTGCGAGACTTGACAGACGATAACTGTTTCCAGCCGCGCAAGATTTTTTTTTTCATTTCACCAATTTGGATCTACTCGTACTGTAGCCACTCCTCCCCTTCCCCCCTTTATTCTGCACAATTACTGCGAAACATTTGCCACCAATTGCCAGTTTGTAAGAAATTGTACCACTGGGTCTTTAATGAGCAGGTAGGGCTGGTATGATTTAAATCAATTGATTTAAATCATGATTCAAATCAACGTAAAAAATGATAAATTTTTATTTTTTAAACGTATGTCATTAAGCCTTTTTATGCAGTAACATCAGTCAGGAATCGTTTGCAACCCATTTTGTTTAAACAAAGCATTTCATATCGAACGCTTATCAGTGCACATGAGCTTCTGAGGTAGGGAGGAGGGGGGTTAGAGAGGATTAGCAGTGAGCAGCAGATCACGAGAGGGCCAGTACCGGTACCTGCAACTACTCCGGTGTTGGCCAAGCATGTCTCTACCCCGTGTCCTTGCACACAAAGTATCAGTGTTACGCGTCGTGCAAGGTGTATTTAAATCCCCCCCCCCCAAAAAAAAAACAAAAAAAAAAAACAATGACTGCTTCTTCAGTTGTTAATTGAGAATCCGACAGGAAAAATCAATGAAAACTCCAAAGTGTCTGGGAGACGTCTTGCGGAGGTACTTTGATAGAGACAATTCAAATAGAAAAACTCCAAAAGGGATCTGTGCAATTGCACTTGCAGACAGTTATCTGAACAACACAATTTGCGGATAGTTATCGGAGATAATGTCAAATGTAAATATACTTAGAAATGTCTTACAAGACTGCGTTATGACGCCCGCAATAAATTGAAATTTGGTGTTTTCTCTTTACCTTTTTTCTGCTTTCATTTTTCAAAATTGTTTGAAATAAAAAAAGTTTAAAAATCCCATTTTAATAAAAAAAAAAATTTAAAATTATGATAAAAAACCGGATCTTTTCCCAGTCCTGCATGCAGGCATTCACTGTATGTCATTGGTACGATTGCTCCAAAGACCGAAACATAAAATTTCTAAGTTATGAATCCACTTACAAACAGATTTACAGTTTCCTCTGCGAGATTTATGAAAAACAGGGCCAAAGGTTTTTGCTAGGATAAGCATGAAGTAGACAAATATAAAAGCACAGAAGTCAGTTGAGAAATACATGACAATGTATAGCCCCTTTTTATGATAATATCATGAATAAATTTTACTTCACTCCAACAAAGTTTTCAGACCTCAAAAATATATCATGGCAGTGAAAATCAAATTTTAATGTATTTTCCTTATTCGTCTTTTCCCCTTTCCCCACTGCTACCTTGTGAGTTTCCACCACTGACCATGCGCACTGGAAACCGTGAACTGGCTTATAATACAATTGCTTGCTACATTAACACTAGCTCCAAGCAGTCCGCTACTGAGGTTCGGCGTACCGCTCTGATAAAGAAGTATACCAAGCAAAAATAATGAACTGCTGACTTGGAGCTAAAGAAATATACCACGTAAAAATAATGAAGAGCCGACTTGGAGCTACACTAACACTTTCCTCGAATGTTCACAATAAAATCGTTAGTGAATCTGATGGTTAAAAAACTCAAAATGTCCACAACAATGTCCGGGGTACCAAACCTACTCATCAGCCATGTAGATTAGAATCAGCGAAGAAACCCGTGCAGTTGTCTGTATTAATAGCTGGCTGTTTCATTTTGTAATTTCTTGATCTTTAATGTTATTCCTTTATATAAAGCATATAACTTCTTAATACAAAAAATTAACTTTAAATATATTTTCCTCATTCGTCTGTTTATCCCCGCTGGAATCGTGGAAGTTTCCTCTGCCAAGCATGCGCACCCCAAACCATGAACTGGATTATTTTCGTAAGGGTTTTGTAGCCAAAAGGGCGATAATAGGATATCAGCTAATTCACAATTTACACATACGTGATAAACGAATACTTCCGTGATGAGAGGTACAATTCACATCAATATACACAAAGAGCATGCATGACCGTTGGCTAATATATCGCTTCAGAAATGTGAAGAGTTGTTGTGTTTTTTGCAAAATTTGTCGTGCAAACGGGTATTACATCGAAATGGTTATTCCAGCGGCTAGTGAAATAACCTATTTAACGTAAACTGTTTTACTAAACGGCTATCAAAAATCGCTAACCTGTAACTAGAAAACAGTCTAATAAACACAAAACACACATAAAATAAACAGACTTTTGTTACGAAAATGAACGTGTCTAAATTTTAAGTGCTCAGTAATCTGTAACTACGGCGGACTAAATGACCCGCCATTCTGAACACTGGAAGCGGGGATACACAAATACCGAAATATTTCCACATTTCAGAAGTATCCATTTTCCCAAATTAACAAAAAAAAAAAACAGGCTTTCCATGGGCTCACTGTAACCTCACGTCACAAATGGGATGTTGTATTGGGCAGTGAAGAAGCGTTTAGTATCCAGTTATCCGTGAATCTCACAGAAGTTATAATCATTTGATGAATGGAGACCGGTTAGACAACTCTGGTTATTACTTGTTTTACACCCCTTGTAAGTACAAGTGAGATGCTGTACACCATGTTCTGCTTCTAGAAATGTAAATGTGAATCTATAAATCAGTAACATCGTAAAATCACTAAAAATTTCATGACTTTATAAAGTCACTTATTTTAAGCCTCATAAATTTGACAGAGCCACTGAAAAAATTAATCAACAAAATTTTGTGATGTCCTGTAACTGACTGAGTGGATCAACTCTTCAGTAACGGAAATCTCTGTTAATAGGCATATATACAATGGAATATAGAATATTATTTTTAAATATTTCTGTAACGAATTGACAGCATTTTAAAGCATTTTAGTGGCCCAATAGTCAATTTCCGATTAACATACTTTTCGGGTTTTATTCAACCATCTTGTTGATTTTCTTCTAAGAAGCGTGGAATGGCATTTGAACGTTGTATTTTTGTCAGTATATTGTGTATGTCTGCCCTGTACATTCAGTGGCAAATTTAGGAGATTTTTAATAAAAGGATATTTGTATATTGAGTGCATGCCGGTCTTAACGTGCATCTAACGTTTCAAGTGTGGAATCGTTTTGAAGTATAAAAGCAGTGAATCTAATGACCATTGCCATAATGTAAAGGACGGAGTGAAACAATGCATCATTATATTCTACAAACATGTTTTGTCAACGTACAAATCGCAGATCTATCAGGACCTTCAATTAAACTGACAAAATATAAGTGACTGTAGAATGCTGACCACGAGTCTCAGTCTCTTTTTGTGCACAAAACACTTTGTGATATAAGCATATGATAGCAGTAATACCAATCTATAAAGGTCTTAAAATTTTTACAGAGGTTGTACACAAGAATATTAATATACAATGGAACCTCGAAAAACCGGACAGTCGTGGGAGTGGCAATATTTGTCCGATATTTCGAGCTGTCCGGATTTTCCAGTATTTGTATTTTTAGCTCAGTTTGTGATACTGTAAAATTAAAATACATGTAACCCTGGATGAACGAATTTATTGATAAACCTTAATCAGTGTCATATATATCTAATAACTCTACTGCCAAATACATTAACACACATGTATACAGATATGCATTAGATCTTAGCAGAGAACTGTTTGATTGAAGTCTGTTTTTTCTTTAAATTCATGTCTGTCTGATATAAACCATCTCTTAAGGAATACAAGAGTTCTGTCATCAAGAGATCAAGTAGATGCCGAGTCGTCCCCACCCGCCCCTCCCCCCCTCCTTAGCGCAGTATCCAGCGGCAAAAGGATGATAGTGGGCAAAGTATTAGCAGGAGCATCAAGAGATAAAGTACATGCCGATTCACTCCCACCCCTAAGTGCGGTAACCAGTGGCTTAAGAATTAATCATTGACACTTTGTGTCAATAGTGATGGTAAACACAGAGGCACATCTCGCAATTCGTCAGACTGCATATTATATAACACATAAACATGCTGGGTTCCTAAGATAAATATTCACCCCTTATTGCGATAGCCTGGTATGTTTAGTATTTTTGTACAGCAAAACCTCAATTGGGGACTTAAAATGTTGTCTGGTATTAGGAACTCCGAGTGTTCCGCTTTTCCAAGGTTTCGTTAATACAAAAGTCTATGGAAATTTAAACGGGACTGAAAAAAGCTGTCCGGTTTAGTAAGATGTCCGATGTATAGAAGTTTGTATAGATTGAGGTTCCACTGTAGTAGATAATTCAAAACGAAAAGGAAAAATGATGGACGCTGGTGATATATTTGATAAAAAATAAAAAATAATCTATTTGCTAAATAAAAATAACGTAAAACCGAAATGGCATTATGTTATAAAAATGTTTATTCACTCCCAGTGTTCAGTTTCGTGGAATGAATTTGATAAATATTGTATTAGCATAAAATGTTTTGTTTTGCTAATTTTATTTTACAGTGAATAAAAAAATATTATGCTGCAAAGCTGTCTTGAACATGACAAACTTTAAAAAATTTAATGGTGTGCAGCTGAGAGCAGCCAATTACAGGTAAGGTACATCTTTTTAACATTTTAAAGATCCTTTTCTTATTCTTGCATCAAACTTTTGAAAGAAAAATCCTAGTATTGCAAGAGATCTCTCATGTTTGAAAGAAAAATTGTAGCAAAATAAATGGGAACCATTAAGACCCTTCTAGTAGTGCGGGATGTTACAAACACTGACAGAATCATTGCCATGGTCAAAATGTTAATTGTTTGTTCTTTAAATCCAGGATGAAAACTGTTCTTATATCCTTTAAAACTCTTTTAATTGATCAATCCCTTGAAAGAGCCTGTATCCTTCAGTAGAACTTTCTGGACCCCAATGTTTACTATCAGTTCGCCCAGTGGGCTTTTCACAAAAATATTTACAGATACCTCATGCTATTCCATCCGCTGGCATCTTACACAAATGTAAACATCTCAAGAACGCTAATCCTAGAAACGGAGTGTAAGTGTAGATAGAGTAGTTGGCAAGGCTAGGCTGGTGCGTTCATGTATATTAAACTAGGATATTAATGCTAGGAAGCATAAATCCAGTCCCCACATTATTCTGTACCGTTCCGTACCATTTACACTGGTCGGGGTCGATGGCAGATTCAAGCATTCTTGAGGACGAGTTCACGTCACAACCTTACATCCACCAATGAAAATCAACATTTTGATCACGTGATCAAAAAGTGCCAGTGCTTGCGTCGAGCCAAAACGCATATTTTCTCACTGTTATATACCAAATATAACTGGTATTTTTCTTGTTCTGGGCCGATTACATACACTTTGGCCTACCTGTCACATGTCAGGAAGTTAGTTCCAGGGTTCGTGCGCCTCCTGGAAAACCTGGAAATTTCCTGGAAATTGGAAATGATCACAAAACCTCCTGGAAAACTGGAATTCCATCAAGACTCCTGGAAAACTCCTGGAAATCGAAATCATAATTAATATATATATATATTTATATGCATTTCCAGATTTTGATGTAATTATATAAAAATAGGACGATTTTTCCATTTGTCCTGTTTACCACAGCTTGGTAGATCGTAGACACTATCATATGAACTTCTGGTAACAAAGATAAATATTTCCATGTCCATTATGATTGTGACACATTTAGGCCGTTCACACATTACTCACACAGGGTGGGGAGGGGGGTGAGGCTTCGATCACTGGCCTTGTATATAATTTAAGTTCGCCTACACGATCTACAGAGATTTTTGGCTTAAAATATTTTTCCGACTACTAACTTTTTGTCACAATACAGTTGTATGATAAATTTGTACTGGCAAACGATGCCATAAACAAGAAATCATATTTGTCTGTTCACGATGTTAACATATAAATATTTTTCACTGTCGCTTATTCATAACAGAAGGTATGTGTTAAAAAAATGGGCAATATTTAATACTTTTATTACTTTTATATCTTGGTTGATACTTAAACTAAGGTAAGCTTATTTCTTTATTTCGCATTGGGAGATTTATATCCTGGCCTGATTTGCCTGTCTCTTTGTAATGTGTGCACAGTATCTTAGGGTTGAGTCTGAAGGGATTAACTAACTAAGGACGTTGGGAGGAGGTCTACATGGGAAAGCATCTTAATGGGGAAGAGTCAGTTAGGTTACAGGATACATCGGGTCTAGTTGGAGAAGTTAAAGGATATGCCATGGTCCTTATTCAAGTCATATAAGACTGCACGGATACATCCACAGTTATATATTAAAGAATCATACATAAATTACATGTGCAGTCTTTTAACTTTTCACCCGCACACATTTGTGGTATCATCCAATTTGCGTATGACTTAGAGTACGCCTTGGTTAAAGGACATCCCGCATTCTATGCGCATGTATTTATGGATGCTCACTAATATATCAAACAATTATACTTTATACTAATTTCTTCCCTTTTTAGACCAGCCGACTTCGTCGGGCTGGTCTTGTCACATCAGTAGAGGGGCATCTGTCGTCTGTATGTACGTGTGTAAAATGCTTCTTATCCTTCAGTTTTAATCAGACTCCTTTCAAATTTTGTACGAATGTTCTCCAGATAGGTCTCTCTTGAAAAATGAGTTATTTTGGCAATCCGATAAAAATTGGCCAAATGGGGGGCATTTGAAATTTTTTGAATGCCAACTTTAAAAATGCTTCTGCCACAATTTTGAACAGATTTTACTTGGTTTAGATGCACAGGAGACTGAGCAAATGACAGCCTTTGAAAAACTTCAGTAACCGGTTTTAAACTATGACTACCACTTTTTGGCGTCTACACAAGTCTTGATATTTGATTGACTACATCTCAGCTGGTCACAATGTCCCTGGACAGTCTTGTTGAAATCTGGAAAACTAATGAAATCTCCTGGAAAACGGATCCAAAATCTCCTGGAAACTCCTGGAAATTGACCAGGAAAATTCCACACGAACCCTGCTTAGTTCTTTAAATAGTTTTTACCGTTGAGAAAAAAATTAATTTTTTAACTTAAATATCGAAGAATTTGTATCGGTATAAAACAGTGCGATAAACTCCGAATATCGCTCATTATGCCCTCAGTTACCCACACTGCATTGCATGAAGGTGTCCGCAAGAATAGTCCAGAATGACCCATAGCCGGCCTGTAGAAGAGTAGAAGAGAGAGGGAGAGTCACTTGGGACTAATTCAAGCATAGTTCCGAGTCAGCTCTCCCTTACACTTACCCGGTCTATCTCTCTGTCAGAGCTACAATGCCTTCCATTGTTCTGCTAATGTCGTGAAGTTGGTATCTGTAATGTGTGTTGTGAAATTGAATATATACAAACATGTAACTACATGTGCATTTGTGCTTGGCTGTTTCCATGAGTTGCAGCATTTGGCTAAGTGGTTAGCAAGCTGGCTTATGAAGCGAAAGGTTCCCTGTTCCCGACTCACATATTTTCACAACATTGGTACCAGAAGTGTACGAGTACGTTCCTGTCGCGGTTGTATGGTAGATATTCGTGCAACGTTAAAGCGGGTGCGAATGGCAAGAAGGGCACGTGTGAAAATTGGAGTGAAATAGCCACGTGCGGCCATGGGAGGTCTGAAAAGAAAAAGACGGGAGAAAATATGGAAATTCGTACGATGTTCAAGCACTGGAGTGTTACACTGATACGAATGGAACGAAGGGCATGTGAAAAGCCATGTGCGGCTATGGGTGGTGAAAAAACACAACAGGGAAGAATGTCGTGAAGTTGGTATCTGTAATGTGTGTTGTGAAATTGAATATATACAAACATGTAACTACATGTACATTTGTGCTTGGCTGTTTCCATTAGTTGCAGCTTTTGGCTTAGTGGTTAGCACGCTCGCTTATGAAGCGAAAGGTTCCCAGTTCGAGCCCCGCTTGCGACTCATATTTTCACAACACTAATATGAGTCAACTTCATTTGGTCTATAAATCACGAATCCTGCATACCAGTCCCTGTTATTCAAACATTTACAGAAAACTCATGCACAACTTTTAATGGACTGCATATTTGTTATTTCGTTGTTAAAGTGTAAAAAGGTTAGCTTCTGCACTCATCTGTTTATTGTTCACGTTCCGACCTTTAAGTGTCATGTGACAAAAGCCAAGTGACCAAAAATTTAAATAAAGGGGTTATAGATTATGTGTAAAATATATACTCAAATAATTGATGAATGCAGAATCAGGCATAAGTTTATTCTGTGCATCAACTTTATTTAAATGTGAGTTTTTTTACATGCTTTTTGAAATAACAGTTCGAAAGCTTTTGGCCTAAAATTTCAAAATTCATTGTCACTTTTTCACGTAATAAATTATGCTCCCTGTATGCAAACGAATGTCAATTCTTGCGGGAGATGTGTGGTTATTTCCTTATTTTTTTCTTTTAAAGAAAGCGTAACACACACACACACACTCAAGTTGCATATCATTACCGTTGTGCGTTGAGGGCCTTTGGCAAATACTAATAAAGACTTGTGGTTTGTTGAATCTCGCACAAAGTAGCCACAGAGTGGCCTCAAAGTGAGTGCACTTGACTTGCATATCGTTTTATAGCGAGGAATGGAAGCGGTACGCAGAAGCCCTATAGTGTGCCGCTTCTTGGAACTAATTCAAGCACTACAAGAAAAATATGGTTTGGGGAATATGAGTGGGAAATGAGAGTATGAAAGTGTGAAAAAATAGAGGCAGAAAAAGAGCAAAACAAAGGGAAGTTGGAGAGAAACAGTCATTGTTTCTGTTCAGCAGGGTTTGATGGTTTTTTCCATGGTGAAAAAACGCGGTTTTTACCACCGGACCAAAATACTTTTTGTCAGTCAAATGTGACAAAAATAAAAAAAACTGACGCTCAGGTTCTCGCAACAGCCTACTGCTTATCCGTTGTCGAATCCAGGGCACTTTCCGACTGGACATTTTCCACCTCAGACACTTTCAAACTGACAACCGGACATTTTCCAACCATTTTCCAACCAGACATTTTCCAACTGCATCATTTTTTAATTTGAGGAGAGTGTAAAGGAAATCATATAATTTCTACAATTGTCTGGACTTTATTACATAAAAAAAAACAAAATCGAAAGCTCATACAATAAGTGCATTCACAGTTTCGTCTACGAGATTTACGCAAAAAAAACTCAATTTTTTGTGATAAACATAGAAAGAGAGAAACTTAGAAACATGGAAGTCAGTGGAGAACTATCAAAATCATTTTGTCATAGATGCATTGCTGTTTTTATGTTATAATAATATCATTATAGTAACATCATAAATAGTTTTTCCCATATTCTAATAAAATTTTGACACGTTATAGATGGTAGAGAAAATCAACTGTTAGCGTATTTTTATCCTCCGCCGTCCTGCCGGAGACGGGGGATATAGAAACGCACTGTGTCCGTCCGCCCGTCTGTCCGTCAGTTGCCAGTTTTGTTTCCAGACGATATCTCCGCAACTAGCGGATCCGGTTCATATTTGATATGCGTAACAACCAAGATATCTAGACGTGCCTTTTGGGGGTTTTGGTGGATCGAAGCCCATCTGGATTTGTATCTGGACTTAGAATCCGAAAATCCGGATGTCAACGTGTACTTTGGTTTCCAGACGATATCTCCGAAACTAGTGACCGGATCCGGTTCGTATTTGATATAAGCAACAACCAAGAAATCTAGATGTGACTTTTGGGGGTTTTGATCGGATCGAGGCCCATCTGGATCTGTAATTTTACTTAGAATCCCAATATCCGGATCTCAATGTGTACTTTGTTTTCTAGACGATAACTCTAAAATATTTGCCGGATTCGGTTCTCATTTCGTATACATAAAAACAATATGGTGTAGTTGTGTGACGTGCGGGCTTAAGTACCATCAAGCCAATCGCCTTACTCATTACACCCACGGTGGGGGATATGGCAATTACTAATTGCTTTTCTTCTTATTTGTTTCTTTGTGTTTTTCAACACTGAAATCCTGCAGGTTTCCTGTACGAGCATGCGCACTTGAAACCGTGAAGTTGCTTATGAAACTGTTGCTTGCTACACTAACATTTTTCTCGGGTGTTCACATCAATTCGTTAGTGTATCTACTGGTAAAATATTCAAAATACCCAGATCAAATGTCCACAATACCAAATCTACTTATCAGCCATGTGGAACCCCGTGCAGTTGTCTGTATCAATGGCTGGCTGCTTTCTTTATGTGATTTCATAATCATTAATCTGTTATTCTTTTGTTATTCTTTATATAAAGCATATCACTTTTAAACCAAGCCAATCTAATCAAGGGTGATCATTTAGGTTGCCGTATCTGCAGGTGGATTATAAATGGCAGAGAACTTCGCCTTATGGTGCATAAATAACTATGTGAACATGTATTTAAGAATATAATGTATTTAAGAATTTATAAAAATTTGACACTCCTTAAATAAAAAAAGAAAAAAAAAACGAACAAATGATGCGGTTGGAAAATGTCCAGTTGGAAAATAGTTGGTAAATGTACGGTTGGAAAGTGTCCGGCTGGAAAATGTCCAGATGGAAAGTCTGGATACCTCCTTTGACACATACTTCCTCTGGTATCCGCCTTTGGGCTGCACCATTCTGTTCGTCGGTGTTCAAGCATCGGCCTTTTTATGTTGTCTTGAGGTATCATCGCGGTTTGCCTATGGACAGACCGTTGCACGTCACGTTTCATTTTGTTGTTTTGTTATTTGAGGATTTTTTTGCCAGTTTGGTGTGCGTATTTGCCAATTATAAGGTTTACAATGTTTATGTAAACCTTCAATTATGCGTCATAACAAGCCGCATGTGCATCTCAGCCCACGCACCTATATCTTGGCTGTCATTTTAATTTGTCAAATACTTTGTGCTTAACAGCCGCAAGCAATTTTAGCGGGTGAAAATGCTTTTATTACCTTGAATAGCACCCCAGTTGCTTAAATAGCCGCATCTAACGAGAGGAAACCCTGGGATGAGTTGATGGATAGCAGTGCTTACGCTGTAGATCAGTACAGGAGGAAATCCTGGAGCACATAACTGTAGAATGTGAAGTGGTAGCGGATTCGAGGAAAGTTCATTCTGGTCCATCGGGAAACAGAAGAATGGGGCGGGAATGAGGCCTTGGCAACAGCGAAAGGGAGTGTTGGGTTACAAGGACGTATAGGGAGAAAGGATTTGCACAAAAATTTTCGGTCAAACGGACTGAGTTGTGGTAATTAAGATCACTATTATTTTCTTCGTGTAGCGCACTTTTGTGGCCCAAGGTCTCTTGATAGACTTTTATTTTTGCAAATTCGTATTTCAGTTTCTTTCTTTTTTTTTCATTTTTAAGTAAAAACAAAACACCACGAGAAGTAATGGCATAACTGTGCGGGTAAAATGGACAACTTAGTCCTGAAGCTGCCAAATAGGTCCAATCATCGGATGAAGAAAGGAGCTACGGTGGTGTCATTTAAAAATGACACAGAAGAGCGTCTGATTAGTGCAAGGAGTCCTGAAAATGTCAAGGTAACTGTTTGAAAACACTTGCTTACTAATCCGTGTCGTTTTCAAAATGATGTGTGTTTCAACATGTTAAAAATGTTGAATTCTTTCCTTAAAGTGGTTTTAACACCTTATTATTAAAAAAAAGAATTCTAAGGCTATTCTGGAAGAGACTACATATAATTCGAATGTCAACATAAATCAGTAATGCTTAATTTTTCTTATACCAAAGGTTGAAAATACTTTGAGCAATGTAAATTCTTATCTTAAGGCGAAATATTGGGAAATTGAATTGTTAAGAGGCCTTTTGTTGAAACGTCGGCAGTTCAGTATTGAATAACGTATCGAAATTTTGAATTTTTAAAAATTTATTCGTATTTTCTTTTTTTTTATATTTTTGTTTCTACGGCAAAAAATAAGTTATTGATATAATCTGAAACCTCAAATGATGAAATATTGAAAACGTTTCAATTTCTGTGACATTCTGTTCCTCGGTAGTCTCTATTACGGAATAGCTCACCAAAAATATGCGTTTTTTTTTGTTTGCTACAGAACTTTTATTTTAAATAATACGGTGTTTTTTGTGTATTGTTAACAGATTTTATATGGTACTACTTCAAAACTGATATCGTTCCTTAACTTAACATGACGTGTCCTAATTATGAACACTTTGTTTTAGAATGGTGAGCTCCTTTCAGTTGGTTTTGACAGAAGAGAAGGGTCTAGTTTAGGTTTGTCTCTTATATATTTGAGACTGGGCACTGATGAAATTAGGGGGGAGACCGTGGTTAGTTGGGGAGTTGGAGAAGTTATGCTTGTATATAACATGTCGATGTTATCAGGAACTGGTGTCGGTTAAAAGTCTAATCATCATGACTTCAGTATACCGGACTCTGGGCCACATAGTCAAACGAGCAAATGCGAATGGGGAACTTGGGAAAAATATGTAAAAATCGTGTATGGTCAGCCATGTTATAGATCGAAAGCACTTTTCTGACCTAAAATCTGATGAATGTGTTATACTTAATGTTGTCAGGTAACCCATGGGTAGCAGATCATCCAGCCCTTAGGCAACTAAGTACCGTAAGTACTATAAGCACACAATATTCTCGTGATTGCCAAGATTGTCTCTTTCTTCTTTTTAAGTAAAAGAAATGTTGCAAGTGAAAGAAAATATCTCAGATGGATATTTTTGGAAATGTTGGAGATGTGCCATGAATTCGTATAATAGGCTGTTCGTGTTCCTACCTACCTGCAATCGTTTTTGCCATTGTTGATGGTCAACCTTTTGTAACGTAATCTCACTTCTGCAGGTGAATGCGCCGGGTAGGAAAAAGTCTCCGTATCATCTACCAAGTGGACTCAAAATCTTTCACCATGAAGTCAGGTACTTCGTCTTTTAAATAAAAAAAATATTGCTTTCGTTTTGATTAGTCGAATGTCGTTAAATAAAAAAAAAGCGAATATGTACGTCGAGTGCGTCTTGTTTTATATATTGATAATTAGAGATACTTCACTGGTTAAGATAGAAGAGAATGGTTGACAAATATTGTATCGTGTTCTCAGTCTCAGGTGTGTACGTCTGAACCTGTAAGTTGTTCATCTTGCTTGTTTTAAAGTCAGGCCTATAAATCATGAGTATATTCGATTTTTTTTTCTGAAATATTTTCCAGAATATCTGCTGATCCAGAGGAAAGCTACAGGTCTTCCAGTGTTAGTCCTCTGTCTAAATATACAGGTAAGAGGTTACTAATGAAGGTTTAACGTGTAGAAGTAGGTCAGATGTTCGAGGTCCTTTGTGCTGGATTCAAGGAAATCTTCAACATGCTAAAATAACCCATAAAAAGTTCGTTTTAATCTTATGCAAAGTACTGAAAGCATTATATCTCATGTAGTTCTTGTGAAATATATTATAAAAACAACCACAATTTAAAAATAGTTTTTAAAAATAATTTTTTAAAATAGTTTTTAAAAATAAGTTTGTTTATTTTATCAGTTGCTGAAAAAATTTATACGTTAAACATAAAAAGCATCAATTCAGTAAATACTTTTATTGAAGTTCGTGGTGGGTGGCGATGTTAATCTGACCAATTTCGCATGCAGTTTCATCAGACAGTGTTAGGCAGTTTTCTAAAACATAATGAATAGCTACATATTTTATGACTTCGAGTGAAAGCCTCACTTTAGAAATAAGTATCAAAAAAAGTATTTGAAAAAAAAAAGAAACGCCTTCTACGTGTAATTGCCAACTAAAGTAGTGATGTGGACTTTGTGCTTCACACAGTTTTGCCGGACATTGCCGACAGCGCGGGCGAGTGGCGGGACGTCAGTCTGACAACGGCCCGCACCAACAGGATCAAGAAAGCCGCGTCAGGTCGTCCACCCCACCAACAATCTTTGAAATGTTTTTTTTATTATTATTATTTTTTACTTTCAATTTTCGAGTCGTCATTGATAAACTATAGACCGTATGCTGTAGTTTCTCAAAAACTGGTAAACAGCAGGCTTCCAATTTGACCGCCAAATGTCCTTTCAGCTGTTTGAGAAGCATGTCTCCAGTTTTCTTATTCAATAGCTGTTCTGGTGATATAAGTAGGGGTTTATAGGAAAACTAAAACTTTTGGTGCTGTTAGGTTTTGGGTATGTTCTAGCAAAGCATGCCACCTTCCACGAGGCAGTGGTTTTCGCTTATAAAGCTTCTTTATTGGACCTGCTTTTATGGAGTTGTTTCTTGACCACGTTTAATTGTATTTGAAATGTAAATGTTGATATCGCACCCCCCCCCCCCCCCCGCCCCTCGCTGAGAAATACTTCATCTAACGGACACATTTCTAGTTAGTTTTTAATTCCTATATAATCATTAGAAAGCACAATGGTGAGCGTGCTGTCACCAGATGGCGCGGTGCCAAATCTGGAGGAGCATATTCTGTACGGCAACACGACGCAGCTGCCCCACCTACCCACGCGCACCGTCAAAGTCTACCTCAGTTCCGGGTATTCGGGTAGGGTCTTGGCTTTCACTTGCTTTCACTTTCAATTTTGATCATTTTCGACAGCTGTGTTTAAAACTTCCAAATATGTGACATCAGAGCATTTCGCTATAGCCAAAGTTTACCATTGATAAAACCAATAGAAGAAAGGTGGAGTTAAATATTGTTAAAATTTCTTTTCCTCAGATATGAAGGAAGAACGATTTTCGATTCACAAGCTTGTCGTGCCAAAACTACGAAGTTACTGCAAAAATTTAGGCTTAGATTTTCAGGTACAGTACATTCACACATATAGTAAGGAGCTACCTGAAGCTGAATAAATGTATATGGTACAGGGAATTCGTGTAATCAGGGAATAAGTGTATTCACTAAAATTCCTAATGAATACACGTATTCACTATTCGAATTCCCCTGAAGGCTTCAGGGAATTTCGTGTAATACGGAAAACTAAATAAATATTGTCAGTTAATAGAAATATCATTTCCCAAATAACAAACAAGTGACTGAACAGCACTGAAATTCAGTGAAAAGTGTAACGGCATTACAGTCAAAGCATGGTCGTTCAAACCAGAAACGACCATTTTATTCTGTGTTCTGGCAAAGGTCAAAGGTCAAATCGGACCAATATTAAGTCGTATCTGAAATTTTTATGGGCAAGCCGTTGCCATGATTGGACAAGACGTGCCCAAAAAAAGCATTTAATTTACATACCGCCGTTGATAGTATTTTAGAACACTTTTGCATGTAACTCAGACGGAACAATTTGAAATGTCCGTTACATGCTGAGGACCTAATCTTCCTACGACATGCTGTTGTGGGACAGGGTCGTTGAACGATCTCAGTTACCTCCTCGGGAGTTTTAGCCCTTAAGCCTGAATTACATATTTTGGGCGAGTGTATGTGGCGTGATTTGAATAATTAACACGAATTATATTAAAAGTCCCTACTACACTCTCTCCCCCTCCATTTACATTAAGTGGTACTCAAGGATTAATAGAGCTTATGATTTATTCCCCACAGCGGGAATATATGGGATCGACCGCGTGTCGGTCTGTCAGTCGGTCGGTGCGTCCGTCTGTCGGTCTGTCATCAAGAGTTTGTTAACACGATAACTTAAAACTGTTGCAAGGATTTTAATGAAACTTGGTATGTAGCTTCTATGGGAACAAACACAGATCGGTATTTTAAATGGACCAGGTTCGTCCAAGGAAAATGGACCAGCTGGACTTAGAAAATTTCAGCTCTCTATTGACTATTGATGGCCGTGTTTAACTGATGGAGGGGGGGGGGGGGCTGTGGGGAATATGTGGGCTGCGCATACTGCTCTATTTTCTTTTATCTTCTTTAGATGTTTCTCTGTCGCATATTTTTCTTTTTTTTTTCTTTATTTCGACTTCATTTTCTTCAGGTCTTATTAACGATGAAATCATAACCCAATAGCAATAAGGCGTCATAATGTTCAACTTCACATCCTTGCAATTTACTAGTCCTCATATGAATAGAGCATGTTTCGTAAGAACCGAGTTTTTCAGCCACCCACAACAAATAGCATTTCAGGGAATTCGCGTATCCCCTGGCCCTTCATTTCAAGGAATACACAATGTTTAGGAAATACGCTTTAGGGAGTACGCGTTTAGGGAATACGCGTATTCCCTAGTGTTCTCAGCGATTACGTGAATTCCCTGAAAAGTTCAGGGAAAATACGCGTATTTCTTGATTACAGGAATTCCCTGTAGCATATGCACGCTGTATCTCACAATGTTTAACTGCACATGTGCCTGCGGTTCTTGTTTGTCAACGTTGATGACGTGACATCCCAGTCAGTGAGATTTACGGTAAAATAAGAAGAAAAAAAATGCCTCGACAAGAAGAGGGGGTTGTTGTTGTTGCAATGCATTTGTTGCAATACATTTATGGTATGGTATGGGATATGGTTAGAGGGCTGTGGTATAAGGAAAATACGGTGATAGTAATTTCTAGAAGCCTGTTCACATTTTATAATTGTCATGCACTGGCAAGGAAGTTACATTGATTGTGTGGTACTTTTTGTTTCCATGGTAACGCTAGATTGTCGATTTACACTACTGTAAGAGCGACGACCTGGCCGATGAGCTGACAACGTATGCCGTCAATCAACACGAGATTGACAGCTGTAGGCGCACTTCCATTGGTCCCTGTTTCATTGTAAGTACTCGGTTTCCATTTGTTTTTAAAAATCTACTAGTATTATATTCTTGTTCCTGACATGTACGATGTGTATTGTGTATTTATAAAAAGGCCCCGATGTAATCATGCGTCTTCATAATTTTTAGCCCAGCCAACTATTGTCAGTGGGCTATACTCATCACTTGCGGGGCATCCGTCATCCGCTACTACGTGTGTATATAAACAAGTGTTTAGAACGCTACTTTTCTTACATTTCTGATCGATTTCTGATCAAAATATTGATCAAAGTTAAGAAAAAAATACTACCGTTCCTACAAATCCGACCCGATTGCGTTGGAATATGAGAGGAATGCTCCCCTCAACCTACTTTATGAGACTTTTATTTTGTTTGACGATTCGACAAAAATTAGCCAAAATATTCATCAGAAACAGGCAAATTGCAGAAGTTTATAATGCATAGTTTAAATGCGGTATAGTAAAATAATTTGGCAAAATCAAAAATATATTTTTTCTAAAAACATAATAATAACAGTACATAGAATATCATAATGTAGTTTCACAAAAGAGCTGATTAATAGACTGATAGACTGATCCTTTGAGGCTAACAGTAGATAGCCTGACCATAACCAGGCTTTCTATTGTTAGCCTGAAAAGATCAGGCTATCACTAGGTGACCTTATTCATTCAGGCAAACAATAGTTGTTACATTAAGTTCAAAGAATACTGCGAAAAATTAATAAGGCGAAATGTTTTAAGGAAGACAGGAGAGAGGGTAGGCAATATCATGTTCTTTTAAGTCTTGCTGGAGACTTAAACGGAAATGTAATTTGCCAAAATCAGAATTATTTTTTTTTTCGAGAAAATACATGATGCTGAATAGAATATCGTGATGCACAAAAAACCCTCTAAAATGATGCTTTTTACGTGAATGGAAGCATTTCAGATTAGCTCTATAATTTTCAACCCAAAAGTCAGGCTCTCAACAGATGGCTTGGCTTTTGTCAAGCCATCAGTTGTTGGTCTGATTGACTTAGGCCATCTTTAGATAGCCTGACCTTTTCAGGCAAACAAAAGATAGTATGGCTATAGCCATAGCATGTAATATTATATATATATATATATATATATATATATATATATATATATATATATATATATATATATATATATATATATTCTCTTTCTGTTCTGTAGGCTTGCTATTCTATTTTGATAGCAGTGTTGCCCACGAGGCCTTCTACCAGATCTAAATTTTCTCAAAACTTGTCGGTTTCTCCTTTCACCTTTGTAATGTCTTCACTTTTATGGCTGGGCACAATGTCCAAGGACAGTCTTGTCACAATATACCATAAATATATAATTTAAATTCTTCTAAACTTTTGCTTGGAGCGTTTCTTTGTGTGTGTGTTAAAAATGAGACGGAAGAGGTTTCAACGCGTAACAATTATTTTAATACTGAATTTACTTAATTATTTTGGCCGTATGAATTCTGCAGACGCTGGTAGGTAACCGCTACGGTGCTGCCATCTTCCCGCCGCAGATAGAAGCAGACGAGTTTGAGCTGTTGTTGTCTTACACCGACACTGAATGTGTGCCCATATTAGAGCACTGGTATAGGCTCGATGACAACGCTGTCCCTCCTCTCTATATGCTCCGGGTTTGTGTTTTTTTTAATTGTTAATTTATTGCTTGAAGTTCCAGAAGCAGCGATCGAGGTTAAACAGTTTGTTTGTGTATTATTACGAAAATAAATGAACTGTAACATACATAGAAGTCAAAGAATTGAAGAGCCTTTAATTTTATTTAGAGAAATCATATAAGAAACTGTGATCTGAGGACTCGAAAAAATATGCTCTTTGTTTTGAGCAACTTCTTAGTATCACACCGCGTACCACACCGAGTATCACACCGAGTATCAAACTGAGTACCACATCGAGTATCGATCTGTATTAGGGTGTAACTGTAAATACACACAGTTTTTGGGTTTTTTAACATTTTATTTTTCACCATGGGTACTTTATTTTTTTTCTCAACATATGCACAGCTGTACGAGAGCGTGGATGAGGGGGAGGGCGGTCACATCTTCCAGGACACGCTGTGGATGGTTCCCGAACTCCTTTACATGGCCGCCTTCGCTGCTCACTCCGACGGCAAACTGTCCGACGTAAGAACCAGCTACTACAAGAAGTCAGGTGAGTGCTAAGGTAGGGAAGAGTTCTGCCCAGTCAATAAGTTTACATCGCTTTGTCATGTCATTCATTTCTTAAAGTTTGTCAAAAAAAAAAAGAAATAAATATAAAATAAAAATAAATAAGTTATACCACTACTACTTCTTCTTCTTCTTCTTCTTCTTCTTCTTCTTCTTCTTCTTCTTCTTCTTCTTCTTCTTCTTCTTCTTCTTCTTCTTCTACTACTACTACTACTACTACTACTACTACTACTACTACTACTACTACTACTTTTACTACTACTACTACTACTACTTCTACTACTACTACTACTTTTACTACTACTAATACTACTACTACCACCAATATTAATAAGAATAGTAAAAATTGGAGCAGTATGAGGTCAATCTTGTAATTGTACCATCTAAAAACGTAAATAAAATAAATATAAAAAATTAACGGCAGAACTTGAGAAGTGCCGTTAATTTTACATGCCGTTAATTTAACATGAAATGACTGCCTATGGCGTTTTTTTTTTTTTTGTTTTGGGCCAGACTTGGAGGAGGATATAGACAAGGGACTGGTGAGTGTGGAGGAGCCGGCCAAGCGCTGTGCCGTTTACGTGCGGCATTTGAAAGGCCTCAAGGACAGGCTCGAGCAGGACTTCGAAAAGGCCAAAGAGTAAGTGGAAACTCCCCAGCGCAAGTCTGCAGCTGTAACTTGAAAATTTAAGTGTGAAATTTGGGGAAAGAAATTAACAAGAAAGCAGTATTTCAAGTGGTGTTTTTTTGTGCATTTATTCACTGAAGACATATTTGGTGATTGCTATCGCTGGAATAAACCAATAGTTTGGGAGTATTTACAGTTCTTAAAGTACTTTTCTTTAGGTATACTTTTTCCCGTGTAACCCGGTATCTGTGTATACCGACAACTAGATATGGATCAGTCATCTAAAGGCTGCTCGTTATAAAATTTTTTATGGCAATTGGTTATAAATTTAACCTTTACCGCGGGTGTGGTGTTAGAAACAAAACGACCAAAAGCGCTCACTAGTTTTCAATTTTCCGTCTGCTGAATAAATGTCCGGTAGTGTCGAGGGCGCAACCAGACGAGAAAGTAGTGCGTGCCTTTTTGTTTTTCTTCTGCAGTTTTCTGGACGTGGATGAGGATTACCAGACTCTGGATCAGGGCTCGCATGCCCTGCTGTTGCAGCTGAGAAATAAGGTCATACCGGATCAGCTGGGCAAGGAGGATATCCACACGTACGCGGTGCCCTGGGGTGGCAGTGGCGTCGACCCCTCCACCCAGGTGCGTGCAGTCCTCCCGGCGTGGGGGAGGGGGGGGGAGGTTATTGCGTAAAAAATAAACTAGTGCCATAAGGAAGATTTATTGTACGCAGTCAGTTTGAAGTCTAAAATAAGGTATAAATAATCTACTTGTTTATTCCCCACAGGTAGAACCTGTGGGGAATATATGCGATCGACCGCGTGTCGGTCGATCTGTCATCAAGAGCTTGTTAACACGATGACTTAAAAACTGCTGCAAGGATTTTAATGAAACTTGGTATGTAGCTTCTATGGGAACAAACACAGTATTATAAATGGGCCAGGTTCGTCCAAGGAAAATGCATGAATTGGACTTGGAAAATTTCAGTTCTTGATTGAATATTGATGGCTGTGTTTAACTGATGGGGGTGGGGGGGGGGGGCTGTGGGGAATATGTAGGCTATGCACACTGCTCTAGTTTTATAAAGCAGAATTGTTTGTTCATTTTTTGTTAGGTGGAGCATACGAATTACATATACCAACTCTGCATGGACATAGAGACGAACATGCGCTGGCTCATTCAGCAGTCGGTCACAGCCTACCAGAAGCTCGAGGCTAGCGTGTTGACAGCGAATCTCAAAGAAGTCCTCCACCATTCTCATTATGCCAGCTCAAAAATCGAAAACGCAATCGAGCGCAAGTCGGTCCTGGGCGAACTGAAGGGACATTTAAGGGCGGCGTTGACTTTAGATCACGGCCCTAACTCGGGGCATGTACCGGTGGTGTTATTCGGCGGGTCGGGTTTTGGCAAGTCGACGGTGATGGCACTGCTGCATCATCGCATTCCGCAGTGGTTCGGCACTGATTGTGTGCGCATCACTCGCTTTTGTGGCGTCACACCGAAATCGTCCAATCTCCTCGACATGCTGTTGTCAGTCTGTGAGCAGATTTCTGCTATTTACAGTATTCATCTTCCTCGAGATTTCGACCAGAAACCTATTATAAAAGTAGCGGCGACTTTTCACAAGCTTCTAAGGAAGGTTAGCGATATGCCCCTTGCATTTAAGAGGCCACTGTTTATACTTTTAGATTCGTTAGACAGTTTAAGTGCGCTGTACAATGCTCACAACCCCGCCTGGTTGCCCCACACGTGCCCACCGCACGTTTACATTGCAGTGTCGGTAACACAAAGAGAACACTCTCTATTTACCCGCTTACGGACGCTGCTGAAAAAAGCGGACACTTTTGTGAAAATGGAGGGATTTAGCCCGACGTCGGCCGCGAAATTTGTAGACGTCTATTTGGCGTCTCACAAACGCACACTAACGGAAGACCAGCGTCAAACCGTCATAAACATGAGTCATCACGCAGGGTATTCCCCAATGTACATGACGCTTATTCTCAACCAAGCGAAGATGTGGAATTCCGTTTTCACGCCTTCAGAGCTGGAGCTGGGCAAGACCATAGGCCTGGCGATCACCCATATCTTTGATACTTTACTGGAGAAGCATGGCCACAGCTTCGTCTCCTATGCACTCGGATATATCACCGTTTCTAAAGGTTTGTGTCTAAGCATTTTATGACATAAAATTATAACAGAGCTATAGGGTAAAAAAAAAAACGGGAAGAGGATTGCTCCCAAATTTAAACGAGTGCAAGTCGCGAACATTTTTGTTATTGCACAAACTTGTAGGATTTGTACAAGCTTTGTCGTGTGTTTCACAGACAGAGATGACTTTGGACACTGCCAAACCTTTTTTTTTAACAATGGAAGTGTTAACAATTGCAATTAAGTATGAAATTAATCTTAAGTTAAAAATTGTTTTCTTGTTTCAATCAAACTATATTTAAGAGTTCGTTTTCAAAACCATGGGTTAAAAAAAAAACAACAACAGGCGGCCTGAGTGACACAGAGCTTGAGGACGTTCTGTCGTGTACCGACGCTGTGCTGACTGAGGTGCTCCAGCTAGACAGCCCTCCCCGTGCCAACATCGTGCGCATCCCCAGCCTGTTGTGGCGCCGGCTGCGCTATGACGTCAGGGATTACGTCACGGAGCGACAGAGGGACGGTAAGACTGTCATGTACTGGTGCCATCAACACTTTGTAAAAGGTAAGTGTGTGCGAACTGCAAATTTTATTTATTTATCCTTGCCTATGCGAGGTATTACTTTGTAAACACCTTCTTGCAGTAATGGTTAGTTCATCATATGAAATTTTCTCTATTCCTTCGAAAATATAGTTAAATGAAGCTCTCACTGTATCCAGAAACTTGAAACCGATCGACCGGATTGCTGATACTCACAAAATAAAGAAACGCGAACACTCTATTTTTATATCGAAATACCCACTTAAAACCGTTATTTTACAATGAAAAAAGAAATAAAGAAAAAATATTCATAATTAATTTGTAAGTATATCAATGCAACATGTTGCGTGACGTATTTTTGTTTTTTATTTTTTACTTATTTATTTATTATTATTATTATTTTTTTTTTTTTTGGATGACAGCCGCACACGAGAAGTTTACACATTCCGTGTGGGAGCCGAAGTTACATCGTGGCCTGTTGGAAATCTACAGCGCCGAGACGGGCGTGTGCCGCACCCTTCACCTCAAGCACGGCACGCTGACCAAGGTCGAAAATGCCGACCGCTACATCGCCCATCAGCCGCTAGATGTCACTAACATACGGAAGTTACGCGCCGTGCCTTATCACACCCAGAAATCAGGCAGCTTTGAGAAAGTAGCGCACAAATTGAAGAGTCGAGTGTTGTGTAACTGGGATTTCCTTAATGTTAAGCTCAAGGCTCTAGGTTTGAAAGAACTTCTGGAGGATTTCACGTCGTTAGAGAGAACGGATGCGGAACTGACAGCCGTGTGTGAGGCGCTACAGACTCTACAGCAGTATAAGAGTAGGGAGGAGAGGGTAGCCAATATGGCGGCCACCCTGGTGGATACGCTTAGTCCGCTCACGGACAAACACCACGGACTAGGTATGCTCGTGTCCCAGGCCAAGGTCGCCACCAAGGTCAAGGGCGCGCTGACGCCAAGGTGAAGGTGAAGTTACTGTTTCAGAGACTTCACGGTCTTGGTTTGGAAGAGATGATCAGAAAATTTCGGCGAATTTTGGCGAAACCACTGTCGCCGTCCGCTTATTGTTTTGTATTGGAGTATAAGGCTTATAGTGAGAATGACATACTCCATAAGTAGATACTCATGCGTTGAAATTTTCAGCTGATATTAAAGCTAAAAAAAAAAAAAATCCTTGGTCAAGTATGTCTGTGTTATTTGTATGTTTTACACCAAGCTAATTTAAATCAAAATATTGGATATTCGTGCCATACGTTGCTATAGCAGAGTTTGAAGGGCACGTTTATCCTTAACATTGCTATCCTTAGAGTGATAGGTTCAAGATTTTATTTGCATAAGAATATATACAGCTCAGTCTCACTGTGATACTTGTTGTGATACTGTTTAAGTATCTCCAGTTTCTCGGAGAAACTTTATACTCGTGCAAGTTAATTTTTTTCTGTTACAATTATATTATTACCGTGGCCCGTTATGCATAAATAAGTACTGTTTGTTGTGCATAGGATTGTTCCTAGTTAATGAAGCTTTAAATCCTATGAATTGTATTTTGGGATGGTATACATAGCCTATATAGGTAAATGCCAGTAAGAATCATATGTGTTTGTTTTTGCATTTTTCTGATGGCCAGTATTATGTCGGGACAGTATTACGTCTTTACAGTATTAGGTTAGGATAGTATTATAAGACAGTATAGGAGATGAGTACTTCCCATGAGTATTTTACGGATTGTGTTATCATAAAAAACCTGTTAAAATATTTAGTGCCTAGTAGAATCCTTGTTCTGCGCAGTGATAACAGAAAAAAAGAAACGTCCTATTAATTTTTTTGCAGATGGTATTGGGGACTTGGGCGTTTCATATTGGGCGGGTGTACCACACATCAGAACCAGCTGAAACGACGGTAACGACATGAATAAGTGGAGGCTGGCTTGAAAAAGGCTTGCATCCATTTGTATGCACAATTTAAAACACTTGGTGCCTCCGTTGGGAATGGATGTTATTTTAGAAAAACTATGTTGTTGTATTATGAAAAAAAAAATATTATCGAAAATGTGAGAATTATAGGACAGTGATGTTCCCGTGCTCAAACAAGTTGTTGGTCTAATCTTTTGTAAACAACAGTTTAATCTCAGTCGAAAACATTCTTGTTTTCGATTGAGATTAAACGTTTTTACTTGAAACACTTGATTTGTTTTTTAAATTTATTGATGTATTGTTTTTATTGTTGTTGTTATTGCTATTGTTTTTGAATAATTATATGCCAAACATCTCATTCTTTACATGATGAAATCTCAAACTGGTGAAGTTATTGTTAGCTTTTTTGTATTTTGATGTTCTCAGCATCGTTAATCACAGGCCAATGCATGTGTTTCTCTACACTTTAAAATATATACAGTATAGTATATCAGGGGTAGTGATATATGGACCAGAGCTCGTGAAGCCGAGGTGGTTTATGTGGAATGCCAAGTGTGTAGTGATCCTTTGTGAATCGCTGTCAATCAAACAGCAATAAAAAAAATTGCGTAACAATTAACAGCTTTTATTGATTTTTGTCTTCGAAACAATAATCGATAACATTAATGACTAGATTCATAACAATAGTTATGTAAATGCAGTGCGTAATAACAATTATATTATAAAGATAACAAATTAATACAACAGAACCATTAGTGAGGGTAGGCGTGTATTACTGAAACAGTAGGCATAAATTATTGACATATCATACATGCATTTTTTTTAAATATTAGGCATATATTGTTGAAATACACTAAACTTGAGAAAATATAAATACAACTAATAACAATGAAACAACAATAATTTAACTACAATGTAGAAGCTGTGGGCAAGGTTGATTCCTTTATTTTGTTCATTTTGTTTGAAAGTGGCAGATCTGTGTGCAGTTCATATTTGTGTCCGTATTCCATTTTTATTTTAGATTTATTATTTTATTTTAGAGTATTTTAGATTCTACCAGTGATTTTTACAGATTCTTCTCTTGATCATTACAGATTCTACTTATGAGAATTTCTGAGTAAATTCTGTTAATATCGCCCTCCACGTGAAATGTTATCGGGACATCACCGGGTTCTCCGCTAACTGAACTTCGTGTTTTCAACAACTGGGAAAATGACGGTAATACTTCTTTCACCTAAAAGAAAGATATCAATGGAACGAACTTTTCAAAAGATTGAATTCATGCTAGTGGGAGCACAGTTTTCACAAGGCATTTTTTTTTTTCACATTTTCTCTCGATACACTTATACTGATCAGATTTTAGTTCGTTCACAGCCCGTCACCGTGAAACAGAAATCGACCAAACAAAGTACGATTTAAAACATGATTTCAAAACAGTTTTCCGCCTCAATGGAACAATTATTTTTCACTAAAACCTATCTAAAATATTTAAATAAATCATGACTCTGAGATTAATTTCAAGTGAAAATTAAGCAGCTGTTTTTGTTTTACGCTGAAGTGACTTGCCATTTTCTGAATTCACATTACCAGTAACTACTACTTTGAGTTAGAAATGCACTGGAGTGAAGAGCATAACCGACTGATCGACATTTATATACTTCACTAAGATAATACAACTTACGGTATGGAAGTGACAAGCACACTTGCCCTGCAGGAAATCTTTGTATCTAGACATGGTCATGTTAAATGTGTCCACAACGTCATAGTTCAGCTCGTGGGATAAGTCAATTATGTTTTTGTTATGACGAACGAGTTTTCTCTGGTCTCTCTGTAAACAGCCACAATCATGACTGCAAAATTGTGCAAAAGTGCATCCAGAATATTCTGTTTTTGGCAGAACTCTCGCAATTCATATTCTTTGACTAGCTTTAAGATATGCAAGTTCATTCTATGCTTGTGCAAGTGCAAGCTGTACAAGTTCACCGTATAAATTATTTTGAAAATTTAAATTTTATCCGCATTTGGTTTCTGAGTCGCTTTCCGGGTGCAATAGGTCATCATAATAGATACCATAATTTTCAAAAGATAAGACCAAAACACAGAAATTTTGCAAATCGATCAAGATCTCCCAGCCCCCGCACACATTCAAAGCTCCCTTTATCAGTGCTACAGAGTTCAAGAAATGGATTTAATCAATGACCAGTATGTTTGTGTTCTTGTTTAAGATCTATTGAACTGTCCAGAAATGGAAAAGGAAAGAGTAATCATTGACTTTTCAAAAGTTCAATCCAACCTAATACAAAGTATCTGACCCCATGATTTATCCCTATAATAAAGTGCACAGTTCACCAAAACTAAGGTCCAGCGATACTATAACACAACACACACACAAGTTTGCCTAAGATTGTCAAATAGCATTTCAGTAAAGTTAACTCCATTTCCCTCTTAGATACTTCCGAGTGTTGTGCTGACGCCTGGGCACAGCATGGTTACGTTCGTTACGTACAACCCCCATCATAGCCACATTGGCGTCTACCTATGAAGTTTCTGTGAATTGCCTATTTGTTTATTTCGCTAACAGTTTGAAAACTTATTACTCGATTTTATAGTAACGTGTTATAATAGTGAAATATCAAGTTCTGTATTGGTTTCAGGCCATCGTGACAGATCAATTATTATTCCGTTAGGCATTTTGTTCGCCCTCCCCCGCCCCACCTCGAGTGATAGCAAAGTGATCTCACAAGCCTGGGCATTCCTACTTGACTTACCATAGTAAGACAATGAAGACCGTCGACAGGTTGGTGAAAGCCAGCGCCTATTGTTTTCACAATGACCTGTATGTCAGCCAGGCCCTCGCGGTGCAGCACTGATTGCAGCACTGTGAGATGATGCGTTGCTAACCAGTGAACGCCGCCAACTACAATTACTGTCTTCCTGTTGTTCTCCAGCGGCTCATGCCTTAAACATGAGTTCCAGAAATGGTAGCAGTGGTAAGAATTAAGAAAAGTACAGCATATCTTCGCTAATTCGACAACGGATAATTCTTCTTTTTTTTTTTTTGTCTACACCAAATCCATTTCCGGGCATACATTGCACCGCATGCAAATTCTTCAGAATAACGATTCCAACCCAGTGTCATGTGACCTAGATCACCTACCGCTATTAAGAAATATTAGGGTAGAGATATTATCAGAGTAATACTTCGGTTCGGAAGTACTGTGAGCCTAAAAAGTATTAGGCTCCAGGACAACCAGCTGATTTGAGCATCCGAAAGGGAAAAATAACTGTTTTTTTAATGATCAACTCGTACAAAGGTTTAAAGCTGCACTTAGTAGAGTGAACGCAATTACCCTAGTTCTTGAGGACCCGAATAATAGAAGAAAAGGCCAAAGCAATAATACACAAATTCTGTATACATTTATGCGCCTTGTTTAATCATATACAGTGGCATCACTCCAATAGTGAATTTTCGACAGAAAAGCAAAAATACATCATATCTGAACTGACAAAGATAAAAAAATTGCTGCATCTTCGTTATACATCTTGATTAAACATGTCTCCCCACAATAAATGTGTTTAGTTGTGGTGAAACATCTCATCAACCATTAGAAATTTTAAAATACTTCAAATATAAAATCTGACTCACAGTTGTATAAGCTGGTGAACTGTCTTTTCAAAACCTGGCCTTTGCTGTGCAGTTAGCCAGAATTGTGGATAATAGGCAAAACTCATTGATGTTTTCCCTTCGTTCAAATTCTTGTAAAATTTCATGTCGTGGGTTTTATCCCATTCAGTAAGAGTGCCGTTCACTTGTTCCATCAAATAATGCATTATTCCTCTATTAGTTGAGTCACCAATAAACATTATCTGTAAAAGTTATAATAATTTCATTTATAGCTATGGCAATCGACAAACAAATAGTTATAAAGAGTTCAAGAGTCTTAAGTCAGAGATGTCACAGCGTACCTCATTGACAGTGTTTAGTGAGCTACAAAAATACAAGAGGTATAAAAAGTAATAATAATAATTATAATAATTATAATAATAATAAATAATTTTAGTATTTTGTTAGATGATGCGAATGACTGCAATATTTACCCGCCTGTCTGCAAGACAAGTCTTGAGATCGTTTCTTGATAATGTGGAATGCACACAGTCACGTGGCTGCCACGTGGCTTCTGACCAGTCGCACAGGCGACTACTGCTGCAGTTAAAACACGGCACTATCCATGAACCTGTACATGTTAAATGTTTGTTTAATTTCAAAAACTGCATTCATAATTTTACAAAATGCTTTCCCAGATGGATTTCTACTGGAACACATTTTGGTTGGTTCACCAGATGTTCCAGAGCTGGTTTGGAGCGACCAGGTTTGGTTAATTTTTAAGAGAAAATGTAACGCAGTAAATGTATACATTTTGAAAGTAGTTTTTAGTTGAAAACTTAAAACATACCAGGTGTATCTCCAGATCTGCATTCTGGTAAAGCGTATCTATGTTGTTGAAATGTATTCCATTTGTTATATTTTGTTGGTTGCAAACCACATGGATTTTCTGGTATGTATATGAAATCACAGTCCTAAATTAACAAAAGTAAAAACTATTTTATGTGGTGATGACTTTAAAAATTCTATGATGCCACATAACCCTTTCTAATATGGTTGCGCTACCTTAACTTAAAACGTACAACCACAGCATTTGGAGAGAGCATTTAAAACACCGTTTTATGTATAAATTTGTAATGTTAGATTAACAACATAATCAAATATTGTGCCACAACTTACTTGAACAATTGAGCAGGCTTTCATATATTTTATTTCTGTGCTTCCAGTGTGCGGAAGTGAGATACCACTTGATTCTCTATACACATGTAGTGTGTATGTATTAACCGACCACGGTCTTGTGTGGGTTATATCAACAATATGAATATATATATTGTTGCTTCCAAGTCCTAATGTATAGTTAACAGGCCTAAAACGATAAACTGTTAAATATAGCATTTTAAAAGTGGCATAAAAAGACAATATTTAAATAAATATAACTGAAAACAATGAACAGATAACAAAAATTTGATTGCATTGCATGTATGGTTTAAATGTTTACTGATTGAAAACGAATCCGTGCAAAGTCTCACCTTGAAAAGCCATATTTGTCATCAAATCGCGCTTCACAGAAGCAGCTAAACGCGCGAGCCGATACCGTCAAGAAAATGACGTCATAAGGTACCGTTGCGTAGTACTCAGTAGTATTTGGGTTCAACTGTGGTGTGAACAAAATTCTAGGGTGTGTTTCAAAACTTCGCAAAAGTGATATATCAGTATATTCTGAAAGAAAAACAAAACAACATGGTCCAACACCTTCCAGTTATCTTTTTTTATTTACAGGCCTTTTTTAGGCTAGTTTCCTCAACTACACTAGCCTCAAAATACTTAAGGTATTTTAGAAGCCATTATAATTTGCATCCAGACTAATCGGCAGCCACCGCACCATTCAAAAAAGTTAACTGCAATAGTAGCAACTTATGTTAACTACACCTCTAGCACACATATTGTTTGATAACTTGTTAATCAATGTTAGCCTCTTTAGCGAATAAAAGCACATAAAACTGACTGTATATGTAAGCTAGGCAAGTTAATTTTTTGCTGCTGGAAGACTCTTAAACTGTGCAGTTAGTTTTTGTAAATAGAGCGACAGCTGATATGCAATGAGGTAAGAAGTTGATGTTATTAGCATTTAGTGTGTAAACTTAGATAAAGAGTACCTTCCGAACAATGTTTTGAAGGAATATTTTCATCTATGTTATCATTCATGGACTCCAGAAATCTACTCTGCCTCGTATCTTTTGATGATCTAACATAAATTAAATGTATATTTATAATTATTATAATTATCTATGAAAAGTTAAAATGAAGCACGCTTAGATCAATACTCCCATTTAATTTAACACGTTCTAGTGCCTGCTAGCAAAAAGTTCATTGGTCGTGGTATCATACCTAGTGACGTCAGTTATTTGAAAGTATAGTACTTACGGTACAATATCACTGGATCTCGAGTCCAACTCTTTCATGTATCTGGTGATGGCAAGTAAAATGGAATGCAACTCTAAGGTACTATGTCGCTCTGAAAATACTTCTACCTCTTCAGTTCGTTTGTATTAACATCCAACCAACAAAAACAGCTAAAACTTCAAACTTGCCTTTACTTCTATCGTACTACAACCAGTGCTGATTGACATGAAGCTAAGTTTTCCGAATTCAAGTATTTTTTAAATCTAAAGCTAAAACCACTTCTAAAATTAAAAATTACATGTCCATAGCTACAATTATCTTGCTACCAGTTTACATTAATCCAAAGATTTGCATAGTGCACCTCTGAATGGCTGATAAGTACCCGCATGAATATGTGGAGGATTTTTAATATGGCGTGACGTTAGAGCCCTACAGGATGAATGAAGTTGCTCCAGCAGATTCCTGTATTTGTCCGATTGTGGATTTGGATAAAGCTGTAAAAGCAAAATGTGACCCTTTTTGTCATCTCATCTGACAATATTTGTTTTTGCAAAAAATTAAATTTTTAAACATTGTTTAGTTTTACTTTCAATGGAAACTGATATGCATGTTGAATTGAAATAGTTAATAAAATGGATTTATATTCACTAACCTATGTTAAATTAAATATAGATTTAAATATAAATATTAATGGCACATTTATTTACCGTCTTAAAACCACCTCTGTTTATAAACTCGCGCCTCAGGGTTAAAATGTATTCTAAATCAAAGAATGCCAAGCATTCTTTTTTCAGCTTACATTTTGTGCCCTGAAACAAGGATAACTCATATTTAATATCTAGACAAAGAATTTGTACAGAATTTTTATAAGTGAAATTATTCGCATTCATGCTTTTATGTAGATATACTTAACATTAACATATTTTGCTATGTGGTATTATGTGGTATTATTTAGAAATTCTTGGTTTTCGGTGAGTCTTGAACAATAAAATGTTATCGCCAATAGGCTGCTTCAACATGAAATTTGCAGAATTGCTCACGTGTTCAAGAAGATGTAAATCTATAGTTTGAATGGCTTCAGCAACATCAACCGCAACGGATCCCCTAGCAGTTACCATTGCAGCAACATCTTCTATAAAGCTCCTGCTATGGGTATCAACTTCAGGTTTTATCTAAAGTCACAGAAGGTACGTTTTTATTAGGGTATGGGGTGCTTTAAAATGTCCTGGGAAATGAGCGAATGGGAAATAAACATCAAGCTGCACTTAACATCACCAGTAAGTTGCCTGACTGAAAATTTTTTGGCATTGTGATATGACTGACAGATTGAACTCTTTCAATTTGTAACGCGTGATATAGTCTGGGTTTACGAAGTTTTGCGAAGAGTTATATGCTTTGGTATGCATCATATGCAGCCGTGAGATTTTCATCGTTTTTTTTCTTTACAGTTGCCCATGATTTTGCCCATCATTTTGTCCTCACAACTCGTCAGAAACTATTAGTCTGATTGGCACCAAACTTTGGAATAATATAGAACTTGATCTAAGCGAGTTCTACCAATACTTTTTCATTATTATGTTTGTTTTCAAAGGCAAATTAATGCGCAAAGAGAGGGTATTTTTGCTGCCTTTACTGCCTATATAATGAACGCTCAGCACAAAGCAAAAGCTTACTGTGCTGTGTTGCAGTTACATAACACTTAAGGCCTCTTGCTGTAAACACTGTGGAGGTTTTGGGGTTATAGCTTTTGAAGAAGAGCCTAAATATTGGTAATGAAAATGAACTGTTCAATTACCAAGTGTTCATTTCGCTAATAGTTTGCGAAATCGGTTCTCGTTAACAGATGGAAACATTATGTTTCCTAATCATATCTTGTTTTGTAGATATTTATTATTTATGTCTGTTAGAGAGGCAGAGAGTGAAATTTTTGCACGGAATACTTTTAACTTATTTGCACCTGATGCAGGTGAGCTATGGTTTTGTGGTTTTCTTGAGATGAGAAACCAAATCGATATTTGCCCAATTTAGATTTTCAATCCACTGTAAAAATGTTACCTCTAATATTGTAGGCTTGAAACGAGTATCTAATACCACACTGAATTTCAGTAACTGGAATTTACTTTGCTCTCTGGAAACCAATAAAATATACACCTCTTTTAAATGGCTTTAACATCAAAATTTATTTTTCAAGCAGTTTTGCAGAAAACAAATAGTGTTTTTGTTATATACATTATATAACTACAAACAGGTTAGCATTTGAGATTTAGGTACTAAGTAAAGAAGTGTTTTATTCCTTACATTTGTTATGAAGCATTGATAAACATGCTTGTAATTCAAAGAAATGCTAACTTCGTAACTTACTTGAATTCTCCATTCATTAACTCTAGTTTTCTTTCGCACGTATGTTTGGCATCGAAGAATAACAGCGTTTGAATTATGACACTGTTTATGTTTCTAATGGCCACAGTAGCTATGTGAGACCCATACATTTGGACGAAGTGATCTTTTAGTTGATCTAAGCTCCAACTGCCGTCTGAGATCTGTAAAGAAATACTGTATAAATCCTCAACCACAAGTAAATGTTGCATGAAATTTTAAACGATGTCTCAAATTTTAATTGATGTTATTTAATTTTAAAATTAGGAGCATATACATTCCAGTACATGGAATAGAACAGTACTTTATATCATGGCAATATCCACGGTGTCGCATGCATAAATATTATTACATTTACATAGTCTATTCATCAAACATCTACACCAACTATTTTCGGCAACTAAGGTTTCCGCAATAAGGGTGTTTTGCAAAACTTACTTTTTAAATAATACAAAAAATAAACTGTTGATTACCTTTGAAAAGTCGTCCAGAGAGTCGTTTTTATGTTGAACAATTCCCTTGGAGTGGATATATGCTCTTAATGGAGACAGGCTCGTAACTAGGACATACATTCGTACTTCAAATGGCATACCATGAATAAGAAGCGGGTTATCGCGATAAACCTGAACAACGACACCGTTGTCAGCGGACCTGTAATACAGCAAAGTATTGCTTATTAAGCAAGAATAATGATAATCTAAGATAATGAGTAGACTTTAGCATTACAAATGCACCATAAGAAGTGCAGCAATCATAAGCCTTTTTGGCATTTGATTGTTCAAAACAGTTTCCCCACTGAAACCATTTTTATAACTGAAAACAACATAATTATAAAGTAACAGACAATTTTAAAGTAGTGAATACAGTAAACATGTACTGTAGGAAAATAATGCACAAAAAAGGAGAGAAATGTGTTGTTGTTGTAATTGGACAATATTGTGTAATAGGCGAAGAAAAACACCTGTTATGGTAAAAAACGAGAAGAAAGTACAATTTGCTGCTGGCAAACATAGCTTCTAAGATTTTTAGCAGATGGTGCAAATGGCGTACAGACTTGATAAAATTGAACAGTTGGTGTTTGCAGCCCCAAAAGGACAAACTAAATTTTCAAACCTAGGTAGCTCAAAACGTTGTCCTGATGTGTTGTCCAATATACATACTGAGGAAAAAAGACAAAATTTGTGGACAATGTAAATTTTATACTTGAGCATAAATGCAATGGTCAAATAAAACGGACTTTTTACCCATAAGAAAAGTCACAAATCCAGTTTTCAAAATTGCGAATCTGGAACTTCAATACCATGCAAAAAGTACAAAATGAGCAAAATTACTATCTTAAGTAGGAAAGGCGGCTAATGTTTCAAGGGAATAAAAAGATTCAGTCTTTGTATAACAAATATGGGAAAGAGATACGAAGCACACCTCTAAATACAATCTCGTTATTTAATCTCTATTTAGATGCAGATACTGTGGGGTTATGAATAAACTCGTGTCGGTATGTTGCCAACTTTTACTTTAATTATGGTATAAGTGGACAATCAAAGTACAATAGAGGCGACATCTAAGACAATTACAAGAAAGAATACACTACGCGCACGTTTGTCAGCAAATAGGCTCCTCTACAAAAGCAGGGTTTCGAGATAAGTTTATCATTATGCCACTACCATGCTTCCAGACGACTCAATATTTTAAGGATGGCAAAGTCAACAAGCATTAGCAAAAATATTCACGAATTGAAAATCAAACGTGCTTTAAATTAATTATTGTTTGATTATCCCCATTTATTTTCGTCGTCCCCACCGATGGTGCAAATGAATTTGATAAAATAACTACGCTACCGTACTTAACACAAGACCACGTTTGATGTTGCACTACGGCTAGAAATGTATGCAAAAATCAGACTGCCCTGATATAAAGCATTGGACTATAACTATTGAGATGGGTCAATTCCCTTAATTAACATTAATCATCATTAATCATTAAAATTAATCATCCAAAGTAAAAATTTCTTTGCTTTAATAAAAGATGTTTTATTTTAATTACTGAAATGCAAATTATTGCTTGTCCTGCTACGTGATACGCTAAAGATTAAGTAGATTGTAAGTTCATATCATATGACGCAAAATTCGATGTCAGTCTTTCTAATATTTTAGCAATATCCCAAGAAAACCATATTTGTGGTATTATGAAAAAGGTGAGGATGTATTGCACGCGTCGATCTCAACAACTAAATAATTCTCAGGGTTCTTCGCCCATGCATGTGTTTTCTGATTTTACTCCAGTTAGTCATACAACTCCTATAAGGCATATAAAATAATTACAGTGTATCTTCAAACAAGATATCAGATTCTAAGTGAATATTGGGGTACTTTAAATGAAATTTACTTCCAACCTATATACCATTATAGTTAAAATATTATATATCTATTGAATGAATTAGCTAGATTAAGATTACTTAATGGCAACAAAGTTATTTTATCAGTCAGATAAATGTAAAGCAAACCAAATTCATCAGATAAACGTAGTTAAGGCTACAGCTATACAACCATGCTTAAATAAATTCAGTGTCGATAATTATTGTGAAAAATGAAAGCTTACCCGTAAAGACGACTTACCATGGAATTTTGGAATTTTTCTCAAAAGGCTGTTCAGTACGGCCTGAATTTAGTAAAGAGTCAATTATCAACTTTTGGTTGTGCGCACGACTATAAGAGAAGAATTCGTCGTTCTCTTCTGGTAGTATATAACATGTCGGCGATAGTGGATTATCTTTAAAATCTAAAAAAAGAGATTCAGCAAAACTTATTTCTTAGCACTCTATCACTGCATTTCTATATTCAGACTGTCACTGTCAAGTTTTTTCCCCACTTTAATTAGAAAAATCATTTCTACGAATGCATTTGTCATATATGTATGAAAATAAAATATTTCATCATGGTCAGTTAACAAAACAAACATACAACGTGCATTTGCAAAGTCGTTCAAGAAACTACTTTAGTGCATGCCAGCTGCATTACATGATAGGAATGCAGAGAAACTACATACAAGGTAGATTCAGTGTTATTTATATGACAACGAATCGCTTGTGGATATTCCCTTCACAGTACTTATGGTGGTAAAATCCTTTACATTTTACTTAAATATAGTGATTGTTAAGTATTAAAAAACAATTGGTAATGGGTCTGAAAATGAATGCGCTTCTGAGGTACTTTGAGGAACCGGTAGAAAACAAACATATAATAACTATTTTAGATGTGATACATCATCTTGATATGGGTCCATTTCCTTAACAACGCTTATGCGTTATTACACATTTTGCTAATGAAGTTAATGTGCATTCATAAATCTGACCTACTGAATTTTGAAAATTGCTAATCCGTACAAAAAGTCCTTTACCCAAGTTTTATAAAATGCAGTGAAACCATTTCTATAAGAATGATAAATGCATATTCGTATATAGCAAACTCATTCTCATTCTCCTTTAAAATGAAGTTTAAAAGTATACCAAAGTTTAAAATGCTGTTTGTTTATCCTTATCCGAATAATTCCATCTTAATACATATCACAATTTTTCCATTTTTGGGCTGATATTATCTATTAAATAATATGGTGGATTGCTTAATAAATCGCCAGTGCCATAATGCATTGACAGAAACGCTACACGTTTGTTTGATATCTTTCACAGTAGTTTGACCTAGCATTCATGCCGCAGTCTTATATGTTAAGAACTGCCGACTTGCACAAACCAGTTCCTTGCTAAGGAAACATGTACCTGTCATAAGATTGAAAATACGCAGGACTGTATGTTTTTTAATCATATACAGCGGTGTTAGGTAGTGTTGTAATGTTGCATTATCTGTAACAGAAGCAGAGTTGAAGGGTCCGTACATTCAAAGAAAAACACTTACGTGGAATGTTATAGCTGAGCTTCATGGTCCGACATAACGCTTCTTTTGAATTCACCATTTCAAAAAGAGCGGGGATGCGGCTAATCTGTGCAAACCCATTAAGAAAACGCATGAATAAATATATCAATCAACGGCTTCGAGTGTGTAAAGCAATAATAACGAAATGTTTTGTTTATGAGTGGTATTTTGCGTCAACTCCGCAGACCAGCTACTTGTCTGCTGCATTTGTTTGTGTGGATACATACAAATACTTGCTTCTGATTGGTAGCACTTTGCCTGTTTATTATTACTTGGTTTTAATCACTTCGTTGGAATCTGAAGCTCTGCAGTCTAACAAAAAATTTTCATTAAACAACAGAAAGGAGCTAAAATTAAATACTCTGCCACGTAATTACTTTTAGATAAAAATTTCTTCATTTGGATAGCATGCAGATTGTACTGTGAAAAGAAATCCGTGTATAAGAATTCATTTTTAGATTTTATATAGAAAAGAACCTTGTGGCAGTTCTTTGGAAGCAGAGTATTGTTTTCTGATGAGTTCCACTGCATTTTAAATACGCCTGCGTCAAATGCATCATCTGAAACAGAAAAAATGCTTGACCTAACAATTGTGCTTTCTTCATCGTAGCTGCAGACTCAAGTACTCTAACTCAAAGCGCTTAATCCCATTTTTCTTGTTGATATTACATCAACTTTTGACCAAACTAAACATCACGACATTTCTTCGGCATCAATATGCTGTCGCGAAGTTTTTCAACCATGTCATAATCTTTCTAAGCCATGCGATTTTTTTCCAATGTGTTTGTCTGAACAGTGAATGGACGTAGGCATGTAAACATTATGTTATTGTTGCGTCAGTTCTTTCTTTCTTTCTTTCTTTCTTTCTTTCTACGACAGTGTATATATATACTGCATGACAAAAGAAAGTTCGCATATAATAAACAAATTTATTGTTGCTCACGTAATTGCTCAATTGGCTTCCAATTTATACCAAAGATACCTCTCAGATGGTGCCAAAATATAATCGAAAAATGGAAGTTCTGAAGAATTCTTAGTGAAAGGTCACAAACGTCAAAGTCAGCGTAAATGCGATTTATAATGTTTATAACCGCCACTAATATCGTGTGTGATATCCATTGGAACATAGTAGGGCCTGGATTCGACTATGCATTGAAGTTATCAACCTGCTAATTTTGCATTCAAGATATTTGTGCCACTTCTCAATCAATGCTTGCCTCAATTCCGCGAGATTTTGAGGCGGTGGGTTACGGGTTCAAACTTGGCTATCCGGATGATCCCATAGATATTCTATCGGATCCATATCCGGACTATATGCCGGCCATGGCAGCACATCAAGATCATTAGCCGCTAAATAATCTCTACACACCCGAGCAACATGTGGGCGGGCATTGTCCTGCATAAAAATGGTGTCCTGACGTTGCTGCACAAACGGGACCACTTGGTTGCTCAAAACAGTATCCATATAACGGTTCGGGGTCATATTTTCATCAATAATAAGCAGTTGAGACCTCCATCCAAAGCGTATTGTGCCCCAAACCATGACTGAACAACCACCGTACCGGTTAACTTGTTTTATGCAACATGGCGTGTAGCGTTCGCCGGGTCGCTTGTATACGCGTTGACGTCCATCTGCGCGGAAAAGTTCGTATCGCGACTTATCTGAAAGCATCACACGCCGCCAGTTGTTATCTCTCCATGCCGCATGACCGTGGTTGTTGGCCCAGCGCACTCAATTTCTTCCCGTCTGTCACGATTTAGCACAACTCCGATGTGGGCCCGACGAGCGCGGATCCCATGTTCGAGTAGGCGCCGGATAACGGTTTTCGAGCTTAAACGGTTATCCAGGGATCTCCGTTGCTGTTATTGTGGCTGTTCTGAAGCGATTTCGGAGGAGGATCATGCGGATCTGGCGATCGTGGTTAGGTATGGTCACACGCGGTCTGCCACTATGTGGTCGGTCTTTGGTTGATCGAGTGTCCCGTTGCCGTCTGCGGAGTTTTTATACTGCCCTTTTACTGCACCCAAAACGTCTGGCAACGAACTGAGCAGAAGCACCAGCTTCAAGCATGTCAATAGCCTGGTCACGACAGTTTTGCGGTATTCGCGTCATCTCCGTTTTCCGGTGTTTTTATGGATTTACTGCGTTTACATATCCGGTTATATTGAATGACCAAGTGTGGAATTTCATAATTTTTTAATATTGAGCCGGTACTGAATTACGTGGATTAATATGGTACCGTGTTTGAATGAACACAAACCCCTAATAAATAACCACACCCGCATGAAAAAATAACGGCGGTTGCAAACTTGGGATTGCAGTCTGATGCTAATTTTTTTTAAATATTCACTAATTTTGGAGGTATTTTGGTTTTTACATGCGAACTTTCTTTTGTCCTTCAGTATACTTCCAGAAAGCAATGTATAAACAACATTGTGATTGCGATTGGTCATGATGATAATAAAGATGATGGTGATGATGATGATGATGATGATGATGATGATGATGGTGGTGGTGATGATGTTGATGATGATAATGATAATGATGATGATGATGATGATGATGATGATGATGATGATGATGATGATGATGATGATCACTGCACGGATCCGACGATGTAAATATGACTGAACTGCGCACTACATAGAGATGCTATATTTGCGTAATATCTTAAACATCATAGGCGTGTGAAGAAACTGTAAGTTACCAGTTTCATTTGCGTCAGAAGTGTGATCATATCCAGCACTTTGCAATGCTTGTCGGCACGTTAGAACTTTCTTATCGACATTGTTGAGCAGAGCAAGCCTTTCCTGTCTGTCTTGGTTGAAATTTAATCTATCTTCAACCTGCAAATATATCAACAAATAAATATTAGAAGTAAATTTAGGATTTAAAGACGTCATAAGGAATGAAATAGTAAGATACACGTGATTAAAAGTTTTGCTAAGCAGCAAAGTTTACGCAAGGAACCGCCCCATGAAGCGGCCTACAGCAGCAGCAAAGCTGCTGTGGACCTGGTTTATGTGAATATTAAAACACTGAATGGCTGCAAAATCACTATTATCCACATATTCCAATAATGCAACGCGAATGAAATGTATCTTCGATGTTAAGGAAAACCTGTAGACCTATGGCATAAACTTGGTGCGTGCACTAGTTTCTAAAAGGGATGAGGTGAAAATGAAGAATTTCGGTGGCTGTGATAGTTTTTGTCCTAAAAGCGTCGATCTTCGTGTGCACGTGTATCATATTTATCCACCATCCGGGTCCTGACATCTCAAACTACTCTTTCTTCTGGGTCAATCCCGGGATGGTTCTCTGGTTCAAGTAACGGTAACCTGCCCCTAAACTAGAATAAATTTTCACTGACTACATCTTTTTTTGGCTGAGGCATAAGTTTTGGGGTTTAATTAATTAATGGAAGCGTATAACATCGAAGCACAGGATGACCTACATCACGAAGCGACGTATGTATGCAGCAGATTTTCGAGAGAGGAAAAAGCACCAATGGGAGAAAGAGAAAAAAGAGACATAGATAGATAGATAGATAGATAGATAGATAGATAGATAGATAGATAGATAGATAGATAGATAGATAGATAGATAGATAGATAGATAGATAGATAGATAGATAGATAGATAGATAGATAGATAGATAGATAGATAGATAGATAGATAGATAGATAGATAGATAGATAGTACTCTGTGAGCTAACGAAGTGCTGATGAAGTGTTCCCTTTAAGATAACTAACTATTGCTCTTTTGCAAATATCTTCCAAATTTGAGGATCTCTTTCTAATTATCTGACTGGCTAGTTACTTACGGTTAGAGACGGCCCATCGCACTGTTAACACAAAACAGTGGCAAGACCACAGAGGATGAATGTGGTCATTTGCACTAATGATGTGCTCACATCTAACTACTTCTGGGATTTGGATCACTTTTAATTAAAGTCTGCACATCTCTGGCTTGCTCAAATCTTAGCAATAAATAGCGGACTGAATGTAAGGTGGTGCTTCATTGGTTTGTAGCAGAACGGCAATGGAGTTGATTAACACCAAATAACCCAGTGTAATTGTTAATTAACTCCTGTCTCTTTCGCGATTTTTTTTCTGGGGGAGGGGGGGGGGAGGGTTAGAACATTACTTCTTTGTAAGACAACAAAAATGATAAAAGAATAGAAGGAAATATGTGTGCCGTAGGCACATGTATCAATGTATACAAATACCGAAAACACACAACCAATAGCAACATTCCATAGTAACTATAAATTCCTGCAGTGAAAATAAGATGTAGACTGAAAAAGTGGTGTCAAACCATGCAAGGAAATATTTGTTAAGAACTATCAATTGACCTATCAGTCAATAACATGATTCATATGCAATATACCAGCATTTCAAATCTGTACTCTCCAATTGCCTTTGGCGTCAAGCATCTAAAAATGGATTATCGTTTGGCAAATTTTCTTATGATTGATACGTGGTGCCCTTGAATATAAGAAAGCTGACTTTTCCTGCCATTTGGTATAACAATAAAGACAAAGATTAATTGAACTTACCTGTCTTTTCTCATTTTTGAACCCAAGCCAGAAAATGAATTCAGAAAAAACAAATACAAAGGGTTGTTGGGCCAAAGGTAATTCGCATAACAGACCATCAAGACCTCGCAATTATTAGAGGGCTATAGTTACAAAAAATAGCGCGTTTAAAAAGGCGATGAGAATGCAGTTATTGCTCCAGAGTGCCAGACAATTCACAGATCTGCAATACCATTTTTACACTACTCGCTTTTGGTTAACGAGTTAAAGAATACTCTTGAAATGGGGACTACTTTCACCGGGAGCCAAAGCAACATATTGTTTGTGTTCGCTACAAGTTGTTTGTAGAAAAAAAAACGCGGTTTTGTTTCTTATTTTAAACAACACTTGTTACGATTAATTATAAAGACAGTAAATCTGATACTCGGTAGCCCATCGAAGGCAGCATTTGTACAGTTTAAGGGGCTGTTTTACATAGACAGCTTCCCGTATTAATCCTCTCTTCTTATTCAGCCTGTTGTGTATAAAATATATGTTTTGTTTCACAGATATTTTTTAATGCCTCAAATTAAAAATATAAATGAAAAACGAAAAATGTTCTATTGAGAGCAGGCGGAGTAAGGGGGCTACTGGCCAGCTGGCTTATACTGAGTATATGTCGGCAAATATAAAGCTCTTTTCTTAGGTCATATCTTCTCACGGTATCATATTCACGTGATTATTTCAGACTCACAAGGCCTATGATAGGTCCATGTGAAATTGTACTACTGCCAAATGACGTTGTTCTGTTTATCACAACATCTTGCTGTTTATCATACAGCCTGCAACCGGATATCGCTGTTTACACCTTTCAGTTTAAGCTGTCCACCCGTTTTACTGCTTGTCATACACCCTTTTGCTGCAAGCGACGCACACGTCTATAGTTTATCACGAACCCTTTTAATGTAAGCGGAAACAGAGCAATACCCGCGGGGATTTTACAATGTGATCTGAGGTACCCGTTAAAAATTTTTGACCTTGACCTTGATGGCCAAGGTCAAATCGCGAAAAACGTTATTTAAGAAAAACAATCTCGAAAATGGTTAGAGATAGAGCAATTTTGACCTCTTTTTTTACCCCTACCCCCTATATGACTATACGTAAGGTATAACTTCTGGTGTCCTTAACCTCCAGGTCACTTTCGAGCCCCAACTGGGCGTTGGGCTTTATCTTGAAAACGGTAAGAGATAGAGCAATTTTGACTTCATTTTCGACCTCCACCCCCTGTACGATGATACGTAAGGTATAACTTCCGGTGTCCTTGACCTCCAGGTCACTTTCGAGCCCCAAAGCGGAAGTTGGCCTTTATCTCGAAAACCGTAGTTATCATTCCAAGTGGGGTCTAATTCGCTATGCGAATTTCAGTCTAGTTGTTATTATGCAGTTAAACTGCAATCGAAACATACTCCTAAATGTATGATGGATTCTAGACCAAAGGGTAGAAGATTGAGTTCGGTGACTATTTTTTTTCGACTCCGGCCTGACAATGTGATGGATTATTCGGGTGCAATCTGGAGAGCGCGGTGGAGCAACAGCTACGCTATTCAACTGTAATTAAAATGTAATCCCTGTAATCCCTGCGTGTGATGGATTATAGACCAAATCAGCTAAATTTAGTTTTCTTGATTATTTTTTCGACTCCGGCTTATGATGGATTTTTGCCCAGAGTCATCATTCATTATTTTCAGATATTATATACATTAACACGAATAAAATATATGACGATTTGATCCATACACAAATCATACTCGATCCGGAATTATGAAAATGAAAAGTAAGTGTTAGGAATGGCGGCATTCACCTATATTGCGGTATATCGCGGTACACACACCAGTCGACACCCCGAGGAACGGTACACGGTACTACATTTCGGAATACAGGTACTTTCTGTATATCTATATTTATTTGAATTCTGAATTTCTTAAATACTCGCAATACAAACAGCAGCTATACAAATACCATATTTATAAAAAGGGTAAGCCTACATTTACTTAAAATTTATTTTGAAAGCGCTATAATCTTTTTAGTTTAGAAGTGAGATGACTGGATTAGATATACCGGTAATACTAAAAAATATAACTTTATTGTTTCATTTGCTCAGCTGTTCGAAGTGTAGGTACCATCGGTATTAAGAAGGTATATAATGTTAAAAAAATGATCCTGAAATCGTGTTACGGGTTTCGGGTGACCTTGAAACTCAATATAAACATCTCAGGTAACGAATTTACTCCTTACATTAGACAGTGTAGGTTTAAAGTCTAAATGAGGTCAAAATACAGTAGTCTCAGCAATGATGACTTTGGAACTCAAGGTCACTGTTACACTCTAAATGGCTTAGTGGGAAGAAGAATTAAAGTTTTTTATCGGGGGCTGGGCTCTTCATACGCGTGCCAAATTTCGGTGCTGTTATACCAGAAGTTGTTCAGAAACTATTGAAACAAACAAGCAAAAACAAATAAACAAACAAAACAAAACAAAAACAACAACAACAAAAACAAACAAACAAACCAACCAGCTTTTGGAATGTCTCGTAAAATATCACCATACAGAATATGTGATTCGTAGTTGGAGATCGATTGCAAAATAATGAGGTGAGCGATGGTTTCACATATATATTTCAATAAGAAACAGGACAGGCGTGGACAGCTTCACTCATTTCTTCAATTATAAGCCATCACATCAACTGACAATATGCCAATCTAAATTGTGTCATAAGTCATTGATATGTAAGTACAGGCATGAAACTGTGGTTCCTTTTTGAAGAAGGTTTAAGATCTTGTCAAATCCGACATTAGTTATTCAGTTGATATCATACCAAAAAGCAGACATTCATATTTGACCAATAATGTTCCATGAGATTCTTATGAATATTAAATTAAAATTAAACATTTGTAGTTATGTTGTAACTAAGCAATAAATTTAGCGATTAAACTGTTTTTTTTTTTATAATTATCTTTTCCATTCAGTGTAACACTCAGTTAAATATTTTCAAACAGTTTCTGAAACAATGCGTTAGATTTTTTCTTGTAACTTCATAAAGTTGTGCAGTCTACAGATTGTTCTCCTGCAAGACAAATGCGTTTTAATGCACACAGAACATAAAGAAGTTGTTTTAATTTATGGCTTAGTTTTATGAAATGCTGTTTTAACATTTAATGCTTATTTTTGATATCAAAAGATAGTTATAGATATCAATAAATCAATGTAGATCTCAATACTTTATATTTTGCTATCAATAATTGAATTTTAGATGGCAAAAATTTATTTTTGAGATCTAAAAATCAATTTTACAAACTTAAAAAATCTTAAGGGAGACGCACATTTACATAAAATATAACGAATTGTCAATTAAATTTTGGAGATGAAAACTTGAATTATTGAAATCAATAATGAAAACACAATTTTTGATCTCAAGAATTGCTTCTTTTTTGTACAGTAAAAAAATTAAAGAAAGATTCTGTATACAAGGATCAGTCATTATTTATTTGCAGATTTGTGCTTCTGAATTTTTTGTATTTAAAAAATAGAATGATATTTTGATATCAGTCTTTATTTTTTGAGATAAAAAATCTTTTAAAGATTTTAAAATACAAATTAAAAAAGTATCAGTCTAAAATGATGATATCTGAAATAAATTCGTGATATCAATATAAAGAAAATGAATTATTGAGCTCAAAATTGGTATTTTGCTCTCAAATATTTCATTTTTGCTATCAAGAATTAAATTTTTGATTTAAAAAAAAAAAAGAATTTTAGATGTCATTAATTCATTTTTGATATCAATAAATATTTCTTGATATCTCTAAATATTTACCGATATCAAAAATTATTTTTTGAGATCAAGAATACATTTAGAGATATCAAAAATACAAAGACAGATACCACAAATTAATTCTTGATATCAAAATATGGATTTTTTGAGATCAAAAATTAATTCTTGATATCAAAAAATAAATTTATGAGATCAAAAATTAATTCTTGATATCAATAATTCCCTAATAAATGTGAAAACAGCATATCAAAAAATAATTTATGAGATCAAAAATTAATTCTTGATATCAATAATTCCCTAATAAATGTGAAAACAGCATTCCATATGGTTTGATCTCCTATGCCTTAAGGGTTGGTTAAGTCCGCATTTTGGACAAAAATAAGAATATCATTGTTTACTTTTGGTCACACTCCTAAACCAAAAAAAAAAAAACCAACAAAAAGAACTGAATCCAGCCGGAAAGACGAGATCAGACATCTGTCCAATACGGGACAAAAAGGTCGAAGTATTCCCAGCACTCGTGACTGGTTCCTACAAAAATATGAAACATAACCTTCAGTTCCAAACGTGTCTCTGTGGGAAGCTGCACCTTTTCAGTTTGCAGACAGAAAAAAATAAGAAATGATTTATATTCAGACACGCCTTCCTTTCCGGTCCCTTGAGCAAGCAGACATGTTTGTCGCCATCAAATTGGACTTCTTTTGCAAGATACGAAGACGGATGAAGCTCCAATGCTCCTGTGTTTTTTGCTTGATCTAAGAATGATTTGTTAAAAATAAGGATTTTTTAAGCAGAACTGGGAATTTTTTTGTCTGAATCCTTGTTATTTCATATTCATCTTGTCGTGTTGATTACCTTAATGAGGAGCCATCACACTGCATGGGCGGGTAAGGGTGGGGTCGGGGGTTGAAGGGAGAGGGGAGAGACGGGGTGGGGAGGCAGCTGACTCTGCAGTAAGTTCAGAACTGAAAATGAACAATTAGGATGCTTAACTGATATGGATAAATAAAAACGCCTGTCCTTGTGGGTTTTAAAAAGGAAGTAAAGTCGTTCTGGTTAATTAACGTTCCATGGATTTGGAGGTTCTAGTGTTTAGGTAGTATTTTGATTTTCATTTCAATTTCAATTTAAATCAGGACTCAGTTTTGTAACTATGTAATATCCACTAAGAGCCAAGTCTTGGCAAAGTGTGCTTAGCTTTTCCCACTTTCTGTAACGGTTAAAAAATGACAAACAGTCTATTCTGTTGTCAGATTTTACTGAGTTGGATTTATATCTTTAAAATCAAATACGAATCTCAAACAATCAATTCAAAGGGCAGGGCTGTAAGGACTGTGCCGGACATGCTATTGACCACTGTATTTGAAATGTGCAGAATAAGATTAATAAAAAAGTTTCATATCCGGTCAGTTTACGTGTGTGGTGTAATGGTTAAGACGCTCGTTTATTAAGTGATGGGCCCTCAGTGTGAATTCGGCTGGCAACATTTTATACGAGCCTACGAATTTTATGTTCACTTACCCTGAACGCCAAGGACCTCTTGCCTTTCAATAATTAATCATATGACCTGGACGACGAAATTCAGTTAGACAACATTTTCGGATTGAAAATTATCGTTGATTCAAAAAGAGAAAACTCGCTTAAGACAATGGAAAAAAAACCAATCACGTTTTTAAAAGTGAGGTACCACCGGGTGCTATAAATATATGGCAAACATGCAAATAACAGGGGAAATCTTTACAGAGTGAACTCGAGAGGTTTCCAATATAGCTATAAAATTGAAATAAATAGACCAGCTAATCTCACTCGACATTGCTCACCAATCTAACTTTAGTAGGGACATTAAATTAGTGGGTCCTTAGAGTTCGTCTGCATTGGTATGTCGTAAATTAGGACATAAATGGGCTCAGAACTAAATGAAGCAACGGCCTCAATATAACCTCGGTTCCCTGATTGTCTTGGGTTTACAATCAATATCCCGAAGTCACAACAATGACTGGAAATAATAAGTTTCTGTATTTCCTCTTAAGGTGGGTTCTGATTATGACAAAATTAGGAGAAGCTGTGACCAGTTGATACAATTGAATTTAATTTATGTACATTCGTCGATCCTGTTTTTATGGCGTATATTTTGCATAGAAACAAATTATCACAGTTCTGATACCGTGAATTGACTCCATCATGTTAGAAAATGAATATATGGCATCACAAACTATTTTCTAATTTCAATGCGACCAATTGATATGGATTTGTGAGCACTTATTCAGGTTCTAGCATGCAAAAAATCTTAATTGACCAAACGTCTTTAATACATTGCGGTGTACACTCAGGATCGGGCTGCCTCACAAATAGTTGTCTCGGTTTCACCGCACTATGCTATAAAAAAGTACATGCTGAAATATAAGTTTTGCGCATCAAGTTAACAGAACATCATGAAGCTGGAAACAATTGTTACAGATAATATCACAGTATATCTCTGAACGCACCTAAATAGCTCAGCAGTTGTACTTGGAGCAAAATGAGAAACCCTTAACAGAAAATGGACTCATCTGTGGTATTTGGGACAAATGGAGAAGGGCATGTACAGCTGCTACGCTGTGGGTTGAACACAAGTAAAATGCTGTATGTTTTGGGTATAATTCTGTTTCTGCCTTCGTTCATTACATTTTTTTATATAAAAAGTGTTTAATTTGCCTAGTTACTGCAGACGAAGATGGCGCGTTGAATGGTGCAAATTACTCATAAGGAATCGTAGGCCAAGCACACAAGATGAAACATCGATGCTAACAACAGAAGCTGAGCAAGTTTACTTATCATTGATGTATCAGTTATATGTTTTGGCACAATAAACACGTAATTAAATAGCTGATTTGCCAACTGCTCAAAGCAACAACTCATTTACATGGTAGATAATTGGCACATGTGCGTACTAGGAGGTTTTAGAAAACATTCCACCGTCTAGCTGACATTTTGTCAGTCGGAAACGTCCTTCAGATGTCGCTTTGTCGCGGTTATAATGGCGAGAAACTGGTCACTTTTTGGGTCGTTTTTTTTACAAGAAATTCGAAAGCTTTCTTTAATGGTTTTGACGTTTTGACGTCGGAACAAAGACATTGAAACGACTATGTATGGATTTGGTAGTGGAAAAATACTGGAGTGCCAGCGATGTTATAAAACGGCTGTCCTCTGGTGAGACCTATGTGTTATGTATAAACACAGGACAGATGGATTTCTTAAAAGTAGTTCCGCGCTTTCATTTGGTGCTGTTTTCGCGAAATCCTCAGTGGGTCGGGGGACAAGAAGTTTAATATACAACAGACAGACATGTTTCAGAGTTGGAGCAAAAAAAGGAGTGCCAAAGGGTGTACTGAGCGACCTTGCATTTTGTGAAGCCTATGACCTTTCACTTTAACTCATTTTGGTCGTATATTTGGTCATTTAGTGACGTCATTTTGCGACGTTGCAATAACGTCGTGACGGCCTGGTGGTCTGGTGACGTTCGAACTACTTCCGTTTGTTTCAGCCGATCAAGCACCGGCAAAGTGACGCCGAAACGAAGAATTGGACCGAACAGCTGTCGCCTAGACGAGAGTCAGTGTGCAGTTCCATCCATACAAACAATAAATAAATAGACATTAGAGTCGAAAAGGAACAAGAAATTTGCATGCTCAGGTTGTGAAAGTAGAGATAATCTAGGAAGCTGCAATTTGGCCAAGTCTCACAAAAGCGAGAACTTTCACCGAGAATGAACACTGATTGAAAGTTGTTCAACCTACTGACGGTATCGGGAGACTTGGTTTAGGTTGCGCTATGCCATGGATTGTAAACTGATATAAATATAGATAATATGTGCGTAGAAACGGCATCACAGTTGATGCTTGTGGTAACAACATATACAAACACAAGTGTAATCAAAAGATAGCATTTCGTATTAAAAACAGGCTAACCTACTTCTAATAGAAACGTTAACTCTCGTGTATTACGTCTCTAGAAACGAAAAAACTAACACATCTGACAACTGGATAAGATATCGCGGATTTTAGAACTAACACAAAATAGCTAAAGGTGTCTAAGCACAATTTATTATAGATCCTATCACATAGTTCTGCATGGTTTGAGATAGAACTACTAACTTCACATTGGTGCTTGGAAGCATTGCTGCACTCTGAAGTACCCGACCATATGGCCATCGCGGAAATGTTTTACAGCTCAAAGTGCAAAATAAAACAAAACGATTAGATTGAAAGAAATTGAAATACAATAGTAATACATGCAATGTTTTGCATATTGAGGAGGTTTTCAAATGGTAAATAGGAATGTAATTTTGTTTTCCACGACTGAAAAAAGTTGACAATTGGGAAAATATTTTACTGTGCACGACCCTTTTCAGGCCGCGTGGGTCATTGGTGTAAGTTCCTGAATTCCTGGAATAAACACTAAGTTTATCTGAACCAACCCGTTTTATGTGATGTAGCAGATCTGTAGACACCTCGGTGATGTCTTTTCGTTCATCATACATTTCTGTTCTTGTTATCTCTTCTGTATCTTCAAAGAAGAGGCCTTCCAATCCTTGACTCTTGTCTTGTGAATACTGAAAGTGTCTTTGGGAATACTGAAAATACACAATTAGCCACTTTCTTTCAAGCTGAAAAATGTAACTGGATAAACATTAAGCAGCATTAAGCAGTATCAGCATCATAATTTTTGCTATAGGGTTAATTTCTCGCCGTTGACATGGCGAAAAGTGCAATATTTTTGCTTTTATTATGCACTAGACGCACACACCTAACGGTTTTCAGAATAGATACCCCATACCCCTCCGTTTTCCAGACAAAGCCCCCCCCCCCCATAGAAACCTATTACAGCCTGCATATTATTTTTTATGAAAACAGCAAAATACCGTTAGAAACGCATTACAATCTGTAAATTATTTTTACGAAAACAGCAAAATACTGTAAAAAAAACCTATTACAGCCTGTATGTTATTTTGTATGAAAACAGAAAATTACCGGAACCGGGCAGTTTACGAGGAAAAAGTACGATTAAATGATTGTTGTGCTATTTCATCCACTGTGTATATTTTCACATAATTTTGAAATTATTCAGTGTGCGTTCGGTTACAAAATAACTGCTTACTCGACAAGGCAAAAAATCTGTTTACATCAAATTTGCCTGTTTAAATATGGAAACACTGGCGCCATTTCATTGTCCCAAAATACTACCAGTAAGTGGTGTTTCAGTTTTAGTGTGGATACCACCGGAGGGGGGGGGGGGGGTCACGTAGAAATTGGTCACAAGGACTTTTTGAAATGATCCCTAAACGCGAAGTGACCACGTCTGACCCCTAAATTACACTTAAATTACACCTCTTTCTCCGTGTTTTTTTTTTTTGGGTGGGGCGCGCAAGGTAACACATATGATACTACTTACATTACTGGTATTTACAAGTAATTTCTGGTACCGAAATAGCAACGTTTGGCATCAGTATTGCCGTATCGTGGCTTAGATCCCTACGTGACACTTTTAAGTATACGACATATACTGGAAGTCAATAATGAACGAGGCATCAACTGATTTCAATTACATCAAGAAAATGGCAAAGAAATTCGTATAAAAAACTCCAAATGCCTAATTATTTGAACATGAATCCAAGATAGTCATTTAGAGAGCATGTCTAACATCCAAATATAAATCGTTGCCACACCCATGTCATAATTTGTTTCCAAAGATGATTCTAAGCGATAGCTATAAGGACATAAAAAATGTCAAGAATATCAAAGCACCACCCCCTCTCCCAATAGATAAATAAAACTTATCCAGTCATCCTCCTAAGACGAGTCCGCGGCATTTTGTCCAAAGATATTTTTGTCGTAGACATTTTGTCGAGAGACACTTTGTTGAGAAACATTTATGTGGAAAGTGAGCTTTGAGGCATTTTGTAGAAATTTACAATTTCTTAACAGCTGTTTTTTATTGAGAGAGTGGGCTATTTTTTGTTTTTATTTTTTAGTTTGAAAAAGAATGATTTGTCACTCAAAATTTGGAATGCTGTATGAAACTGAAGCTCTCTTTAAAATTCCATGAAGGCCAGTTAAATTACGAATTAAAATTCTATCGACAGACACAAAAGTTCACGGCGTAATAAAACACAGTTAGTATAATAGATAATAGTAGTAGTAAACTGTAAATTAATGAAATATACAGTAAAACATCTGTTATCGAACACCGCTACTTGGCGAACATCCGCTATTGAAGGGCATTCTTTTCATGGTACTTAGAAAATGTAATTATGAAATTCATATCTTTTTGGTGAACACCTCTGTATGTGACCATTTGGTAAGGCCCCAAAGACGTTTTTGTAACGCGAATTAAAGTTGAAGATATACCCTATCCCACAAAATTAGACAAATGTGGTATTATGTACAATGCATCTAATATACAGACACGAATGCAACAAGCACCATACCAGTACTTTTCTGTTGACGTATTCTTACCAAATGATTTTCAAAGATCTCCATGCTGTTCCCCACCACAACCTGCACGCTTGTCCGAGGCTTGATTGGTAAGTATTTAGACAGTTGGTACGTCACAAGCGCAGATGCCAAAGCCACGAGTACGATGATGAACAGCAGGTCCCGCACAGAGCGGCAAGTGGGTGTCTTAATCTGATACAGCTTCATCTGTCAGTGTAAATAAATCAATTAGACTGTCGATAAATAAATCAATTATAGTATCAATAAACAGATAAATTAGATTATTAATAAACAATATTCTCAAATTAAAAATTAACTAACAGGACTAGAATAAAACAAGTTGGAATTTGTAAAAAAAAAAATCAATGAATTCAACAAATAAATACATAAACAAACATCGGTTAGATTACAACAGGTGACTATTGAAGCCCAATTTTATTTTTAATAGGGTGTAGTCTACTGTTACTTCTCGCCTCATTCCCATTAAGAATACTAAAATAATCGGCAAGGAAACGAAGGGGAAAATTTCCCTACATGGAGGAAAAGATGTGTGGGATCTAATTGCTGTCACAAAATTACACATTTTCAGGCATCATTAAAAAAAAAGCTAATGAAAGATCGCTTCAGTCCGCCACTGGGTTTCTGAGTAAATGAATTTCTTGAAAATGAATCTCGGATCTTTCGAAGGCTGAGTTTTCTTCTTTTTTTCCCCTGCAAGCTCACCTGTGGAAACAACTTGTTTGCAAGAGCAATTTCCTAGAAGGAGAAAACGCCCAAGCATTCTTTTTTCAAAGCCAAGAAAGGTAATAAAGTAGAACAAGCCCCTTTCAGACAAATGCTGCTCGTGGAATACATTTAAACAATACCAGACGATATAGAACCGGTTTTTTAATTTACAACGGTGCGATTGTAGAATGCAAGTACAAGTTCATTAAGCAAGCTCCCTGGATATAGGATCGCCATTCGGATTTAACCAAATGAGGGCATTCGGGGTCGGGGGAGGGGTGTTCATTTGTTTAGTTTGCCAAATGGTCCTATTTGTGAACTACATCGAAAGTAGTTCAATATCCGCTTTTTCAGACTGACGCTGTACTTTATGTTCTGGACATGTCAATACTGAATTTATTATTTAAACCCACTCCTTTTCTGTTTTCAATTTGTCGCCATCTGTTAATTCTCAGAACATTTCACTCTTTTAATTTTCACTGGTATAATTTTCATTTTCATTTGTAGGGCCTCTGATTTTGAATGCGAGGGACTAAAACTATGTCAAGTCTGATTATTAACTGTATGAAAATACGATACTGAAAGAAAAAAAAAACATTATCAGATAAGAATTGGTCATCTTAAGTAATATGGATTAACAGTATGTGCTTGACTTTTCATTTTCGTGCAGATTTCTTAATCTGAAGTAAATAACTTTTACGGCGTATTATTAGATTATTATCTAAAATATTTAAAGGCGTTTAAATGAAGCAATGTATTTATGGAACAATCCATAGGCATGTCAACTAATGTCATTACCCGTCCTTAATCTCCCTCGCAGGCTTAAAAATGTGTTTCCCATGGAAATAGAACGAAAGAAACGGCATCTAATTCAATATTCTTCGGGACCTCAGCCAACGCCGGGATAAATTGATCGCTACTTGTCGTCATAAACACTGATTTTGCATTTTGCTGTTAACTTAAGCAACCACGTTAAGCAAATAAGAAAATATAAGCTTTATCTTGCAAAAGAACTTTTATCTATGTCGTTTATATTTTGTTTCGACTTTTTTTTTTTGCACAGTGAATTTAATCCGAGTTTTTGCGTTCCAGCCAGTGTTTGCGTTTGTTGCCCACAGTGTTTTAGGCTGGTATCAGTAAAGTGCTTTTCTTCTGCTGCTGTTATTTTGTGGTTATTTATAGAAGCCATTGAAAAGTCAGTGACGCCGTCCAAAGTACATATTGAATTTATCAAAAGTGAACTTTCTCATGTTTTGGGGATAAATTATGAAAAATTGATCATCATCATCATCATCATCACCATCATCATCATCATCATCATCATCATCATCATCATCATCATCATCACCATCATCACTATCAGCAGCAGCAGTAGCAGTGCAGCAGGAGTGGCGCCCAGTTCTTAAAGCAGCTATCCCCTTCCCACCCTGTTGCTTTCGAGTCTCCACACCAGCTATTCGATTCCATGACAACGCCATTATATACCAAACTCGGTTTCGTGGAAATGGCACTGTAGTGATATTGGTAACATACAATTTCTTCTTGTTGTACACATTTGTACTTAAACAACAACAACAACAACAACAACAACTAGAAGCTCATTCCGCTAGCGAAATGTTAAACACTTGACAAAACTTAAAACGCAAAAATACTGGCTTCAATGGGTTATTTCTTGAATAATATATTGCAAACAACACAGCTTAAATACGTCTTATAAGCCGAGTAGTGTTTAGTTTCTGTTGACTTAAGGTTTTATTGACTGATCTAGCATACACAGTGAGAGCTCGCACAAAGCTCACTGAGCAACTGTGTGCGATGTGGCTTAAATGCTACGCATTAACTTGCAAAAAATACACTCTTTTCACATGGCGTTTTAACAAAGAAAACGAAATCAAAGACGAAAATAAAAAGTGACATGCACATGTTCAGATCAAGCTCTTCATAAGTCCCAAGTTTCATGGTCGTAGGGCCCATAGTGTCAGAGAAGAAGAAGACACAAAAAATCGGAAAAAGTGTCAAGAAGAAAAAAAAAGGACGAATTTTGCTCGCACAATTTCATATAACTCTTGCAAGCCAAAGGCTTGTCAAGTGTTAACAATAACTAGAAGCTCATTTCGCTAGCGAAATGTTAAACACTTGACAAAAATTAAAACGCAAAATACTTCCTTCAATGGGTTATTTCTTGAATAATATATTGCAAACAACACAGCTTGAATACGTCTTATTAGCCGAGTAGTGTTTGGTTGTTGTTGACTTAAAGTTTTATTGACCGATCAGGCCGGCATACGTCGTGTTATCCATTTTCGCAGTGAGAGCTCGCACAAAGCTCAGCAACTGTGTTCTAGCTGTGCATTAAATGCTACGCATTTACTGGCAAAAAATACACTCTTTTCACATGGCGTTTAACAAAGAAAACGAAATCAAAGACGAAAATAAAAAGTGACATGCACATGTTCATATCAAGCTCTTCATAAGTCCCAAGTTTGATGGTCGTAGGGCCCATAGTTTCAGAGAAGAAGAAGACACAAAAAATCGGAAAAAGTGTCAAGAAGAAAAATAAAAGGACGAATTTTGCTCGCACAAATTCATATAACCCTTGCAAGCCAAAGGCTTGTCAAGTGTTAATAATAATAATAATAATAATAATAATAATAATAATAATAATAATAATAATAATAATAATAATAATAATAAATAAAGAAATAAAACTTCTGTCAGATTTCAAATGATTTGTTTTTATTAAATAATTGTATTAGAGCATTGAATTTAGGAGAATAAGTATGGCCTGTATTAAATGAGCTTGTTGTCACGGTGAAAGGGTACAATAAGAAAGGGGCTGTCTCGACTTTAGTTTGAATGAGTTTTTTCCTTCCATGTTTTGTGATAAATAAGCATCATCTTTGTATTTACCATCATGGCATTTAACCCCTTAGAGTCTGTCTGACGTCACATTTTCTAGACAAGCTCATATAATAGGCGGAGTCGGCGCTGTGGTGGCTAAAAATAGGATAATGTGATACATGATGCCCAGATCTCTGACACCATAGAAATTTATGATGATTTTAATAACAGATCACCACAAAAACAAGCCCAATGGATCAGTGAAATAATACCCTGTATCCGACTCCCTTCCCATTTCAATGAATCAAAGTGTGCGGGTTAACCAAACGTAAAACGGCTTCTGAGCATGAAAGGCTGCGAAATTAGACATAAGGTCATCAATTTGGCCATTCAAGATTATGTTCCGGTTTTTCAGTTATCACTTTGCACTTTCAATCTTTTTCATCTTACTTTTCAATAACGGGGTCAGAAGTAGAAAATCACAACTCAATTGTGACCCCCAAATCACCTCCCTTGAAGAACAAAAAATCAAACTTTGAACTTTGAAACAAGCTACAAATTTTTTGGCACGTTTTAACTGCCAAGTTAACTTCCAATAACATCAAATGTTATTTTTACGGATTTCGACAGCGTTTATTGAACAACGCGTTGTCGGCATATTAATACTGCCAAAACTATTGCGTTGGTTGACAGCATAGGCCACTTTGTGTTTTGGATCTGGGAGATGATGATGTGAGCCTAAGCCATCATGACCTTGAACCCACAAGTTATCATGACCTTGAGACCACAAGCCAGCATGGCCTTGAGACCACAATCCACTATGATCTTAAGATCAAGAGCCACCATGACCTTAGGAACACAAAGCAATAAGACCTTGAAACCACAATTCAAGATCTATTCGCGGGCACGAATTCGCAAAAATGGGGCACGATAAAATTAGTTTTGGCATGATCACGCTTTTGTCTTCGAGAACACAAGTCAAAGTGACCTTGAGACCACAATTCAACATCCATTCGTGGGCACGAATTTTTAACATGGGAATGAGAAAATTAGTTTTGACTTGATCCCGTTTTTCCTTTTCAAATATACTTTTAAATTTGCAAAACCGTTATAAAATGTAATTTTACTATGCCTAACAAAGCAGATTTTTGATGTTGGGCAAAGATGGGGTCTTACAGCAGATTTGTGTTAAAAGAAACAAAATCAGGAGAGAATCTTGTTACAGGCATCAAAATAAGACTGTACATAAAACTGAGTAAAAGCAATTGCAATTGCATTATTTCCATGGGTGCTGTTTTTATACTGGCTAATTTAATAACTTGGGTGGCTTTTATTGTGATTTTTGTTCAGCTATGCGTTCATGTTTCACATTAGGAGTTAATAACATTGGGGTGGGATTTCCATAGGAAGCCTCAAATAGCTGCCATGGCTGACAATGGTGGATCTTCCGTCGCTTCACAGCCAGAACTATCCAAATATAGAATAGCACAGATTTGTAAGAATCGTACCGTTTCAACAGATCTCACGTTTGAACTCATCTTACTCTTGAACTCCACCCTTTCACAGTAAAGTGAATTTTTTAGAACGTTTTTAATCGCGTCACAAATGAGTCAAGTATTTGTAAAAACTCTTATACGGACCATTCAAACGACACAAAAATAAGCCATCTATTTTCACAAGAGATGACAGATTTCCGTTTCTTACTTTATCCAACATGGAAAGGATCCGTTTTTCCAATCCGTCTAATGATTGTTACAAAATAGGCAAAGGGCATAACTTCAAATATGAGGAAGGGCAGGGAGAAAGCAAAGTCTGTGGTAACAAATGAGGCCTATTATTGATAAGTGTAAGCCAAAAATGGCGTGCAAAGCGAACGCGAATCGATGCCTCGTCTTCTACTGATAACTAGATAATAGCTCATCACTCTTACGCTGCATGGTCTGTAAGCAGCGGTATTGTCAAAGGTACGTGAAGTCTGACCTTATCCTGCCCTCACACAACATCCCTTTTGGTTAAAAAAATTTGAAAGGCCTTTTGCTATTGATGCCAAATGTTTAATGAGCAGACAGAGAGAAAGGTATGGAGAGAGAGAGAGAGAGAGAGAGAGAGAGAGAGAGAGAGAGAGAGAGAGAGAGAGAGAGAGAGAGAGAGAGAGAGACAGACCATGTTTTGAAAGTGAAAAATGAGCCTGGTTAGAATAATTTTATTTTCTTTATCAGAGAAGAGGAAAAATGAACAATGTATTAGGGCATCCATGCTGGTGCGTGTCATTTTTAATTTTGCACAGTTACCTGTATATATTTGTCAATACTTTTATTTTTACTAGTTAGCTACTTTTGGCTTGGAAAGGAGGAGAAATCATCCCGAAAACTTTATAATTGTGTCGCCAAGAAATTCCCATGTTTTTCTCCGCCAGCAGCGTATTCGTCCAAGTAACACCAACATTAATCTAATTTTCTAATAACACGGTACAACACCACCTTCTGTGAAAGTTTAGAAATGAGCAATGCAGTGCACAACAGTGCCTTGCACCTCGTTTCTTCTCTTTGTGAAAGGTTAAACAAGCAACAGATCTGTTTCAATTTCCTGCTATCGATTTTGAAAGGAAACCTCTCAAAATATACCATTCTACATATTCTTCATTTAATATTCTTATTTTTAATGACCTCGATCAGTTTTCATACTGACTGTAAAGGTATTTAGTGATCCACTGGTGCCCCCACCCCCGCCCCTGCAGTTTGATCCGTATATTGTGCGATAAAACCCACTCTATTTCATAGCCTTACCGGTCGGAATCTTTTGAAACATAATTTTGTGAATGAATAAAAATATTCTTTCGACGTTAGATTTGAGAAAAGGTTTTTTTTTAACGCGTCGCCATTCTAGGGCAGATAAGGAAAAGTTCATGGAAATATCCGGCAGGCAAATCTAAATAAAACACACTTGTGAAATTATCCTTTACTCACAAACCAGTGACGTCCGGTTTTCACGGAGCGACCTTTTGAGCTGTTGCATTTTCACAATTATCTTGATCGTTCCAGAGAACAGACACTCTACCGCGGTACTGATTTATGTTGTGAAAAAGATTTAACTGGATTTTAATTGAGCAGTGGCTATAATTATTATCCTTTGATCAATGTGGAAGCCGACGCTTCACGACACCCTCCCCCTTTCACTTTTAAAATGAACAGAAACCCCACCATTTGGTGGTGAAAAGTATGCGGCATACCCTATTCAAAATCACGATATCCTGAATGAGAAATTTTACAACTTTTCACTTGAATGTTTGCTATTACATTCCCCTTCATATACGAAAAAAAACTCTTACCTGTAATTTGAAATCGCATATACAAGTTCTAAAATTCCAAGTTGTTATCCATATTTTTCACTTCGCTCTAAGCTCCAGCACTGCACTGCTAAAAAAACGTTGCACTTTTGCTTTCTTCAATAGAGTTGTTGCAAGGGAAGTGAAACAAATTCCTTTATCAGATTGTATTAACTATCGCTCTTAGCTTTATCTAACCGTAAACGTTATCTGAATTTCCGAATTCGATAGAGCAGGAAAAAGTAGCTGTTGAGTTGCCTAGCTTTTTGCATTAATTATCGATGGCCTAGTTAACTTGCTAAAAGGTCAAATTTCAACTTAAAACAATTCTATCTCCGCTTAACTTGACACTTTCAAGGTTTGAGTTACTATAATGTGCGATTACGCACACTGATTGAAAAAGAACATTTTGTTTTTACGCCAATCGTTAGCTGAACAAGCCTGAAGAACGGTTAAATACGGACAATGCCTGGGAGTAAGCTGATCTTTAGTTAAAGAGCCTTTTAACGCAGCTGTAGGGAGCAATGTAACCTGCAACTTCCAACAAGCTTTAAGTCTGTTACATCGAAATGAGCCGTAAATAGCTTGCGTGCGTGTGTTTGTTGTTGCCTCCGCAGTGAATGGACTGCCCATGAAAGAGAAGTATGCCGTTAGAACACATTGAAACAGCAATTCCTGTTGTTTTCCACTTGTTTTAATTTTTCTGCTCAGGCGAGATGTATCGCATGGTATTTCATTGTGGACCTCCCAGGCGACGGAGAAGAAGGGCAAAACTGTCCAACGGTCCTCAGATGGAGAGGAAATGTCAGCTCTGTACCACCTCGACCAAATGGAATGGCCGGTGTAAGGAAACGTTAGAACCCCCAAAATAAATCGACACCCCGGTCGATTTGTTTTAAAACAAACAGACCCCCTTGAAATGTTTTAACCCTCTTATTTTTTGTTGATTTCTTTATTTCCACATATGGCCACCTTATTAATTTCTTTAATTGAAATAAAAAACTATATCCATGAATAACAATTTATTTAACAACTAACTTCTACATTTTCAAACACGAAAACACTTCCAACACCACTAACATAAGTCACAAAAAATTCTGTCCAAGCTCAATAATGGCATTGCAAAGGCTCAACATGATAATTTTCTACATCAAGAGGTAGAAAATTTTTAAAATAGTATTTAAAAACCATATGCACCTTTTTTACTTCCATTTTATATTTAAACATGATTATTTGGAGGCGGTCATTTTATTATAGGGGAGGTCTGTTTGTTATGGCGGGCTTTAATAAAACAAATCGACCGGGGGGTCTGTTTGTTTTAGAACAAATCGACCGGGGGTTCGATTTGTATGGGGGTCAAAACGTTTCATTACACCGGTGTCCCGATATAACGCCTCGCGACATAACGCCTTCCGACATAACGCCTAGCGACATAACACCTCCCGACAAAACGCCTCAACAAGTGAAGTGCGACAAAACGACTCCCTTTTTGAGAAAAAAAAACAATCAAAACACAAAATTTGACAGTCTTTCGTGTTACTGAACAGCAGAGTTACACCAATTTTCACAGATTGTATGCAGTGGGATGTCCGAATTCTCCAGTCTGTTGCGCATTTCCTTCTTGATGTTCACGATTGATCGCTTTCCAACGTATGTTGTGACCGACACCGCGCAAAGAATCAACAATAGTCTTTCGGTCGTCAATGTGATCACGGCATAGAGTACGTAGGCGTAGCTGAAAGTCTTTGCTTTCCAATCGAATCCCGTGTTATCATTGCACGTGCAGCACAGTCCTCTTTCTTTAGTGCGCCGATCAGCGTCCAGGTGGAAGGATGGATATATCCAATTATGAACGAAAACCGATTATTCCAGCCTTTCATCTGGTTGTTGACTCGTGGTACGTCGTGCAAGGTAGCGAGGTGAACCTTCCAAAGATTAACAGGAAACCGTGGTGGGACTCGGCGCAGGCGTACTGCGGCTTCGCCATTGTGATTGCCATTAGCACGGCGGAATTCCCAGTGACGTATGTTGAGGCAAAATATTCAACTAACTGCGCGGCTCCATATGGGGTATTTGCTCGCAGGTATTTCAAACGAGCCTGAACATCTTCTTGGGGGTAAAAATGCTAGCCCGTCGAGTGAGTTCGAGTGTTACGTTGCGAGGTGTTATGTCAGAAGGCGTTATGTCGCAAGGCGTTTTGTCGCGGATTCGGAATGGTTGTGTGATTAATGCTGTTCCCAGAAGGACAAAGTTCAAACTCGTCCTATGACGCCTGAAGCATATGACAGGTTGAAGCGACCCTATGGCCCACAGAGAAAGCTTCAGGTTGAAACGTTGCTATGCCATACCAAACCGCACTTCCAGAAGAAGAATAAAGGTCCAATGGTCTATGACTCCCGAAGCAGGTGAAAGGTTGAAGGGATTCCATAGTCCACAGAGAAAGCTTCAGGGTGAAACGATGCTATGCCATACCAAACCGCACTTCCAGAAGAAGAATAAAGGTCCAAATGGTCTATGACTCCCGAAGCAGGTGAAAGGTTGAAGGGATTCTATAGCAAGATGCAAACAATGCTATGCCCCTATGGCCCTAAAATTACAAAAGCAAGGTACACGTGGTGACCAGTCTGTTTGTTGCAATCATTTCAATCGTCCGTAATCAAAACATTTTTTGTCGGTGGAATAAATGCCGCATAAAATTTATTAGTTACTCATCAAACATAGTTTAACAACTTAGCCAAGAACTCGTCTTTTATATATGTTACAGGGAAAGATTAATTTCAGAGAAACTATACGTACATACCATTTCCATTGCGACTTTGAAAATGCCCACTAAGTTGCGTGGATCACATCGACCCCGATCTACGAGAGCTATTGGGATTGTAACATTATCACCAGGTTTCCCAACGGTCATAGCTACGCGACTGCGCTTGAGCATGCGTTCGGCCTGGTCCATCTGCGCTGCTATGGCGCTCTTCCTCTTCGTAGAAATTTGTTGTTGTCTCTGCACTACCGAATCGATCGGTACCGATCCGTCATTCCTGCCGCTTGTACCAGCGCTGCTGCTCTCGGAACACCATCCATCGCTGTCACTCGGAACACCTCCGCTGCCACTCAGAACTTCGCTGCTGACACTCGGAACATCATCGCTGCCACTCGGAACACCTCTGCTGCCACACGGAACATCTCCGCTGCCACTGGGAACATCATCGCTGCCACTCGGAACATCATCGCCGTCATTCGGAACACCTCCACTGTCACTCGGAAACCTCCGCTGCCACTCACAACTTCGTCGCTGCCACTCGGAACATCGCCGCTACCACTCGGAACATCACGTTGCCACTCGGAAACCTCTGCTGCCACCCGGAACATCACCACTGCTACTCGGATCATCACCGCTTGCGTCACTATTCTTTACGATAGCTAGAAGATCGTTTTCGCTTTCTAGTCTTTCGAGAATTTCAGAAGGCAAATTAGCAGAGGAAAGACCAATCACCTTTGAGTCAGAGCCAAACAGGGCAGCAAACGGGGAACGTCGTATACCACTATGAAAACTGTAATTCTTTTGGAACTGCACGAACTTCAGCATTAATGCCCAATTTGTATAGTGCAATCAGCATATCTTCAATGTCATAACTGGCTCTTTCTACAGACTCCTGGCTCTGTGGGTGACGGAGTTTTCCGTAAACAATTTTCAGGTCTGGCCAATGAACTTTTAATTCCGACACAACGTTCGTCATGAACTTTGTTCCGTTGAAGGATTAGAGAATTGCTGGGGCGCCAAAGTTAAAAAATACGTCCAAAAGGTGAAAAGCCACACAGGTTGCCCGCTTGCTCGGCAAAGGACGAAGCACACAGAATTTGGTTAAGTAGTCCTGATAAACCATAATAAATTTGTGTTCTTCATGCGCAATGGCCTGCATATCAGTGAGATCCACCTGGCCTCTTGAACAGAATTCTTTTGTGAGAAGAGGACGTACGACAGTTTCCTTTGTAGTTGGGCGTTTTTTGGTTCGCATTTGATGCAAAAGGATTTGAAAAGAACAATGGCATCCTCGGTAATGTTTGCATATTTTGTTATTTCCTTAGCCATTTTATCTCTGCCCCCGTGACCAGTGGCAATGTGGGCCTTTCTGATCAAATCGTACATACTTTCGAGAGGAACGAAATACTTGGTTTCATCGTTTTCCGAATTTTGTTTTTTGATGATTTTCTGGACATCGCCACATACAAGTACATCGTATTTCTCTGCCGATTGTTCTTTAAACTGGCTGATTTTGCCTCAAGAACTTCATTTAGAGGGATTTCGTAGTCATGCTTCGTCAGCAAGGTACTTTTCCTGGTCCTTCTTTGTGGAGAAAATGCTCAGTAGTTCCGCCGCAAAACGACTTTCAGCGTCATCAATTTTTAGTATTCTTGTAAACGATTTAGTATTCTTGTAAACGATTATGTTTTTTTGAAAATTTACAGCCCCTTATATGTGGAATTGCTTGATTCATCAAAGACCGGAGCAAAGTAAAACGACGACATGTTTGCCTCCAGACTAAGACCGAAATACACTTGCTATTATCACAAAATACCTTTCATGTATATTTGCAATCACTTAATTTGTCTTTCGAAAAAGCGCCTTTATGTATAATTGCAATTTATTTCCAGTGGAACCCCAGGTTTAACCAGTAATCCAACTCTAGTAATTTCCTTTTAGAATGATTGCACGCACTGACACGGTGTAATTGATTAGAAACAAATCGATTCTTGTACAATTGTATGTTTCATCTGTATCAATAAAAGTGTCTTTGAGTCACCAAAGATTTCGAGTAGCTTTCATTTTAGGGAAACTTTCATTTTAAACTTGCTAAATTTCAAAGAAACGGCTGATGTTCATTATTTACTTTATGAAACAAAGGACTGCTGTCCTTAATATACAGGTCGACTTCAGGATAAAACTCGATTTGCGGGGCAAAAATGCTGTCCCTAGTCCTTAATAGCTAGGTGTCCTAATATACAGGTTTTCGTAGAATGTAAGTTAGGCAGATTTTTAAAAAACAATCTGGTCTGAGCTGCACATATTTCCAGGTGTCCCCAATATACAAGGTGTCCTTAGGGCAGATTTTGCTGTAATAACATGGCACCTAAGCGGCTAAGGTGTTGTGTGTGGGTGGCCAATAGGCGTGGCCTGTTACAGTTCCATAACTAGTTTGGTTTATACATATTTGTGTGGTGAGTAATGTAAGGTCCAGCGACATAAGGTCTAGCGACAGAATGTCCAAATAAGGCACACGGACAAAAGGTATAGACTTCAATATTTTCATAAATAAAGCTTATTTCCGTTTGATTTCCTTCAAAGATTATGCATTTTTATTACTGGAAATAAAAAGATATTAATTGCAATTGAAAGCCCTACATCATCGCAGGATTAGGAACTAGAGTTGAAAGCCCTACATCATCACAGGATGTGCAATTAACTATGATACATTGCTATTGATCGGGCGCTTCAAATGCCGAAGTAGTGTGTTGTATTACAATTATACGTGCTGTGTGCTGTATTGCAATTATACACGGCTGATGACTTAATTAATTACAACTTCTTATAATACATCATACACAGGAGTCTGAAAACGAATTGCAATTAATTGGAACAGCAGGTCCAGAGTATAAGCTTTCAATCATTAACGGCGTTAGGGTGAAAGTACCAACCAAAATAAAGAGAAAAAAATAAACCACCAATCGATTTCATTGCTGCGGTGGCCGGAGTCGCTTTTTCACATTATAAATGTGGCGCGACTTTGTCGAAAAATCATGCACCTTGGTTCAAAATGGAAGTACTACAGCCAGACCAAAGAAAACCGAAAATTGTATCACCGCAGACATGTTGGACAGCGATACATCGTGTGGCGGTGTAGCAAGCGCCTTATCCATTCTAAAGGCACACTGCGCACTTCGCTGGATATGACAAATCCAGAGCCAGTAAATGCTCATAACCACGATTCAAATACACACGAGGTGATTATTCATGAATGGATATTTAGAATTTACTTTGATCAATTAAAATTTTTAAAAATAAATCCCCAGAGCAGTAAAGGAACTTAGATATAAAGAAATTAATAAAATTGAATAACGTTAAGGTATATATTGACAAATAGTCGTCTTTAATAAATATATAAACGATGAATATATATGGAAATATATAAATAAAAAAATAAATAAAAGAAAATAAATAAATAATACAATTTTTCATCTTTTGTTTATTCCTTAAGCTGACTCGCTTAAGGCCAAAGCAGAAACAAGAAGCTCATTCCGCTAACGAAATGTTAAACACTTGACAAAAATTAAAACGCAAAAATACTTCCTTCAATGGGTTATTTCTCGAATAATATATTGAAAACAACACAGCTTGAATACGTCTTATAAGCCGAGTAGTGATTGGTTGTTGTTGACTTAAAGTTTTATTGACTGCTCATCAATACGCCTTGTTTAACACTTGACAAGCCTTTGGCTTGCAAGGGTTATATGAATTTGTGCGAGCAAAATTCGTCCTTTTTTTTCTTCTTGACAGTTTTTCCGATTTTTTGTGTCTTCTTCTTCTCTGACACTATGGGCCCTACGGCCATGAAACTTGGGACTTATGAAGAGCTTGATCTTAACATGTGCATGTCACTTTTTATTTTCGTCTTTGATTTCGTTTTCTTTGTTAAAACGCCATGTGAAAAGAGTGTATTTTTTTTGCAAATGAATGCGTAGCATTTAACCATAGCACAGAATACACATTTGCTCAGTGAGCTTTGTGCGAGCTCTCACTGCGTAAATAGATAACTAGAACCTCACTTCGCTAGCGAAATGTTAAACCCTTGACAAAAATTAAAATGCAAAAATGCTTCCTAAAAATGGGTTATTTCTTGAATAATATATTACAAACAATACAGCTTGAATACGTCTTATAAGCTGACTAGTGTTTGGTTCTTGTTGGCTTAAGGTTTTATTGACTGATCAGGCATACGTACGCTGTGTCATCTATTTACGCAGTGAGAGCTCGCACAAAGCTCACTGAGCAACTGTGTGTGATGTGGGTTAAATGCTGCACATTTACTTGCAAAAATACACTCTTTTCACATGGCGTTTTAGCAAAGAAAACGAAATCAAAGACGAAAATAAAAAGTGACATGCACATGTTCAGATCAAGCTCTTCATAAGTCCCAAGTTTCATGGTCGTAGGGCCCATAGTTTCAGAGAAGAAGAAGACACAAAAAATCGGAAAAACTGTCAAGAAGAAAAAAAAGGACGAATTTTGCTCGCACAAATTCATATAACTCTTGCAAGCCAAAGGCTTGTCAAGTGTTAACGAGGCGTATGCCTGATCAGTCAATAAAACTTTAAGCCAACAACAACCAAACACTACTCGGCTTATAGGACGTATTCAAGCTGTGTTGTTTGCAATATATTATTCAAGAAATAACCCATTGAAGGAAGTATTTTTGCGTTTTAATTTTTGTCAAGTGTTTAACATTTCGCTAGCGGAATGAGCTTCTAGTTATCGTACACGAGACAATCCGTCGACTGTTATCAGCGCATAACGCGCTGCAATTTGTGAAAATGCTCGGCCACTTCTGGGGCATGATGACGCCCTCAAGCGCATGATACAGCGCTTTAAGGTTTTCAATTTAGAAAATATGTTATAATGAACTAGAATTGTCCTAGAAAAGTAATGAAGGTTTATAGAAGTCAACAGCTTAAAAGTAGTTCTTGTTTGTTGTGTTAGAATAGTGATCAAACTTTCTGTTCATTCGAGGTCTTGGACTTTTTAAAAGAGAAAAGTTTTTTCGATCTTAATTATTAAGTTCTGTTGGGATACCGTTATTTTCTATAGAACGCCATCTTGACATTTATTGGGCAATTACTGACATCAAGAATTAATTTTTGATTTCAAAAATTAATTTTTTATATCAAGAACTAATCTTTGATCTCAAAAAAATTATTTATTTGTATGTCAAGAAATATGACATAATATTTTTATTATATTGCTCCAAAATTTAAATTTGGACGTTATGTCGCTGGACCTTTTTTGGACCTTTTGTCGCTGGACTTTATGTCGGGATACCTTTATTTTCCATTGAATGCCATTGTGACATTTATTGGGTAATTATTGACATCAAGAATTAATTTTTGATTTCAAAAATTGATTTTTTTAATATCAAGAATTAATCTTTGATCTCAAAACTTATTTATTTGCATATCAAGAAATATGTTTGCTATCTGTAATTATATTTTTGATACTGCTAAATGTATTCTTGACCTCCAAAAAAAAATTGTTGATATAAACAAATATTTAGAGATATCAAAAATATTTATTGTTATAAAAATGATTTGATGATAAAATTGATTTCAATTTCAAGTTCAATACTTGAAAACAAAAATGAAATATTGCAAAGCACAATCTCAATTTTGAGCTAAATAATTTTTATTGACATCAAGAATTTATTTTAGATAACTTTATTTCAGAATGATTTTTTAAAATTTATAATAATATTAATTTATATTTTGAAGTCTGCAAATGATGTTTTTATCTCAAAAATTTATTTTTGATATCAAAATATCGGTCTATTTTTTTAAATCTGAAATTCAGAGGCAATCATTTATGAATAAAATAATGACTGGTGCCTGTATATAGAATCTTTCTTTTAATTTTTTACTGCACAAAAAGAAGCTATTCTTGAGCACAAAAATTGTGTTGTTATTGTTAATATCAATAATTAAATTTTTCATTTCCAAAATGTAATTGACTATTCGTTAAATTTTATATAAATGTGTACCTCCCCCAAAGATTTTAAGGTTGTGAAATTTTTTTATCTCTAAATTTCAATTATTGATGGCAAAATATAAATTAATGATATCGACATTGACTTATTGATACCTTTAATTATATTTTAATGTCAAAATTAGCATTAAAATGGCGTTCCATAATTTTCGGTCGCAGATTTGCTTGATTTTTATCAGAAATCTTTCAAAAGTATGCAGTAGTCTTCAAATTAAACAAAAAAAATTAAATAAAATAAAAGAAGCAGCCATATTTCCAAATTATGAATAAAGTAATTCCTGAACTGAATTTCTGGAATGAAACCATGCTGAGAAGAAACATCCACGTAAACCCAAAACAATACGTGTAATTCGTCATTTCGTGCATTCCTGCTATTAGAGCAGATGGTTCTCCGCTGCATATGCTGTAAGTCGGTTTTACAAATGGAATATGTAATAAAATCTCCTTGGGACGTTGTCCCAAGTGTAAAATGACTTCATTCTCAAAGACGACATATAAAACATTTGACCAGAAAATTAACATTGCTAATTCAACTTCTCCGTTCGGGTAGAATTTTAAAAAGCATCAGTGTGTTTTGGGTTTAATTTTCCTTTCCCTTTCTATAAACTTTTTTCCCCATTAGAAACTCTTCCAGAAAAAGAACATGGTTTTGCTACCGACTTTATGAAACAACAGCTCTCCGTGCCAAAAATTGTATGTAACCCATCGTTAGCAATTTATACGCGAAATGAGTGTATGAAATATGATAAGGCTCGATTTTGCATTCACACGTTGTTCTTATAAAACGAATATGAATAGTTCACTGAACTCGTATCTGCCTATGAAATAAAGCATGTCGTGAATGCATCAGTTTTGATGACGGGTGGGATGTATCGACAGAGGTTCTTTGCTTAGTGCACTGTTGTTTGTGAAAAATTACTGTTTTCACTTTGTATTTTGGTTATGAATAAGAAAACAAAGGCAAAAAGAAAAGACAAATTCACATCAAATACTACATACAGGCACAGTCTCTTGGCCCTAGGGCAGTGTGGAGAAACAGAAACAAAATTACGGACCACCTTAAAGATGAAAAGGCTAAATATAAGTCCGCACACTTTGAATATGCAATTGCTTTACAAATTTACAAAGTACACATTTGAAAACGAATTAACTGATAATTGGTGCAATTTCTGATACGTTACATCCGGTTTTTTCGCCAAGAGCCTTTTCTGGTTCTCAAGAGCTTTTTTTCGTATACTCAAGAGCTTTTTTTTGCGAAGAGCTTTTCTTAATCACTTGTTAATCATTTACTGTTACGTAATGGTGAGGAACATTTTATTTTGCATCCAAGAGCCTTTTTTAATCCTTTTTGACAGGAAATGTATACTCAAGAGCCTTTTTTTTTTTGGCAAAGAACGATTTTTTAAATACAGCTTTGGATTTACGGAAACGTTTTAATTACCAAGCAAGATTCATTCTTTCAACCTCTAATGTATCACCAAAACTTTTACAATTATATCAATATTTTTTACCTAACAGGTCGTTCTCTGAATTAAAAAATCTCGGTTCTTATAAAAAAATTAGCTTTACTCTCAGAATAAAAGTCAGATCATTGGCAGTGTTGGGTGTCATTCAAATGTTAAATTTTATTTTAAGAAATAAATTTATTTCAATGTCCGTGAGAGCACCAGTCCTGTTTACCATCAAGTTTTGCCGTTTATTTAGTTGTCTGTGAGGAGGTGCTTGCTACGTGTGTAAAAACGTGTTATTTCTCAGTGGCTATTTCTATTGATCTTTGTTTACTGATTGCGATTGTATTGATGCGTTGACCATTGCATAACATAGTCTTCAGAAAAACAGCTCTTGACAAAAAAAGCTCTTGAGTATAAAAGCTCTTGGAATGATTACCCATATATCTTTGCTTTCTTTTAACTCTAAAGCAATAAGCTGAAAATTCAACTCAAGATATTCGTTATTCATTTGATATCTTTACAAACAGTTTACACAATATCTTTAAGTATTCATTGATGTTTATTAAGGAGTTAAACCTGAACACAGACTTTTGCAGTGGTAACCGATTCATCGATGTAGGGCTACCACCCTACAAAGATAAGGGATCGTGGTCATTTGCAAATACTTCGAAAATTTAAGAATGCATTCAGAAAAAAAAATTGCGACATGTTTTCTGCATGTTTTTTTTTCAATACAATAACAAGATTGTTTCCTTTATAATATGTTATTGGTCCATGTTTTAAACATGCACAGTGCCTAATAAACTTCACACTTAGATGTCAGAAGTGCTTTGAAGGAGAGAGTTTTGCCAGCAGTTTCCAAGTCAATTGTACAGCGTCTGCTTAATATTTAACACTTGACAAGCCTTTGGCTTGCAAGGGTTATATGAATTTGTGCGAGCAAAATTCGTCCTTTTTTTTTTTCTTCTTGACACTTTTTCCGATTTTTTGTGTCTTCTTCTCCTCTGACACTATGGGCCCTACGACCATGAAACTTGGGACTTATGAAGAGCTTGATCTGAGCATGTGCATGTCACTTTTTATTTTCGTCTTTGATTTCGTTTTCTTTGTTAAAACGCCATGTGAAAAGAGTGTATTTTTTGCAAGTAAATGCGTAGCATTTAACCCACATCACACACAGTTGCACAGTGAGCTTTGTGCGAGCTCTCGCTGCGTAAATAGCTAACACGGCGTATGCTAGATCAGTCAATAAAACCTAAGTCAACAGAAACCAAACACTACTCGGCTTATAAGACATATTCAAGCTGTGTTGTTTGCAATATATTATTCAAGAAATAACCCATTAAAGGAAGTATTTTTGCGTTTTAATTTTTGTCAAGTGTTTAACATTTCGCTAGCGAAGTGAGGTTCTAGTTAACACTTGACAAGCCTTTGGCTTGCAAGAGTTATATGAATTTGTGCGAGCAAAATTCGTCCTTTTTTTTTTCTTCTTGACACTTTTTCCGATTTTTTGTGTCTTCTTCTCTTCTCACACTATGGGCCCTACGACCATGAAACTTGGGAATTATGAAGAGCTTGATCTGAACATGTGCATGTCACTTTTTATTTTCGTCTTTGATTTCGTTTTCTTTGTTAAAACGCCATGTGAAAAGAGTGCATTTTTTACAAGTAAATGCGTAGCATTTAACCCACATCACACACAGTTGCACAGTGAGCTTTGTGCGAGCTCTCACTGCGTAAATAGCTAACACGGCGTATGCTAGATCAGTCAATAAAACCTTAAGTCAACAGAAACCAAACGCTACTCGGCTTATAAGACATATTTAAGCTGTGTTGTTTGCAATATATTATTCAAGAAATAACCCATTGAAGGAAGTATTTTTGCGTTTTAATTTTTGTCAAGTGTTTAACATTTCGCTAGCGAAGTGAGGTTCTAGTTAAGTATGCCATTGCAGGATACAAGAATGCCCGAATACAATAAAATCAAAGACCCAGACTGTGTTGTAACAGGATTGTCCGTGGACAGTATCCCAGGTGTTTCGTCAATATTTCCAACAATTTTTAGCAAAAAAAAAAAAATAAATAAATAAATAAAAAAGTAACATCTAAGCAGGAGCTCATGTTCGCTTCTCTCATTCAAAATTTTAGACCGTAAGATTATGTCACAACGTTTTTTAATATTTCCCCCTTGGTATTGAAAATACCAAATGGGGATGAATTGCCCATTTGCCCAATTCTTCACCTATTTTTTTCCTCCCTTTTTAAATTTTTTTTCTTCTTCCGCCGAATCGGTTTCGAGACATCTCCTCCAAGACCGCTGAAGCTAGACCAACCAAACTTGGCACATGTGTGGAGGGTCATCTGAAGTGGGGCACCTGATAAAAATTTTTGACCTTGATCTTATTGGTGTAGTTGGTAGTATTTAGGTGGATGTTCTGCATTCAGACATGTGAAAATTTTTAACAAATAGCCATATCATCTGCCTTCCGTTCTAAGTTATCATTTCAAGTGGAGTCTAATTCGCTGTGCGAATTACGGTCTAGTTTAGTTAGAAATTGTTTTTTCGCCAACATTTCCGCCAACTGTTGCCGAATCGGCATGCGGACACTTATGCTTCCCACTTTCCTTCAACATTTTGGAACGTTTCAATTAGAACCTTAGGAGGAAAAACGCTTAAAGAAAATTGGTTTTTGGCCAATATCGTCACAATTTTTTTGTGAATTGCCAAAAAAGTAATAGTCTGGAAGGTAGTTATGTGTGGTGTCATTACTTAAAATTTCAAAGCAATAAGGCTATTTTCCTGGCGTTAGTAAAGAGTTTTCAAAAAATATTGTTTTTTTTTTTAATATTTCCGCCAATTTTGGGCGAATCACAAAAAAGATAGAAATAATAGCGAATTGTGAGTTAAGATTTTACTTTTTTCTTTGGTTTCGCCAATATTCTCGCCAATTTTTTGCCGAATCACAAAAAAAGTAATAGCCAAGTGGACATATGCTACCTATCTTTCTTCAAATTTTTAGAACGTTTCCATGAAAACCCTTTGAGATTTTTAAGGAAATTTGGTTTTTGGCCTATATCTGACGAGTTGCAAAAAAGTAACAGCCACGTAGCTAACTATGTCCGCTACCTTCAACCAAAATTTCAAGACATTCAGGCTAAAAAGCTTGGAGAAGAAGCGATTTGTCAACTTGAAAGCGTCCATACGCACATACTTTCAACGACTGCTACAGCCCCGGTAGAAGCTGGGTTTGCAAACTGTTATAAGGTATGCAGATTGTCATTCCACAGTTTGTAGTCGAGGGTTAACAAGGCTGATATTATAGATACAGAGGTAGATATAAAATAAAGATTGATATTATAGATATAGAGGTACATATAAAATAATAGTCAATCTATTTTTATTAGGAGTAATTACAAAATAAACATCAAATTGTGGTGAAAATAGAACTAGACTTTATTTAAAACTCGACAAGATATATTTTTATGGACATTAATATTAAAATTATTGCTCAATTTGCCACTGTCAAGGTGATCATTTATTCTAACAGCCGTTTATCCCAATCCTGGTCCTTGCAGAATTTCGACCTTTCCTCTCAGATTAAATAAACCAATTTGTAAAAAATATAACAAGTTATTTTTGAACATCTATTGCACTTCATTCCATGACGACAAAACTTGGAATGTTTTGTTGTGTTGTATTTGCAAATAACTTTAAATATAAACGATTATTTGGGTTAAAAACTGAGAAACAGGTGTGCAATTATTATTATTTTGCAACGATAAAACGTTTGATGGTTTAAAGCTTGTATGTGTATGAATGGAACCACACTTGAATTGGAAAAAAGTAGTGGCATTACACATTATCAGAACGGTGAAAGGAAATGTCTCAATCCCCAGTATCCCCATAAACAGAGGTACCACAAAGTGCCTCTGTCATACAAAAGCACTTTCAGTACTTTAACAGTTTAACAAATGTCGCCACCAAAGGGCAATCGGCTTGATTTTACTTCACAGTGACATTACTTTTAGAAATTAAAATGAAAAAAAAATCACATTTTGCGCTCCTAAATATATGATTCGCTAAACTCTAATGATTAAAATGGGAATTTTATATACATATTAATATTCCATTGCAAGCATTATTTTGCTTGAATATATCGAAAAATGTCAACAGAGCGTATATTGATCGCATAAAAGACCTGAAAAACACGAGATGAAAGGCCCTCCCGAAAATTGGCCACTTTTTAAACTTTTTAATTTTTTTTCCTAGAAGACGTCATAGGAAACACAAATGCGGAATTGTGGAATGCCACCTAAAATAGAAAAACGCTTCTTATTGTCAGATTGTCACGTACCAATGGATGTATGCACGTGCGGTCTGAGCAGTCACTATTCAGTGGCATTGCAAAAGAACAGCAATGGTTTCGTGAAAAAGTGTTGGATCTGTGAAAGACTGCCATCTCGTCACTTATATGGGCAAAAAGTATGGTAATAAGTAAAATAAAACACTCATATAGATTTGAAAGCATTTTGACCAACGATATCAGGACTTCATCGTAAATAAAGTAACTAAGTAAATTCCCAAAATACGCCAATTTTTGGCTTATAGTCAAAACAAAATAGTTTGGCAAAAAAACCAGTCACACGAAATATCAACAAAAATAAACATAGAACCAAGAGAGTTAGCAATTAAAAACGATTTCATGAAATTGTTTTGAAAGTTCAACAATTCCTTCAATTTAGGACATGTCGCCCATCAGTAATCCACTGGTAAAGGACCGGCGAGAAATCGTTCTCAGTAAACTTCAAAATGCTACGAGAAAACGACGCAAGACTACAGTGCTTTGTAAATGGTGTAAATAAGGGATTTCAAATTTGTCACACTGACGCCATTCTGAAAAGTTTTGGCAGATTGCCAACATAAGCTACGGTTTATTAGGAGCTGTAAAAGAAACATCCGTGCCATGCATCCATAACCTGTCAGGCTAAAATTCACAGTGAAGTGGCGTTTTAAAATTTATGGTTTAATTTATTTTTGTGCTCCATTATTGCTCTATTACGGTTGATGACAAAACGACGCAAGCAGAATCTTAAGAGGAATAACAAGACTGAAAGGTTGCCTCACGTGCATACAAACATAGCTGCGCATATACACAAGGGCAATGGTTGAACTTCTGCCTTTTCACAAACCATCCAGACAACCAAACTGGTCTAAAAACTCAATATTTGCGTATAAATCCACAATCGCGACGTTCTTATCACTCTGGCTAGTTTATTTCTATTTAATAACCGTTGTTTTGTCATATTTATCTAAATGAAGTGCAGCAGTAACAATAAATACGCGTAGGCGAGTTGATACAAGGGGTGGTCATAATTTAGTGAGATACTTCCACGTGTCCCTAAGCGATCATACGGAATGTCAAATTTGTCTTTATCTTGGCTCTGAGGCATAATATAGGGCTAACAATGGCATCGATCCATTGATTACTCACAGCCTTTGACGATTAAGCAAGGCTTCTCTTACATCTGGCTGATGATTTCGGCATGTCTGCCTTATCAATCACCAAGATAGGTTGTTGTCTATTGATATCAGGCAATGGTTAGTCACTTCGAAATTTGATTTGATAAGGCAATGAAGATATAATCTCCTGTTTTCCGTTCTATGCATTTGATTGCACATCTGAAACCTTTCTTATCGTATTGATCTTGACTATCCAATGTTAAAACATTATTTTCTACCCTCTTTCAACCCTTGTCCTAAAGATCCTCATCAAATACACTCTCATACGGCAAGTTTCCGTTATGCAAGTTTATCAAACAAGCTTGCAGTGGTTTAGAGCGGCATTATATTAAAATCAATTGCTTACATCAACATATTTTAAGTAAAACTGCATTGGATTCAAAAGCCTTTACTGTTTATTGTTTAGGTAGGAGAGAAACAGAATGCAACCTTTAAATTATCCAAAGAATAAAAGTAACTGTAAGTAGAGGTAAAAAGGACAGTTCTGTTGTAAATGACGTCATTATGACGTCACCCTACCACACCCCACCACCCCTACCACCGAACCTTCCCCCACCACCCCCACCACCCCTACCACCCCCACCACCCATACCACCCCCACCACCCATACCACCCCTACCACCCACACCACCCATTCACGGAGAGGCAAAACTCTGACCGGTATATAAAGCCCTCACAAATCAGCACACATAGCATAACACTCAGAATACGTATAGGATACAAAACAAAGCTGACGACAATACATAAGACAGTCTTAAAATGTCATTGGAAAATGTCATAGAAAGTAGAAAACAAAATGATCATGAATCGGAATGCATCACTTAAGAAAATAAAAAAAAAACACTGTAAAACAGTAGATACAAAATGTATGTTCTGTTTCAAAATATAAAAGTAGTGTGAAAAGGGGAGTCCAAGTACAAAGATTACATGGTTGTATATAAAGTCATGAATTTGAAGTATGTATCTCATTTAGTGTTTTGCAGTCATTAACAATGGACTGGAAAGATTTCCTACAGACAACATATTTTAATCCACAAAACAAAGGAGCATTTAGAGGACCTAAAAAGTCCAAGAAGTTTTAAAGAAACAAGAATATGACGTTAGCTATTATAAAGTTAGAAAATGGTTACAAAATCAAGATGCATACAGTTTACATCAACCTGTAAGATACAGGCTCAAAAGAGACAGAGTAGTCACTCAGGGTATTGATGACATTTGGGACATGGACTTGGCTGATGTAACAAATGTATCAAAATACAATGATGGGCTCAAGTATCTACTTGTTGTTATTGATATTTTCTCAAAACACCTATGGGTTGAACCCCTAAAAGATAAAACACATGATTCTGTAGTACAAGGACTCACAAAGATATTCAATAAAACACAACGCAGACCTAAACGCATAAGATCTGACAGCGGATCTGAATTTAAAAACAGAACTTTTTAATAAAGAAAAATATTAGTCACTATACAACTAAAAATGAAACAAAAGCAAACTTTGCCGAACGTGTTATACGCACACTAAAAACAATGTTGTACAGATATTTCTCCCATTTTGAAGCATACAAATACACAGACGCAATTAATAAGCTTGTATCAAATTATAATGCAAGTCCTCACACAACATTAAAAGGTCTTTCACCAAACGATGTCACAAATGAAAACGAGGCAAAAGTTTGGAAACGTATGTACATTGACAGAGGAAAATCAAAGCAGAAAACGTCAGTGAAGTCGAAACGAACAGTAAAACCGAAACCATTCAAGTACAAGTTAAAAAACATGGTTCGTATCTCTTATTTAAAGTATCCATTTCAACGCGATTTTCAAAAAAAGTGGACAGAAGAGGTATTCAAAGTTAAAAATAGGTTCAGACGTAGAGGCATACCTAAAAGATTATGACAATGATACAATAACTGGAAACTTTTATGAAAGTGAGCTTCAAAAATTTGTTAAGAATCCTGATAGTTTGTTTAAAATTGAAAAAGTGCTGCAGAGGCGAAAACGAAATGGTGAAAATGAGGTTTATGTCAAATGGAGAGGATGGCCTAAAAAGTTCAATAGCTGGGTTAAGGAATCACACGTTGAAAGTATATAAATATACAACACCCATTACTTTAACAACCATTCGAGCTGAAACGATGAAGTACTCGTATCCCGTTTGCAACAAAACATATGCATGGTTGCACGATGTAGGTAGACACATTAGAAACAAAGATGAAAATGTTACTACGAACAGTGATAGTGATAGCACTAGGTGTGAAAATATGTCAAACGGTAATAAAGGTATACAAATTACCAAAAACGATGATAGGGATAGTTCAAGTGATGAGAATGGTAGTGTTTCTAGCTGTCAGACAGCACACATTAGCAAAACAGAACAGACGAATAAGCAGCAGCAGCAATTAAAGCAGCAGCAGCAATCCAAGCAGCAGCAGCAATTTAAGCAGTAGCAGCAGCAAATTAAAGCAGCAGCAGCAATCCAAGCAGCAGCACCAGCAATTAAAGCAGCAGCAGCAGCACTTAAAGCAGCAGCAGCAATCCAAGCAGCAGCAGCAATTTAAGCAGCAGCAGCAATTAAAGCAGCAGCAGCAATTCAAGCAGCAGCAGCAGAAAAAACAACAAGAATTCAAGCAGTATGGACAATTTCAGTTCAAACACCCGTTTACTATGACTATAGCTAGACCAACTTCATGTGGGAAAAGCACCTGGATCAAAAGGTTGCTCAAAAACTCAAGTGATAAAATCACGCCACCACCATATAAGATATTATGGTTTTATAAGAGATGGCAGCCAATGTACAGAGAAATGCAGGAAACAATACCAATCATAACGTTTATACAAGATGTTCCTTCAGACTTAAACAGTGATGACTACTTTGATACTAGATATCCAACAATATGTGTATTTGACGATTTAATGAAAGCTGCTACAAATAGTGCTGACATTGCAGAACTGTTCACTGAGGGTTCCCACCACAGAAATACAAGTGTTGTCTGTTTACTCCAAAATCTCTTTTATCAAGCAAAGCAAAATCGAACAATGAATTTAAATAATCAATATCTTGTTTAGGAATCCCAGAGATCAACTTCAAGTGAAAGTGTTAGCTAGACAAATGTACCCAGATAATACACATTACTTTATGCATAAATTTAACAAAGCCACACAAGAACCATACAGCTATTTACTAATAGATTTAAAGCAAGCCACACCAGATAAAGAACGCTTAAAAACAAATGTTTTAGTGTGTACATCCTTGAAAGAAGATCCTTGTTGCGAAATCTGTGGTGTAAAATATCCTACGCCACTTGATATGCAAACTCATGATTGTGAAATAAGACAAAACAAATTAGAATCAGATAAGATTAATACAACGTTTCAGACATGGTTGCAAGAGTCAAAAGCCGAAAATGATGATTTATGGTACAAACGCATTCAGGAATACGTAAACGATGGTCTTTGTCAGACAGAGTGTGAAGACAAAGCAGAAGAGGGTCTAGATGATCAACAAGTATTTATGATGAAGTACAGATTCTTGAGTCAACTTTTACCACTAGAAAAAAGTGCCCTTCATCATGCAGTAATTAGTGATATTGAAAGTAGTATAGACACTAACGTTCCTTTAGAAAATGCTATACAAAACGCAACTGAAAAGAACAAAGAGAAGTTTGAGATCATGTTTGTATAAATACCACGAACGTACGGGTTAAATCATCACTTACAATGGAGCAACTGGAGAATCAACACTACTTGTTTCTGTCATCGAAGGACTCACTGAAATATTATCCAAACAACTCTGCTATTGACTTTACAGTAGAGTAAACGGAAACATTACTACCAGGTGTTTGGGAATGTATCTTGGTTAGCATATTCTTTGAGAGAAGAATTCAAGGCAGTGTAATAATATTGTGTGATTTATACGCTTATTCCTTCATCAGTGATACTAAATTACCAGTACTGAGATATTTACAAAGCGGCTATTTTAAACAAAACAACTCATTTGAACAGCTGCTCGGTATACCTATCACACGAAACCAAGTTCAACGCATTCGCGTATATACAAGGACACCGGAGGGTGAAAGGCCGTCATTTGAAGATCAGACAGTGACGTGCACACTTAAATTAAACAGAATTGTATAATGGGGTTTTCACCAAATACTATGGATATTGTCAATAATATGTCTGAACAAAATACTAAACCAAAACAATTTTATGCTGTAAAGTCTAAAAAGAAAGACAATCATGAACCAAATGTAGTGATGGTTTCTCCAGTGCAACAAGATGTTGCTAGAGCAAAAGCCGACATGGGATATAAAAGGGCCGCAAACGATGATATTACGCAGTTTACAACAAGAGATCGAACGAGTAACATCTCAACAAAAAGGACAAAATACAATGACGCATAAGCCTGCCTTTTCACTTGAAGGCCACACAGTAGCCTTGCATTATTTCAACCTACCTATGTAGATACAGCTATTGAAAGTGTTGAATGGATAGATTATAGACCCGTTAGTCAAATAACAAAAGGTGCTGCGATTGAATTCAACGTTTCTGGTAGTGGACTGAATTACATTGACTTGAAACAAACAAGCTGCAAATCAAAGTCCGTATTCTGAAAAATGATGGTTCCCCTGTTGGACCAACTGACAAAGTTGGATTTGTCAATGCACCACTCTCATCGCTATTTGTAAAATGCGACGTCAGCCTACAGCAGACCACCATATCACCGGGAATTTCCACTAATTATGGCTATAAGGGTCTTCTTGATTTACAATTAAACTACTCAGAAGATGCAAAGGAAACCCAGTTACAGAGTTTATTGTATTACAAGGATACTGCCAGATTTATGGATGCTGTAGATCCATCAGAAGGTGGAAATTTTGGACTGGTTGAACGCTATGCATGGACAATGAATGGAAATGAAGTCACTTTAGGAGGACCAGTTTTCTCAGATATTTTTCAACAAGATCGTTACTTACTCAACACGATACCACTGAGTGTGAAGCTTTATCCAGCCTCTGACAGTTTTAGCTTGATGTCTGATCCTGTTAATAGCTTTAAGGTTGATATTGTAGATGCACGACTTAAAGTCTGTACAGTTAAAGTTAATTCCGCTCTCATTGTAGGCCATAATGAGGCATTGAAGACAAGTCCAGCTATGTACCCGTTCAAACGATCAGATTTAAAAGCCTTTAGCATACCCGCAGGTCTTCGTGACTGGACAACAGATCAAGTTTATCTTGGGGAGGTACCTCAAAAGGTTATTGTTGCACTGACATCTTCAACAGCATATAACGGATCAACAAACAAAAACCCATTCAACTTTGGTCACATGAATGTTAACTTTATTGCGTTTTATGTAGATGGTACTAGTAGGCCGGCACTTCCGTTTACTCCAGACTATAAAAATAAAGATTATGTTGCGTCATACCTAAGTCTCTTTCAAGGTACTGGTAAATACATGGGTGATACGGGAAACTACATTAGCCGAACTGATTATCCCAATGGATATTGTATATACATATTCGACTTGACATCTAACCATGATGTAGATAGTTTGACAACAAAGGGTCATACACGTTTAAGTATTCAGTTAAGTGAGCCTTTACCAGAAACAACAACTGCCATTGTTTATGCTCATTTTCCAGCAATGATGCTCGTTGATCAAGCTCGGAATGTAATAGTGAAATAAACTGATATTAGTCCTTGTTATTTATAATGTAGTGTATCATTTACAAAAAGAAAAAAGACTATGTCTAAAAGAAAAAAATGAAGCCTTTAAAAAAATAATATGTATTTATTCTTGATAGCTTTATGTAAATGTACTGCATACTTTTAAAACAAACAAAAACAAAAATAAAAAAACTATTGAAAAAAAAATACTATGTATATAAATATACAGTCTATTACATATATATTGTGTATGTTATGTTGTGGTGTAATTTTTGTGTCAAAAGGGGTAGTTTTTTAGTACATATACAGACAGTCACTTTCGCGGTCTCTCTCTAACCTGAGGAGGAGGAGGTCACTGGCGCGGTGCAAACACACTCGTAAACCTCTTTTTTTATAAAAGTCCCTGGCGTGATATTAAGTTATCCGTAAACTTCAAATAGAGAGAGACCATTGTCACTGGCGTGGTATTAAGTTACCCGTAATCATAAAGACTGTTTATATATTTTCGTTATTGTCGGGTTTTTTTTGTGTGGGTGTAGGGGTGGTGCTCGACAAGAGTCAACGTCCACGTCGTGAGCACTGGGCATTTCAATTATTTTTGAAATGGCTGATAGACTCTTATGTGTGAGTAATACAACAACACAAATAAGGAAAACAATGCATGACACTTTGTATTTTGCTTTTATTTTTAACATTTTAACAATGTATTTACATTTCTGTAGCAAAAGTGTACACTATTTATAAAGATACTCTTATAAAGCACAATTGATTTTATTTCTTATTTACAATTCATTTAGAGTAACATATAACACTATTAAACATTACTATCACAAATAACTGACGTGATAAAACATTCTTGTAATGACCATGGGCACGTGTATTGACACCATTATTTAATACAAATCTTTTGTCGTCAGACTTTCTCTCGCAAGGGTTATAAGATGTGTATCTGCCTCTGCCAGATCGGTTAAAATCATATTTAACATTTTCTTTGTCTTATTCATAAAATCAAAGTTCACAAGTTAAATAATAAAAAGTCTGAATATTTACATACCATATTTTCGTTTCTTTGTTTCAGTCTGTTTACCTCCTTTTGTTTTAATATTCATTTCAATTAAATTTCCACTTTTCAATTTTTTAACAACTATCCTTTGCTCTTTATTCATTTTTGAAGCTTTGCTCTGTATCCTATACGTATTCCGAGTATTATGCTATGTGTGCTGATTTGTGAGGGCTTTATATACCAGTCAGAGTTTTGCCTCTCCGTGAATGGGTGGTGTGGGTGGTAGGGGTGGTATGGGTGGTGGGGGGTAGGATGGCGGGGCGGTGGGGGTGGTGGGGGTGGTAGGAGTGGTGGGGGTGGTTGGGTGGTAGGGGTGGTGAGGTGACGTCATTATGACGTCATTTACAACAGAACTGTCCTTTTTACCTCTACTACTATCTGACCCACGGAACAGACAGACGAAACAACAGTACATAAGTTAATAACTTGAATATACGTCACATTCATGAAGGGATCACTTTTGGCACCAGCAACCGTTCTACTGACAAAACTTCAGACTAAAAATATCATATAATCATGAAATATCGATGATACTGCAGATTTGTAAATATTGGTGATACTGTAGGTTCTGACTTCTACAATGGTGGGGTGAAAATTCTCGGCTTCCTGTTTAAGCATCGGACACGACACTATGTCCCCGGAAAACGCCCGACATACAACGCCCCCGTACATAACATCACTGAATACGAAAATATGATAGCGGACAAAACATCGAAATTTAAACGATAAGGTACTGGACAGAGGAACATTCTCGATTTCATGAGAAATTTTGGTAGCCAGCAAACCAACAAGATGGGTTTTGCGCAGGTAATTTAGCAGAGTCATCGAATATGCAACCGAAATAAAAAGCAAAATGGGTGATTTAAGTCAAGAGGCGAATTACTGATTTTTAAGATAAGATTTGAAAGGCAAAATAATTTTTAAGCTCTTATTTCATTACTTTGGCCAAGGTTTCTTTATAATAAGAACACGGGAAAAATTTATAAAGGTTAAATTCTTGTCAAAATAAAAGGACAGTTTGACAGATTTTACTCACTTGATTAAGGTATTATTACTGAAGTTTATTTCATTTAAAAGGCATTTTGATGGTTTGCTGAAACTAAATACTTTGGGCTTCATCTTTGGCAAATAAATGGAATATTACATGGCGTAAATAAAGCCACGTGTTTTATTGTTGTGAAATTCCTTTCGTAATACAACCACGTGTGACCCACATTGATACCAATACCTACGTATTTAAACATTTGCTGAAATTATTTACATAGCCAAAACGTCATTATGGGTTATTTTAAAACACAAACAACTGAAATGAGATTACTCAGTACTTCTAGATAAAATTGTTAAAATTTTAAAGCATTTTTTTTAATTTGACCATCTGAGGTAGTTTTTTTTACCAGAGCTTTGGCTACTTCTTTATTTTTTTTTATTTATTGGTTTGAAATGTTTAAATCATGTAACACATTCACATTATTTCTCATTGTAATTTTATATAATTTACCTGAAAAATGTCTACGAGCTTAGTTAACCTTTTATTTTTTAATTTTCGATTTGTGCATTGGAAACCATCCATTTAACTGACTGCAAGCAGCTGTTTGAGCTGCATGCAATCGTCATTGGTACCGTATACATCCTTTACAGCTGCGTGCCGTCGTCATGTGTGACGCCATTACTACTTAAGCGCTCGTCTTACAACCAGCTTTGCCGGGAAGAAAAGTAGTTTTTTTCCCATCCCAATAATTTTTAGATTTGACCAGGCCTTCTCGTCATTTTTTTTTTTAAATCGAATAAATTAGATCCAGCCAAGTAAGCCAGCCGGCCGGTCGATTTCTTTCACTGGAAATTTGTTTTGACCCGGTCAGGTCATGACGGGATTAGAAACAATGTTATATTTTCTTGCCTTGTTTGAACCTCGATCATTTGAACAAAGAATCGGTCATTTGACGTCAGCGCTTGCGTGCGCTGTATTCGTAGCCAAAATTAGCAAAGATCACTTAATTCTTCTAAATTTTTTCGTTGCCACGGCATAAACTGGTGTTCTGCAATGCCTCTACAACTTGATCCATTCAGGGACTGTTTAGTCCGTGGCTTAATTTAGGGGCCAAGTTGCCCAGGAAAATGAACCCGAGAATGTTTCATGCGGGCAATTCATAGGGGTGCGACTTTTTTTTGCACAGGTCATTCCGCCCACAAAACTTACTTCATAGTATTATTCACAGTATTGTTTTAGAACATGAAACAGCTTTCAATTTATCTTTCAAGTGTCCTTGTACTTCTCTGCTAATTGGAAATGTAATGAAAAGACTCACTTTTACAATAAGAGCAACTGCAGAGGGGAACTTGGGCGAAACCACAAAGTCCTCGAATGAACTTAAGCTTGATATAAAAATATCTCATCCAATAAAAGACACAGTGACAACCCGTGTCGCCGGCCTTGCTCTTTGAACAAACATTTCCAGGGACAGTGCAGCCGAGACTTACGTAATGAGTTCTCAGACGAACGGTCTCAATGCCTCCGCTATTTGGAAAAAAAAATCCATCGATATTTTTTTTAATAATTCCATTCCACAATTATGTTTCCTGCCGACAAAATCAGTTTCAGTATGAAATAAATACCGAAATTGTCCAGACAAATGTGAACATAACCTCCAAAGAAAGAGCACAGAAACTGTAATTCGAGAAAAGGTAAGTTAATTACAGCCGAACAGAAAAAAACATTAGCCTGTTGGGCCCAGTAGTCTTCACTGACCCGAAAAGAAGTGTTAGGTCAAAATTCAAGGTCAAAGATCAAAGGGTCAAATTTCGACTGTTGACCAGCAAATTCTATAACAATGACATGAGTTGGAAGTTGGTCCTGAATAAGGTACGCTTAATTATCACCAAACCACAATTACAAGGACAGCCACGCATGGTTTTTCTTTCTGACCCCCAACAAGCGTCTGTCTCCTATACGTTTTGAAAATTAAAAGAAAAATACAAAGACATTCGTTTTTATTTTGAAATAGAACTTTCCCAACACCTGTGGTACATATCACAATGAACATTAAAACAAAAACTGAACGATTAAAACACGGATTAAATTTTTGTTGACCAACACATGATGGTTAAACTCACTTGGGCAGTGATTTGCACTGACTAAAACTGCATATGACCGACGGTTCACTGTCGTTTGGGACGCAGCAATTGACAGAGAAAAGAGTAAGTCATCTTGTCAACCTTGACGTATGGCAGTGATTCGATAAAGAGGCACCTCTCGCACCGCGCCCCGAAACTTATACATACTAATAAAAACTGATGTAAAACACAAAAAAGAAGAATAAAACATTATATTGTAAGAAGTGTCTCTTGACTTGAGAGCAGAAAATGAGGGTGAGAAATGCAATCTAACTAGACTAGAACAGTCAGCGCATCCCAACATCACTGCACAGCACCACGTCGCTTTTTAACTCTGGTGATTTTTTTAACATATCATCCCCTCCTAACCGCTATCCAATTCACTACATACTGCCCTTCATTTACTTAATTTTTTCCTCAAATTACCATCTTACATACTAGCATTGATCTACCACTGTCTTTACTATAAATCTCTTACTGATTCATAAAATGAAACTCGAGTTAACATTTACATGTCGATTGAGGTGTTTCTTGCGGATCCCCCTCATGACCCACCCCTGCTCCAACCCCAGCCAGAAACAGACCCAGCCCCCTTTCCCTCCCCTTCATTCTAAGAAATTCGTTTGTCTTTTTCATTGCTTTTACTGCCCGAGCTGCAACGTTTTGAGCTATTAAGCACCTGTAAAATGCATGCCTGACAATTAGACGAAGCCATGAGACCAAGGTCACCTCCGCTGCTTTTAATCTAATGCAAAAAAAAAACAAAACAAAAAACTAAATATCATCAAATCCAACGACTACACTACTTGACTATGAGGCTGTCACAGTTCGTCATCAATCCACGTTATATTTAAATACTCTGTCAAACGGTGTGTATTCAATGCTGCTGGTAGGGACTGCTTAAGAACCATGACCTGAGAGACCACGTAGTTAATTAGATTCAAGTCCAGGTAAAAGAGAAGAAATGCGCATGTGAATATCCCTATTATCACACCATAGCAGGCCTGGCGTAGAACGCTCCTATGTTGCTCTGAAAACATCAAACACAACAACAAAAATATCCAGTATGCATACAAGATAAATGAAACGATATTTTGTAAAGAAACAAACAAGAAAAAAGTTTAATTCCAATAGACTGAAAGGACAACAATTTTACATTTACAGCATGCACTTTATCATTGACACTCTTCACGTAAACCAAAGAGCATTCAATCCCAAACCCCCCCCCCCTCCCCACCTCCAAGCCCCCCTCCCCCACCTCCAAGCCCCTCCCCCCAACACTGGCATTTTGACAATTTTGCATGAACCCGAAAAAATACAAGGTTACAAGTTTTCAACATGTCTTCTATACGTGTATGAGATTTTACACAATACAAAGTATAGGTTTAGACATAAAACCTGGACTTGACGACAAAAATCGAAAAAATTCTGTTATTTTGAAAAAAAAGTCACGAAGTAATAATATTAAATAATAATATTAATAATAATATTAAAAAAAATGTGCTTTTTAAAAAAAAGTTTATCAAATCTTTTATGACCCACAACAGCAATAGGACGCTGCATATCTCGGTTTTACCAAACTTCAAAATGCTGTCATTTTGACAATTTTTCATGAATCCGAACAAACACACGGCGTTGGTATACTTTCAATACGTGCTCTACGTCTGCATGAAGTTTCAAAACAATCCGATTAATAATTTTGGAGATCAAGCTTAGACACACCGTCGAAAATACATCAAATTCCAGTAATCGAACCGAGTGTCATTTTGAAAACAATTCACAAATCCGAATAAATCACGACGTTGCACACCTTCAAAATGTGTTCTATCCGTGTGTAAAATTTTAAAACACTCCGACCTATAGTTTCGGAGATATACCCCAGACGCGACTGAGGACAGACACCCAGAATCCGTATGGAGCAGGTACAGACCTTGGTGGCCGTGTGGCTGTAGCGCAGGGCTGGTCGGCTGATGCCCTAGGCGGCTGAGACGCGACACACACGAGACGGCCGCCGGCCCAGTCAAGGCACTCCGGCTGGCAGACTCGCTGGCTGAATTGTCGCTCCGACTGGCTGAGTCCGAGTCCCTGCCTTGCTGCCGAGGCTCGCTAAAGAGGGACGGAACACCCTCGCTCGCCGGCTTGCCTGACAAAAGGATTAATAGACTTCAGTTTTAACACTCGTTTTTGTGATGCAAGATGCACATGGGCAAAAAAGTAATAAAACAGTCTAATCAAGAAAAAAATTTATGCTTTGTGAGTTAAGTGCAGCATGCAGATCTGTGATACTTTATATATATATATATATATATATATATATATATATATATATATATATATATATATATATATATATATATATATATATATATATATTAACGAGTTTCCTTTCAACATTCAAGTTCTCGGCTCAAAAACGTACGTCAACGCAAACCACGTGAGACAATATAAGATGCAGGCGTGACCCTAAGCTTTTCAGTGCAAGCAATGCATACAGAGACTGGTCACAATCCCATCAGTGGTGAAGGCTTACTGTTGAACCACTGCGAGCGCTCGTACACCCTCGAGCCAGGCACATCAAACAAGCTGCCTCTCTGACCAGCGGTCTGTGGTTTTTGTGGGTTGAAGCGGGCGGGACTGAGCAGTGGTTTCGGCCGGCCGCCCTGTGAAAGCGTCGGTTGTTTTGGTGAGGCTGTGTGATGTAGATTTCGCTGAGGAGTTGACGGCCCTGAGAATAAATCTGCCACAATAAACAAAGAAAACAGATCCTGACCGGTCTGAACTGGTTTGTAATAAGGGAAGCAACCGTGTCAATAACAAGTAAATGTGTAGCTTTATTACGATAAGATTAACGAGAAAAAAAGGCGCCTCATCCTTGAGTTCTTCAAAAGTGGAAAAGGTGAGAAACTGCTATTTCGTCTATAAAATATCGTTGTCACTTTCCCAGCTTTTTCCGCACAATACGGAAAAGAAATTAAATTATGTTTGTTTTTTTATTTTTTTGTTTATTTTTTTTTTTGTTTGTTTACAAAATTAGAGTTCGGTATCAAAGTACCCACCGTACTGATGCTTCTTTCGGGGTACTGTCCCAATGCTTAGTGATCCTAATAACCTGCACTGCATATCTGTTTCTCCGCCTTCTTTCCCATTCCACATCAAACGCTGCGCATCGACACTCTTTGATTGCGTGATTGAGTGGTTAGGCGACTGACTGAATGAATTGGCGTATGACAGGCTGCCTGGTCGCGGTCGCGAGTATGTGGCTGGAGTCGGCTGGTGAGAGGGGGAGGCACGGGGTGACGGCGGTCCTGACCCGCCTGCGCTGCACCTGTGCCAACACAAACACTACTCCCTTCAGCAACCGGAAGTACACCAGTAAAACCACAGGCAAGAGTAGCCTGATCACTAGTCTCCCCCCCCCCCCCTCCCCCCGAAGTCGAATGCCCTGAAAACGCGAACCTGTGAGTGCGAGAACCGAAAAAAAGAGGCTCGGGGAAGAGAGAGGGCATGATTTTTTGCAGAAGGATGATTTTTTTAGGACTGTATTCCTAAACAATCGAAGTTTGAACAAATACCGTTTGGCTAGAAATGCTACCTCTTTTTGATGAATCTGCGCGTGCTGGTCCAGTTTTCGTAGCGTGAACAGAATGTGGCAAACACGGTGGTGCCCACATTCACCGTGGCGACCAGGCACTGCAGCAGAAACAAGTCTTGCGCCTGGAGGCGGTGCTCCACGTATTTGGCGTGAATTGCAATTGAGAAGACCCACGTGAGAAGGCAGAAGCTGTCGCATAGTCGGACACTGCAAAATGGTGAGAAAACTCTGGCTAGCCACTCAATCAATAATTTGGTAAACTAGAACGGCAAGTGCACTTCAGCCTCAGTTTTATGGAATATGCCGACATTTTTCACCTGCCAATATTTTTTTTTCGGTTAACAGTCGGCTGTGATGCAGTAGCCATATTAAGTTGTTCGGACATCTTAATATGTTTGCAAACAGTGGTAAAAACTACATGGCCTATATAAAAGTGAGTAAAAATTTACGAAGAATTACAGTATATATTGTTTTATAGACATCGATTATAACGACATGGCGCTGGTAACGACATGTGCGACACATAACGAATACATATATCTCTGTGCGCTGCACGTCGTTACAACGAGGTCGCACTGATTCTGCATGTAAAAAGACTACTTAGCAGGGGTCTTGTCAAGTAGGCGCATCGGTTGTCGCTAGGTTTTTGTTAAGTCTGCTACGATTTTTAACCCCTCTACATATCCCTTACACAAGCTTGAAACGCTACCAAAATACTGTTCCCTTGAACTCACATGACACCAGTTCCATGTATGACATCGATTAATACAAACGAAATCGGTTAATTCCATAAATAACTGGATAATCGCCTATATCGACAAAAAGTAAAATATTCTTTGGCAACAGACCATGTATGTAATGATTACTAATGGGCAAATCAATAGATTATTTATAATGTGTTTATAGGTTATTTGTCTGTCATACACTGTAAATGTACCAACAGTGCAATGACCATATAGGGTTAGGTTATGTATATTCTATGATATGTTGTGTAGTGTTAAAATGCCCTGTAGCAATTGCATGTATGGTTTGTCTAATAATAATGATTGGTTTAATACGTAGTATATTTGGACATTGTAAACTTATGTGAAGCGCTTTGGAATAAAGCACTAAATAAAAACCAGCTATTATTATTATTATTATTATAAGTGGCTACGGGAACCACTATCTCGCCCCGGCTATCTCGCCCTCGGCTATCTCACCCCGGCTACCTCATCCCTGCTGCCTCACCCCGGCTATCTCATTCCCGGCTATCGCATCCCCGGCTATCTCACCCCCGGCTATCTCATCCCCGGCTATCTCACCCCGACTGTCTCGCCCTCGGCTATCTCACCCCGGCTACCTCACCCACGGCTATCTCACACCCGGCTACCTCAGCCCGGTTGTTTCACCCCCGGCTATCTCAGCCCGGTTGTTTCACCCCCGGCTATCTCAGCCCGGTTGTTTCACCCCCGGCTATCTCACCTCGTTGGCTAGTTCACCCGAATGTATTTGTTCTCCTTTATTTAGCTATAGCATTCGCTAGATGACGTAGTCCAAGAAACTGCGCCAACTAGCCTACGGGGGTGAGATTGCTGGGGTGAAACAGCTGCGGGTGAGACAGCCTAGACTCAATAGCTATGCGATTAATCGGTTCCATTAATGAACTTGGTGGAGTGCATGGCAGAAATATTGAGGATCTCAGCCATGGCGCTGTACACGAACCATTCAAAAATAACACCAAATTATTTTATACCAACACTTTTTATTTGATAAAATGAACTGGTGAAACGTTATATTTGCGCTGAATATTTCAAAATACTATTCTCCAATGAACTGAGCTAAGGCGTTCTTTGTTACACGAGGTCAAATATCACTTAGTATTTTCAGCTAAAATAGGGTCAGGATTATTTGCAATGCGCATTTAACATATAAATATTTGACAGCCCGTGGCCTGTTTTTGAAATGAATCATAAAATCCGTATCTACAGTTCAGCTATTACGCACGCTTTAAGACAAACAACCTTTCAAGAGAATCCAGAGTGTTAAGGCAATATAAGCTTATTTTCCCTGAATTGTGACACACTTATTTTACCTAAGTAAACAAGAAACGGCTCAGTGGTACGCGTATTTTTAAACAGGTAGCTCCTATATTTCATAACATTCTTTTTATTTGAGTAAGGGCTGTTCCTTGACTGAATATAGGGAATCCATGTAAAAGAAACGGTAAATCAAGGGCTCGAACTTCAGGAGGTGCTATGACCTACCACATAACCCCTTCCCCCCGCCCCATTTTACACCCTTTCTAGCATTTGCTTACTGGTCCTTTCTATCAAACAAGACCGCCAATTGCCTGGCTGCTATGGCATCTGCCAAAGAGTTATCAAACTGAAATCGCACCAATCCAAGAAAACTCTGCTGAAATCGCAATTTCCCCAAATTATACTTTTCTTCATCCTGTCTAGCACAAATAGATCGAACTGCCATTAAACTCAGTCAAAATTATCCGGATCACAAAGTGCATCAGGGTCGGGTTCCCTGAAAACTTGGCCAAAGTGTCGACGAAAACAGTACAACGGGCACCAATGCTGGCGCGATCCCACATAATAGAAAAAAATTGTCGAAATAATAATGGGATATCAGCTCACTTGCTGAATCTTTTCAATATCCCGGAATTACTATCCGTTTGGAAAATTTTAAAGAAATGAAACAAAAAGTTTTGGACACACAGCCTGGAAGACCAGTTCAATTTCCCAGACACAATTAACATGTGCTCTATATGTATGTGAAATTTCAAAACAATTCAATTAATAGTTTTAAGGATCTGGCCTAGATACAACGTAGACAAGTAGGTCAGTGAAACTGACTATGTCCCTCGCCCGCATACAATCGCTGTATTTGATTTTGTTAAGTTGGACTACAACCCTCAAGCAATTCGTATCATATTCAGGAATATATGTTAATAAACTCACTCAAGTGCTCAAAGACTGTGTGAATTTTCAAAGTCCAGCAGGGCCAATGTCCTCGGGCAGACGTGGCTCATTTACAAAAGCAAATCTTCTTAGAACCCATACTACCTATATATGTAAAATATTTGGACAATCGATCAAGAAATGTAAGCTTGAGTGTGTTAACAAACTCACTCAAGTGCTCAAGGAATGTGCAATTTTTTAAAGTCCACCTGGGTCAATGTCCTTGGGCCGACCTATCTCACTTATAAGACTAACCCTTGTTATCACCCACACTACGTATATGTAAAATATTTCGACAATCGATTAAAAAATGTTGGCTTCATGGTGTTAAACTCACTCAAGTGCTGAAAGACTGTGTAAATTTTTAAAGCCCAGTTGGGCCAATGTCCTCGGACCGACATGGCTCATTTACAATACCAAACCTTGTTGGTTCCAATACTACTTATAGTTAAGATATCTTATAAATCGATGCAGAAATGTAGGCTTGAGTGCGTTAACAAACTCATTCCAGTATGTAAGGGTTGCGAAAATTTTCAGTTGGGCCAATGTCCTTGGGTCGATAGGGCTCATTTACAATACCGACCTTTGTTGTTTCCAATACTTCCTATATGTAAAAGATTTCAACAATCGATCCAGAAATGTAGGCTTGAGTGTGTTAACAAACTCATTCAAATGAGTAAGGATTGGGAAAATTTGTGAAGTTTAGCTGGGCCAATGTCCTTGGGCCGACATGGCTCATTTACAATACCGATCCTTGTTCGTTCCAGTACTACCCATATATAGAATATCTTAACAATCGGTCGAAAAATGTAGGCTTGAGTGTGTTAACAAAAAAGGTGTCGACAGACGGACGGACGGCAAGACAGACCCGAAAACTCTAGTCCCCCGGTGGGGGACTAAAAATGCGCTAAGTTCCAATAATCGAAAAAATGCGGCCACTTTGACAGTTTTGCATGAATCCCTCCCCCTTCCGACTAAAAAAGACGTTGCACACCTTCAAGACGTGTTCTATATGTGGGTGAAATTTCAAAACAATCCGACCTATAGTTTCGGAGATACAGCCCGGACACGCATGCCCACAGACGGACAAGTTCATAACTATATCCCTCCGTTAGCTGGGGGCATAATTAGGAATTCAGTCTGGTTTCTGAAAATGGATGTGGTTTTGTCCAGGAAATGATGAAAAATGAATCCAACTTGAAAGGTATTTGAGCGGGCAAAGAGTCTTTACATTCAAAAAGCGGTTAAGCTTCGTGTTCAGTACTTCCACTAAAACAAACCAGAACAACAAAAACATGCGTACTAACGGGCCGAGTCAGTCAATATTCTTGGATATGAGAATATTTTGAAGTTTTATAAAATCACATCACATTGCCAACGTTTGGCGAACTAACACAGACATGATAATGAAATGACCCATTGAAACAATAGGTAAGATGAGCATTATAACAAATTCTAACGGGCACATTTGAGACTATGGAGTTGATCAAAATTTAAATATAAACGTTATACATATGGCGTATCAGTGTAGTAACTGCTGTAAATAGAGTTTGCTTGGTTTTATTGCAGCCTTGAGGCGATGATACAATGTCTATATTACTTTACTTAAGGTCTAACATCCAGAAGTACTTTGCGCTGCATGCTGAGAGTGTTTGCAAAATATTTCATCATGATATTTAAATAATTTTGTCTGAATTTGGGCCAAAAAATTAAAGCTATCAAATCACTACTATAACATTGTTAAGAACAGTGCCCTTTACTTTTTTCAAGTAAATTGTGACCATAGCAGCTTTGTTCTTAATCTTTTTGTTTTACTTGTGATGTGTATGTTTTGACAAACGAAATAGGAATTCTGTCTAGTTTCTGAAAACCACTATTTTTTATGGAAGCTTTTAAGCCTCAAACAATTTAAAACTGTTGATAATACCGCTGGCATTAACTTGATTCGTCTTACTGAATCTTTGACAAAGCTAATTTTTTTGTCCGTCCAAAATGGATTGGGCTGTTTTCTGCTTCGACAATTTTATGTACAAAAAAAAACAATAGCATTCTGACTGGTAGATACACCCGGTTGACGCGCACAGCCGTACTCATCACTCTCAAAATATCGGGAACGTCGCGCTACCCACAGAAAGTTACTTGACACCGCCATAACAACGTGACTAAATGGCAGAAGGTATCGCAGAAATAATAATAAAAAAAAAATAATAATAATAGTAATAATAATAAAAATTATAAGAGACTATAGCGCTTTGGACTGTGCGTACCAAACTTTGGTTTGCCCACCCCATGCTGGTGGTATATTGAGTTAACCCCCAATTAAACTTGAAACGTCATCATTATTCATGGAAAATCCAGGGAATTCCCATGGATTTTCCAACCGTCTTCCGCTTCCGGAAAAGGAGAAATAATTGTGTTTCCTCTGTTTTCTAAAGAGCTTTTGGGATTTGGGTGAGTTAAAATCAGCTAGGCTGGCTGAACAATTTTAGTCCTTTCAGTGATGTGAACCCCTGCATAGCCCGAGAGGAGAGGAGGGTGGGGGGGGGGGGGGGAGGAGGGTTATCTGGGCGATATTACGACTTTGTGAAACATATTTGTTTACAAAATGTATGCGAAAGGACGTGTGTTGAGCAGATTCTTGATGTATGAGTGTTAAAGCCGGTTAGCAGCCAACTGCCGGTACAGTCACTGCTTGACAAGTATCTAGACACTCACTGTGTGCAGTGCACTGGTTAGGGGAGGGGAGGCGATTTCGAAAAAAAAACCTTATCACAAAATTTTCCATTAAAAACCCAAAACGACAAGCTCCCCTTCCCAGACAGCATAAAAATGTGACGCTTATGTCAGATATCATTGGAAAATTCATGACAACAAATTATAACCAAGGTTTTAAGCCTTTAGCTTATCTATTAACATTTACATTAACATTATTAATTTATTCAACTGTCAACAAATTCTACTTAAAATAATTAAACATTTGATAAGGTAATTTTTTTCTATAAATATAGTTTTGGGTAACAAAGGTATACAGTTGTGCTCACAGAAATTGTGTTTGCTGTTGTTCTAGGGAATACGAAACACCTCAAAACAGAACAAAAATTAAATGAACTCACGGCAACATTTGGTAAGATAACAAATCTTTTAAGAATTTAGATGTCCAACACTGGATAATCTTTCAAATCAACTCCGGGAGATGCTGGTAATTGCAAAACCATTCACGGAAAAAACAACAATGTCAGAATTTGTAGTTCCGAGTCCATAAGTGACCTTCAGTGACAGCGCAATAGTAACAAAAAAAAACCTCTTTGTAATGAACACCTTCTAGACCGGCTAACATGTTCATTATACAGGTTATAAGTTCATACCAAAGGTGACAAATTCGAAGATAACAGTGTTCACTAATTAGAGGTTGTTCATTAGGTAGGTGTGCGATAATGAAGGTTTCAATATGCAAAGCTTTAATAAACAAAAGAAGACCGTGAAGTGGGGTCAGAGTAACAAAACACGAAGCGGCACTGCGATTCCGTCATGATACGGCGGACAGTGGGTGAATATTTTAATTCTATTAGTGAATATTACACATATCCAAACATTAATTACGTTCTGGACGGCAAAATTCTAGCTTGTGTTCATTCCGGCAACAGCAGCATAGTTGAATAAGATGCAAAGGTACCTCAGCCATTTTGACTTTGCTTATGCTGACATGAAGGTGCACTATCCACACCATGACATTGTGGAAGAGCACCCTAAAACGCACAACCTACTTAAGCCTGATTATTGAGCCAACGCGCTTTAACCAAAGCCCCGATCAAAAATATCGGTAGGCTATTCTGGAATAATTCAAATGTCACAGAAAACAATACTGCTTCATTTTTCGTATATCAAAGGGTGAAAACAAGTTTTAAAATGTAAATTCTTATCTTCTGGCGAAAGAAAAATAAAAATATTTGAAAAACTGAATTTATTTTTGGCTGTTTATTAAAATATCGATAGCTGAATAAACTAATGAAATTTAAAATTATAAAAAATTTAGTTGTATTTTCATTTTTTTTTCATATATTTCTATTTATCAGGCAAGAAAATAAGTTATTTATACAGTTTACAACATGGAATGGTGAAATAATGTAAAAATTTCCATTTCTATGACATTCGATTTAGTCTATTCCGGAAGAACATACCAAAAAAACACATGTGTTGTTTTTATAATATATAAAGCCACATTTCTCTCATTATCAATGCCTGGGATCGTAGTATTTTCCATCTGAATGCGCGCGATCATCTTGGTCGCTTTATGCTATCCACACCGCGTGTTTCTGGCAGTCATGTACCACGTGACTGCTTTAGGCCAACGGCTTGATTTGTTACAATCTACTTTGCACAGATCCACATGCAACTTTTAACTCGAATCTACAATTCTCAAATCCATCAAAACGCAAAGTCAACATAATGAAAAAAAATGCGCCAAAATTTGGCCACCAAAACGCCATAATTTGGCGAACCGCCAAATAAAATGACACAATTCGACTCAGGCGCACCGGAGATACCGTGTTAAAAATTTCATGGCTAATAAAAAAATTACACTAAAATATGTATGTTTGGGGAAAATTTGGAAAACTTTGGAATTTTGCCAATTCGCCAAATTGGCGAAAATAAAAAATATCCTCTGAAAGTTTTTTACCCTTGACCAAGACTACCTTCTTGTAAAATTTCAAGAAAATTAACACAATTTGTAGGAGTAGACTTTTTTTGATAAGGTGATGATCGGTTCGCCAAATTGGCAAAAACTGGCGTATTGAGAAAATAGAATAATGGGCATTTGTCTCCCTAAGTGGGCCATATTTACACACAATTTTACTGCCATCTGACGAAAACTAAACACGATGGGTATAGCACACGCGGCCAATGGGAAAAAGACAAACTCTTAGCTGAAAGCAACATCTTCTATAAAAATGCATACCAGTGTTAAGTGATAAATGACAGTCCAACAATGATTTTTCACAGACAAGATTTGGTCCGCTCTAGAGGTGATCCGACCACACACAAACTGTTCCAGTAAAATTCGTTCAGACCCTGAATCGTGTTTACAAGATGCATAAAACTGGAAATTCGCAGTCCAGTGGTGAAAATGCAAGCAATCGGAGTATAGTTATAAGTATGAACACTCACATCGAGTTTTATTTAAACCTTCTCCGACTTGATGCAGGACACATATCTCACATGCATCGGTGGTTGAAGTGAACATTTAAAGCCCAGTGGTGACCTCGAGAGGTCAGGAAATCTGATCGGCCCCACGTGTCATCTGTGTGAGCGCTCTCAAAACCTTTCCTTAAAATCCGCTCACATGCTTTCGTCGAACATTGTTCAGAAAATTTGTAAGATCCACACATATGAAGGCATTGAAAGTATTAGAGTCTCATGCTTTGGAGGATTCAGGTTCACATGGGAAGCATAAGGCCCACACATACAACAGCGTTGAACGAAAAAAAATCAGACATTTGGTGCCCTTGAATGACCTTTCGAGGTCACAAAAATCTTAACAGCACCAGACGTAATTCAAAAGGACGACCTTTTTTACTCGCTCGCAAAACTCAATCCACTCTGCGAAGATTATTTTTCTCTTGAGGGGGGAGGGGGTGAGGCTCGGGAGGGGAGGAGGTTTGTTGACCCAGCATCACCATTGTTTTTATAAATTTTTGTTGTTGTGAAACAAATGTAAAACAGTTTAAGAAAACGACAAATGTCCTAACACTTTCAGAACATCTAGTTGTATATAATTATTTTGTCGCTTTTACTTGTTTCTAATTTTAAAAAAATGTTAGTGTTGAAAACGCCCTCGAAGATAAATTTGTCGTTGTCAAGGCAAATCTCTCAGCACATCCGGATCACAATATTGTACTATTAACCTTGCAAGACCCGGTCTTTTGGTATGTTTCCTTCGTGACGTTCTGGACCTCGTCATCTATTTGTTATTACCAAATTTAGTGACAGACCGTCAAATGTAATAAAGTTAACTTTTTAGTTTAAATGACTACATCAGACTAAAAAAACTAACGTTAAAGGGATAGGCTCTTCGTTCAAATAAATGCACCAAAAAGAATCGACAAAAGACTACATTGCCGTCGTCTTGATGCCTGTCATAAAACCTACTGAAATAGACAGTTTGTCATTCGCAGACCAGCCCGGGTTTACGGTGAGCACCAGAACCACAGGCGTCGTTGTTGTCCCACAGCCAACCTCTACGGCGGTTTGGTCTATTGTGTATAACACCTTTTTACTCCGCAAACCCACTGGAGATTCCGCGAAAATAATGTGCGGGACTAATTTTAAAATATTCGTCCGCTTGGTGTTTATACATAACAGTTAGATCCCTCAGAGGTCATCTGTTTTATAATAACGCCACACCGGGAAATACCCTTCGAATTGACCATTCACTTAGTGAAGCGACTGACGCCTGCAACCGCCTTATTTTGGCTATTTACAAGACTTGACAATAGGAGAATTGTGTTTTTTTTTTTTTGGCATTTGGGTGAGTTAACGCTACTGAATAATTTCATTATTTTCATTGATGTGAACGAACACTTAGTCTGAAGGGGGTAATGGCGCTGGATTCTTGTTTGACAGTAAAGCTGACTTCTTCCTGACCATATCGTACATATAAGCTCTATGACTGGCTGATCAAAGCACTCTCAGCTTTCTTAAGCTCCCGAAATCGACGCTGGCTTCTTAGAATTAAGAAAACAATCTGAACCAAATTTTGAGAATCCGGTTCCAGGTGCCAAAACTTAACAGTTCCACTTTTCTCCCGTTGCTATAAAACATATCACCTCTGAGAGATTCATCTCTTATGTATAAACACAGAGCGGATCAATATTTTAAAAATTAGTTCCACACTTTTATGAGTACTACTGTCGCCGGATCCCCAGTGGGTCTGCGGGATAAAAACCTGTTATACACATGACAGAACCGACGAGGTGGGTTGTTGAACAAGGACATTTCGCCATAACTGGATGTTTACGAATCAGTTCGGAGTTATGTCTTTATTAATTTTTATTTTAAAAAATAACTTAACGTCCATTTGAAAGAGTCTGTCATCAAATGAGTAGGTCATTCTTTCTGCTTCCCGCCAACTTTCTTTGCCCCTGCTAGTCGATCAGAACTTTTTTTCCTAAGTGTCACTCCCTCCGTTTGCAAAAATATTACCTCAAGACAATTAGTGAACAGGCCCCAAAATTATATAATTGTATTATCCAGTACTGCCAAATAAATTAAACAATTATCCACAGAAATTTTAATTTATCAGTAATTTTTGAAATTCGTTTTAATATTCAATTAATTGATTTCATTTATTTATTTCCTTATTATCAGAAAGAGTAATGTCAGTCGTTGAGAATGACCTCGTGTGACTACGTGACCTTACAAACATTATTTAATTGTATTATCCATTACTGCCAAATAAATTAAACAATTATCCACAGAAATTTTTAAATTTATCAGTAATTTTTGAAATTCGTTTTAATATTCATTTAATTGATTTCATTTATTTATTTCCTTATTATCAGAAAGAGTAACGTCAGCCATTGAGAATGAACTCGTGTGACTAAGTGACCTTATAAACACCACTTATTATAAAATTAAGAAAAGGGCTATGCCAAACAAATCCTTATCGTCTATACAACGCATTGAACAAATTATAATATCTGCCATTAGTACAGTTGTATTGACTCCAGTAAACGACTCATTACCTCTGTATTTCAATGTGTTGACATAAACTGGCGTATTGAGAAAATAGAACAACGGGCATTTGTCTCCCTAAGTGGGCCATATTTACACACAATTTTACTACCATCTGACGAAAACTAAACACGATGGGTATAGCACACGCGGCCAATGGGAAAAAGACAAACTCTTAGCTGAAAGCAACATCTTCTATAAAAATGCATACCAGTGTTAAGTGATAAATGACAGTCCAACAATGATTTTTCACAGACAAGATTTGGTCCGCTCTAGAGGTGATCCGACCACACACAAACTGTTCCAGTAAAATTCGTTCAGACCCTGAATCGTGTTTACAAGATGCATAAAACTGGAAATTCGCAGTCCAGTGGTGAAAATGCAAGCAATCGGAGTATAGTTATCAGTATGAACACTCACATCGAGTTTTATTTAAACCTTCTCCGACTTGATGTAGGACACATATCTCACATGCATCGGTGGTTGAAGTGAACATTTAAAGCCCAGTGGTGACCTCGAGAGGTCAGGAAATCTGATCGGCCCCACGTGTCATCTGTGTGAGCGCTCTCAAAACCTTTCCTTAAAATCCGCTCACATGCTTTCGTCGAACATTGTTCAGAAAATTTGTAAGATCCACACATATGAAGGCATTGAAAGTATTAGAGTCTCATGCTTTGGAGGATTCAGGTTCACATGGGAAGCATAAGGCCCACACATACAACAGCGTTGAACGAAAAAAAATCAGACATTTGGTGCCCTTGAATGACCTTTCGAGGTCACAAAAATCTTAACAGCACCAGACGTAATTCAAAAGGACGACCTTTTTTACTCGCTCGAAAAACTCAATCCACTCTGCGAAGATTATTTTTCTCTTGAGGGGGGAGGGGGTGGGGCTGGGGAGGGGAGGAGGTTTGTTGACCCAGCATCACCATTTTTTATATTTTTTTGTTGCAAAAAACTAATGTAAAACAGTTTAAGAAAACGATAAATGTCCTAACACTTTCAGAACATCTAGTTGTATATAATTATTTTGTCGCTTTTACTTGTTTCTAATTTTAAAAAAATGTTAGTATTGAAAACGCCCTCGAAGATAAATTTGTCGTTGTCAAGGCAAATCTCTCAGCACATCCGGATCACAATATTGTACTATTAACCTTGCACGACCCGGTCTTTTGGTATGTTTCCTTCGTGACGTTCTGGACCTCGTCATCTATTTGTTATTACCAAATTTAGTGACAGACCGTCAAATGTAATAAAGTTAACTTTTTAGTTTAAATGACTACATCAGACTAAAAAAAAACCGGTTAACGTTAAAGGGATAGGCTCTTCGTTCAAATAAATGCACCAAAAAGAATCGACAAAAGACTATATTGCCGTCGTCTTGATGCCTGTCATAAAACCTACTGAAATAGACAGTTTGTCATTCGCAGACTATCCCGGGTTTACGGTGAGCACCAGAACCACAGGCGTCGTTGTTGTCCCACAGCCAACCTCTACGGCGGTTTGGTCTATTGTGTATAACACCTTTTTACTCCGCAAACCCACTGGAGATTCCGCGAAAATAATGTGCGGGACTAATTTTAAAATATTCGTCCGCTTGGTGTTTATACATAACAGTTAGATCCCTCAGAGGTCATCTGTTTTATAATAACGCCACACCGGGAAATACCCTTCGAATTGACCATTCACTTAGTGAAGCGACTGACGCCTGCAACCGCCTTATTTTGGCTATTTACAAGACTTGACAATAGGAGAATTGTGTTTTTTTTTTTTTGGCATTTGGGTGAGTTAACGCTACTGAATAATTTCATTATTTTCATTGATGTGAACGAACACTTAGTCTGAAGGGGGTAATGGCGTTGCATTCTTGTTTGACAGTAAAGCTGACTTCTTCCTGACCATATCGTACATGTAAGCTCTATGACTGGCTGATCAAAGCACTCTCAGCTTTCTTAAGCTCCCGAAATCGACGCTGGCTTCTTAGAATTAAGAAAACAATCTGAACCAAATTTTGAGAATCCGGTCCCTGGTGCCAAAACTTAGCAGTTCCACTTTTCTCCCGTTGCTATAAAACATATCATCTCTGAGAGATCCATCTCTTATGCATAAACACAGAGCGGATCAATATTTTAAAAATTAGTTCCACACTTTTATGAGTACTACTATCGCCGGATACCCAATGAGTCTGCGGGATAAAAACCTGTTATACACATGACCGAACCGACGAAGAGGTTGGTTGTTGAACAAGGACATTTCGCCATAACTGGAGCCGACGATATGTTTTCAAATCAGTTTAGAGTTATGTCTTTATTAATTTTTATTTTTAAAAATAACTTTCAAACGTTCATTTGAAAGAGTCTGTCATCAAATGAGTAGGTCATTCTTTCTGCTTCCCGCCAACTTTCTTTGCCCCCGCTGGTCGATCATAACTTTTTTTCCTAAGTGTCACTAATAATACAGCATTTTTCCTAAGTGTTACTCCCTCCGTTTGCAAAAATATTACCTCAAGACAATTAGTGAACAGGCCGCAAAATTATTTAATTGTATTATCCAGTACTGCCAAATAAATTGAACAATTATCCACAGAAATTTTAATTTATCAGTAATTTTTGAAATTCGTTTTAATATTCATTTAACTGATTTCATTTATTTATTTCCTTATTATTAGAAAGTAATGTTAGCCGTTGAGAATGAACTCGTGTGACTAAATGACCTTATAAACACCACTTATCATAAAATTAAGAAAAGGGCTATGCCAAACAAATCCTTATCGTCTATACAACGCATTCTATTCTATTCTATACTGGTTCTTATAACGCGCTTATGCCTAAGCGCAACAATCGAGCACGATTAACACTAAAAACATGCTTTACTAAAAAGATGAGTCTTTAGCATTCGCTTAAACATATTAAAATTTTTTGCAGTTTTTATGCTCCCTGGTAATGCATTCCATAATGTAGGACTTGCATGACTAAAACTTCTTAGTCCATACTTCAGATTACACTTTGGTACAACTAAAAGGTCCTGTTCTGCCGAACGGAGTGTGCGTCGTGGTTGACATTTGACTATCACATCTGAAATGTATTCCGGGGCAAGTCCTTGCAGGGCCTTATATGTCAATGATATAACTTTATACTGGATTCGCTGTTCGATCGGTAACCAATGTAAAGACGCTAGTACAGGTGTTATAGGAGCGTGTTTTGGAAGCGAGTTTAACTAAACGAGCGGCTGCATTCATGACGGATTGTAATTTGGATAACGTGCTCTTTGGTAGAACAACAAGAATACAGTTCGCATAGTCCAAACGGGAGATCACTAACGCGTGAACAAGGCTTTTGGCTGCATTTTCTGTAAGGAATTACCTAATACTTCAAATCCAGCGAATGTAGTACTAGCACTTTCTACATATGTTGTTTATGTGCTTCTGCATGTCCAGGTTTGTATCCATGATTACCCCTAAATAACGTGCCTCATGTGTCCTCTCTACTATGGCGTCCTTAAGGTGAAGCTGGTGAACTGCGACATTATCCATATTGTTTGGGCTTTCGATCACAAGGAACTCAGTTTTATCTTGGTTCAGCTTTAATTTATTACGGAACATCCAATCACTGATGGAATTGATGCTGTTCGTGAGGCTATCACAGGCTCTGAGTTGAAGAGCAAACTCAAGATGTCCAAGTGGTCTAGTGTAATCACTATACAATCTGGGACCAATTTTCGAACCCTGTGGTGCAGAACAATTTAGCTCCTTAATGTCAGATTACACATCATCAATCATAACTTGGACTTCATGGCCAACAAGATAAGAGCGAAACCACTCAAGAACCTGTCCTTTGATTCCAAAGGTTTGTTCCAGGCGTTTGATCATGATGGTGTGATCCAGCGTATCGAATGCTGCACTGAGGTCGAGGCGGTTAAGATAAACTATTTGTCGATTATCTAGATGTAGAAGAATGTCATTAAACACCTTCGTTAATGCCGTTTCAGTGCTATGCACAGATTTATATGCTGATTGATATTTTTCCGTAGTATTCCGTATTTTCCATATCAAGTAGACCAACGGACCTGGTTAGAGTCCTGTATGAGCCCCACAGTACTGCTTATTTCAATTTCAAGGAGTATCACAAATGTGGCGCGAAAAAAAATATCTAAGCTCATAGCTGCAATGTGATTCTTTCAAAAAGTTTTAAATTTTAAAGAAAACAAGCCATCGTCGAGGGCGCAGACCCCAACCGAACACTGTGATTGAGTAAGCGATAACAATCACTGGAATATAGGAATTAGCAACCGATAGCAATCGTTGGAAGGAAAAAAACAATGCTTGAACTGACAGAGAAGAGAGAACAGTGAAATAGTACCGTGTCCGTTGCGTCTTTGTGACAGAAGCTCAATAGCTCAATAACTGATTTTGAAAAAAAAAAATGACGTAGCACAACTTCAATATATATATTTTCACTGCGCAAGATTGCATATAGATAGGATAAATAGTGTCGGAGAACTTGCCTGGAAAGCCACCCAAGTCCTACATTACAGTTATCTAAAACATAGGCATCAGAGATGCATAGCCCTCAGCCAGCCGGAACATTCGAAGCAAGGAAAATAGTAGGTTTGAGGCCGGTCACAGGCTCATTTCAATCCTTAGCACCGAAAGAAAAAAAGGGTGGCAGTGCTTTAAGATGAAATTTCAAAGTCCGGCTGAGCCACTGTTCTTGGTCCGATATGACTCATTAACAATAGGGATCTATATATAGCTCCATACAGTAGCTATATCCGAAATATCTTAGTAATTGGCAAAGAATTGTAGGCAAGAGAGTGTTCACAAGCCACATGTTAAGCCAACTTGATAATGGTACAAATAAAAAATTTCCAAGTCCAGCTGAGCCCACTGTTCTTGGTCCGATATGACTCACTAACAATAGAGATCTTCACTGCTCCATACAGTAGCTATATCCGAAATATCTTAGTAATTGGTAAAGAATTGTAGGCTAGAGAGTGTTCACAAGCCACATGTTAAGCAAACTTGATAATGGTACAAATAAAAAATTTCCAAGTCCAGCTGAGCCGTTGTCCTAAGTCGGATATAGTTCATAAACAATAGGGATCTTTATTAGTCTATATACTAGCTATGTCTAAAATATCTTACTAATTGATAAAGAATTGTAGGCTAGCGAGTGTTAACAAGCCACATGTCACCAAACCTGATATTGGTAGAAATGTGCAAATTTCAAAGTCCAGCTGAGCCACTGTCCTTGGTCGGATATGGCTCATATACAATAGGGATCTTCATTGCTCCAAATAGCAATATCCGCCATATAGTAATAATTGGTAAATAACTGTAGGCTAGAGAGTGTTCACAAGCCACATGTTAAGCAAACTTGATAATGGTACAAATAAGAAAAGTCCAGCTGAGCCACTGTCCTTGGTCGGATATGGCTAAAAAACAATAGGGATCTTCATTGGTCCATATACAAGCTATATTTAAAATATCTAAGCGATTGGCAAAAAATTGTAGGCTAGAGCATACTCGCAAGGTAAGTGTTAACGGACGGACAGACGGACGGACGGCAAGTCGGACAGACAGACGGACGGACTGACGGACACGGCCATAGCAATAGCCTTCAGCCAATATTGGCTGAGGGCTAAAAATCACAATTTTTTACAAGTCGTCATTTTGGCAATTTGTGACCAATTTGAAAAATAACACGACGTTGCACAACCTCAATATATATATATATATATATATATATATATATATATATATATATATATATATATATATATATATATATATATATATATATATTCACTGTGCAAGGTAGCATAGGCCTAGGATATAGGTTCGGAGAACTCGCGTGGAAAGCACCCAAGTCTTACATTGCAGTTATCTCATGAGATCACACTTTTTTTTTTTGACAAGTCGCAACTTTGGCAAATTTTGACTAATTAGAAAAATAACACGACGCTGCACAACTTCAATATATATATATATTCACTGTGCAAGGTAGCATATGCCTCGGATAAATAGTTTCGGAGAACTCCCGTGGAAAGCACCCAAGTCTTACATTGCAGTTATGTCGACAAATCACAATTTTTGACAAGTCACCATTTTGGCAATTTTTAGCCCATTTCAAAAATAATACGACGCTGCACAACTTCAGTATATATATTTTCACTATGCAAGGTAGCATATGCCTAGGATTAATAGTTTCGGGGATCTCGCGTGGAAAGTACCCAAGTCTTACATCGAAGTTATCTCAAAAGATCACAATTTTTGACAAGTCGCCATTTTGGCAATTTTTGGCCGATTTGAAAAATAACACGACATTGCACAACTTCAATACATATATTTTCACTGCGCAAGGTTACATATGTCTAGGGTAAATAGTTTGTGTGGAAACAAGTTTGTCCAAGGACAAAGTCCCAGCTTACGAAAAGCAATAAGACCCATTCCAGCGTGCATGAGCGAAGGAATTTCCCTGAAATATCAAGCTTCAAAAGATGAGACGGCAAAGAGCTAGCTCAATAATTAATTTAGCACTGGACCAGAACATAGACCGATAAATGCATACAAAGATTTCTTTCCCAGAAAAATGGGGAACAGATTTTTTGTATATCTGGTAGAATGGATAGTTTGCCATAGATACCTTCAAACAACGCTCGCATTTCGGACCAGTGCGCATATTTATGTAACTTGCCTCGATGCGCGGTTCTAATTCAGACAAGTGCGCATGTTTATTTAATTTGCGTTGATGCGCGGCTCTCATTTTGGAACAGTGCACATGTTTATTTAACTTAATAAAGATAAATGGGCGGTTCTTATTCCAGACCAATGCGCATGTTTATTTTACTTTCGTGCTTATTTTGGACAAGTGCACAAGTTTCCTTAGGTTGACTTGATGCGCGGGTCACAACTTTCGTACATTATCGCCCAATGTTCCCTATTATCGCCCACCCGAAAAATATTATATTTATCATATTTTCGGGTCCTAGAATTGTTTCCTGCACTTTTAAAGCGAAAATTACAACTTACTTGCATTATCGCCCAATATTCCCTATTATCGCCCACCCGAAAAATATCACATTTATCATATTTTCGGGTCATAGAATTGATTCCTGCACTTTTAAAGCGAAAATTACAACTTTCTTGCACTATCGCCCAACGCTCCCTATTATCGCCCACCCGAAAAATATCACATTTATCATATTTTCGGGTCATAGAATTGATTCCTGCACTTTTAAAGCGAAAATTACAACTTTCTTGTATTATCGCCCAATATTCCCTATTATCGCCCATCCGAAAAAATTTCACATTTATCATATTTTCGGGTCATAGAATTGATTCCTGCTCTTTTAAAGCGTAAATTACAACTTTTTTGCTTTATCGCACAATATTCCCTGTCATCGCCCCCCCGTAAAATATCACATTGATCATATTTTCGGGTCACAGAATTGATTCCTGCACTTTTAAAGCGAAAATTACAACTTTCTTGCATTATCGCCCAATATTCCCTATTATCGCCCACACGAAAAATATCACATTTATCATATTTTCGGGTCATAGAATTGATTCCTGCACTTTTAAAGCGAAAATTACAACTTTCTTGCATTATCGCCCAATGTTCCCTATTATCGCCCATCCAAAAAATATCATATTCATCATATTTTCGGGACATAGAATTGATCCCTGCACATTTAAAGCGAAAATTACAACTTTCTTGCATTATCGCCCAATATTCCCTATTATCGCCCATCCGAAAACTATCATATTTATCATATTTTCGGGATATAGAATTGATTCCTGCTCTTTTTAAGCGAAAATTACAACTTTCTTACATTATCGCCCAATATTCCCTATTATCGCCCACACGAAAAATATTATATTTATCATATTTTCGGGTCCTAGAATTGTTTCCTGCACTTTTAAAGCGAAAATTACAACTTTCTTGCATTATCGCCCAATATTCCCTATTATCGCCCACCCGAAAAATATCACATTTATCATATTTTCGGGTCATAGAATTGATTCCTGAACTTTTAAAGCGAAAATTACAACTTTCTTGCACTATCGCCCAACGTTCCCTATTATCGCCCACCCGAAAAATATCACATTTATCATATTTTCGGGTCACAGAATTGATTCCTGCACTTTTAAAGCGAAAATTACAACTTTCTTGTATTATCGCCCAATATTCCCTATTATCGCCCATCCGAAAAAATTTCACATTTATCATATTTTCGGGTCATAGAATTGATTCCTGCTCTTTTAAAGCGTAAATTACAACTTTCTTGCTTTATCGCCCAATATTCCCTGTCATCGCCCACCCGTAAAATATCACATTGATCATATTTTCGGGTCACAGAATTGATTCCTGCACTTTTAAAGCGAAAATTACAACTTTCTTGCATTATCGCCCAATATTCCCTATTATCGCCCACACGAAAAATATCACATTTATCATATTTTCGGGTCATAGAATTGATTCCTGCACTTTTAAAGCGAAAATTACAACTTTATTGCATTATCGCCCAATGTTCCCTATTATCGCCCATCCAAAAAATATCATATTCATCATATTTTCGGGACATAGAATTGATCCCTGCACATTTAAAGCGAAAATTACAACTTTCTTGCATTATCGCCCAATATTCCCTATTATCGCCCATCCGAAAACTATCATATTTATCATATTTTCGGGATATAGAATTGATTCCTGCTCTTTTAAAGCGAAAATTACAACTTTCTTACATTATCGCCCAATATTACCTATTATCGCCCACACGAAAAATATTATATTTATCATATTTTCGGGTCCTAGAATTGTTTCCTGCACTTTTAAAGCGAAAATTACAACTTTCTTGCATTATCGCCCAATGTTCCCTATTATCGCCCATCCAAAAAATATCATATGCATCATATTTTCGGAACATAGAATTGATCCCTGCACATTTAAAGCGAAAATTACAACTTTCTTGCATTATCGCCCAACGTTCCCTATTATCGCCCATCCGAAAACTATCATATTTATCATATTTTCGGGATATAGAATTGATTCCTGCTCTTTTAAAGCGAAAATTACAACTTTCTTACATTATCGCCCAATATTCCCTATTATCGCCCACACGAAAAATATTATATTTATCATATTTTCGGGTCCTAGAATTGTTTCCTGCACTTTTAAAGCGAAAATTACAACTTTCTTGCATTATCGCTCAATATTCCCTATTATCGCCCACCCGAAAAATATCACATTTATCATATTTTCGGGTCATAGAATTGATTCCTGCACTTTTAAAGCGAAAATTACAACTTTCTTGCACTATCGCCCAACGTTCCCTATTACCGCCCACCCGAAAAATATCACATTTATCATATTTTCGGGTCACAGAATTGATTCCTGCACTTTTAAAGCGAAAATTACAACTTTCTTGTATTATCGCCCAATATTCCCTATTATCGCCCATCCGAAAAAATTTCACATTTATCATATTTTCGGGTCCTAGAATTGTTTCCTGCACTTTTAAAGCGAAAATTACAACTTTCTTGCATTATCGCCCAATATTCCCTATTATCGCCCACCCGAAAAATATCACATTTATCATATTTTCGGGTCATAGAATTGATTCCTGCACTTTTAAAGCGAAAATTACAACTTTCTTGCACTATCGCCCAACGTTCCCTATTATCGCCCACCCGAAAAATATCACATTTATCATATTTTCGGGTCATAGAATTGATTCCTGCACTTTTAAAGCGAAAATTACAACTTTCTTGTATTATCGCCCAATATTCCCTATTATCGCCCATCCGAAAAAATTTCACATTTATCATATTTTCGGGTCATAGAATTGATTCCTGCTCTTTTAAAGCGTAAATTACAACTTTCTTGCTTTATCGCCCAATATTCCCTGTCATCGCCCACCCGTAAAATATCACATTGATCATATTTTCGGGTCACAGAATTGATTCCTGCACTTTTAAAGCGAAAATTACAACTTTCTTGCATTATCGCCCAATATTCCCTATTATCGCCCACACGAAAAATATCACATTTATCATATTTTCGGGTCATAGAATTGATTCCTGCACTTTTAAAGCGAAAATTACAACTTTATTGCATTATCGCCCAATGTTCCCTATTATCGCCCATCCAAAAAATATCATATTCATCATATTTTCGGGACATAGAATTGATCCCTGCACATTTAAAGCGAAAATTACAACTTTCTTGCATATCGCCCAATATTCCCTATTATCGCCCATCCGAAAACTTTCATATTTATCATATTTTCGGGATATAGAATTGATTACTGCTCTTTTAAAGCGAAAATTACAACTTTCTTACATTATCGCCCAATATTCCCTATTATCGCCCACACGAAAAATATTATATTTATCATATTTTCGGGTCCTAGAATTGTTTCCTGCACTTTTAAAGCGAAAATTACAACTTTCTTGCATTATCGCCCAATATTCCCTATTATCGCCCACCCGAAAAATATCACATTTATCATATTTTCGGGTCATAGAATTGATTCCTGCACTTTTAAAGCGAAAATTACAACTTTCTTGCATTATCGCCCAATGTTCCCTATTATCGCCCATCCAAAAAATATCATATTCATCATATTTTCGGGACATAGAATTGATCCCTGCACATTTAAAGCGAAAATTACAACTTTCTTGCATTATCGCCCAATATTCCCTATTATCGCCCATCCGAAAACTATCATATTTATCATATTTTCGGGATATAGAATTGATTCCTGCTCTTTTTAAGCGAAAATTACAACTTTCTTACATTATCGCCCAATATTCCCTATTATCGCCCACACGAAAAATATTATATTTATCATATTTTCGGGTCCTAGAATTGTTTCCTGCACTTTTAAAGCGAAAATTACAACTTTCTTGCATTATCGCCCAATATTCCCTATTATCGCCCACCCGAAAAATATCACATTTATCATATTTTCGGGTCATAGAATTGATTCCTGCACTTTTAAAGCGAAAATTACAACTTTCTTGCACTATCGCCCAACGTTCCCTATTATCGCCCACCCGAAAAATATCACATTTATCATATTTTCGGGTCACAGAATTGATTCCTGCACTTTTAAAGCGAAAATTACAACTTTCTTGTATTATCGCCCAATATTCCCTATTATCGCCCATCCGAAAAAATTTCACATTTATCATATTTTCGGGTCCTAGAATTGTTTCCTGCACTTTTAAAGCGAAAATTACAACTTTCTTGTATTATCGCCCAATATTCCCTATTATCGCCCACCCGAAAAATATCACATTTATCATATTTTCGGGTCATAGAATTGATTCCTGCACTTTTAAAGCGAAAATTACAACTTTCTTGCACTATCGCCCAACGTTCCCTATTATCGCCCACCCGAAAAATATCACATTTATCATATTTTCGGGTCATAGAATTGATTCCTGCACTTTTAAAGCGAAAATTACAACTTTATTGTATTATCGCCCAATATTCCCTATTATCGCCCATCCGAAAAAAATTTCACATTTATCATATTTTCGGGTCATAGAATTGATTCCTGCTCTTTTAAAGCGTAAATTACAACTTTCTTGCTTTATCGCCCAATATTCCCTGTCATCGCCCACCCGTAAAATATCACATTGATCATATTTTCGGGTCACAGAATTGATTCCTGCACTTTTAAAGCGAAAATTACAACTTTCTTGCATTATCGCCCAATATTCCCTATTATCGCCCACACGAAAAATATCACATTTATCATATTTTCGGGTCATAGAATTGATTCCTGCACTTTTAAAGCGAAAATTACAACTTTATTGCATTATCGCCCAATGTTCCCTATTATCGCCCATCCAAAAAATATCATATTCATCATATTTTCGGGACATAGAATTGATCCCTGCACATTTAAAGCGAAAATTACAACTTTCTTGCATTATCGCCCAATATTCCCTATTATCGCCCATCCGAAAACTATCATATTTATCATATTTTCGGGATATAGAATTGATTCCTGCTCTTTTTAAGCGAAAATTACAACTTTCTTACATTATCGCCCAATATTCCCTATTATCGCCCACACGAAAAATATTATATTTATCATATTTTCGGGTCCTAGAATTGTTTCCTGCACTTTTAAAGCGAAAATTACAACTTTCTTGCATTATCGCCCAATATTCCCTATTATCGCCCACCCGAAAAATATCACATTTATCATATTTTCGGGTCATAGAATTGATTCCTGCACTTTTAAAGCGAAAATTACAACTTTCTTGCACTATCGCCCAACGTTCCCTATTATCGCCCACCCGAAAAATATCACATTTATCATATTTTCGGGTCACAGAATTGATTCCTGCACTTTTAAAGCGAAAATTACAACTTTCTTGTATTATCGCCCAATATTCCCTATTATCGCCCATCCGAAAAAATTTCACATTTATCATATTTTCGGGTCATAGAATTGATTCCTGCTCTTTTAAAGCGTAAATTACAACTTTCTTGCTTTATCGCCCAATATTCCCTGTCATCGCCCACCCGTAAAATATCACATTGATCATATTTTCGGGTCACAGAATTGATTCCTGCACTTTTAAAGCGAAAATTACAACTTTCTTGCATTATCGCCCAATATTCCCTATTATCGCCCACACGAAAAATATCACATTTATCATATTTTCGGGTCATAGAATTGATTCCTGCACTTTTAAAGCGAAAATTACAACTTTCTTGCATTATCGCCCAATGTTCCCTATTATCGCCCATCCAAAAAATATCATATTCATCATATTTTCGGGACATAGAATTGATCCCTGAACATTTAAAGCGAAAATTACAACTTTCTTGCATTATCGCCGAATATTCCCTATTATCGCCCATCCGAAAACTATCATATTTATCATATTTTCGGGATATAGAATTGATTCCTGCTCTTTTAAAGCGAAAATTACAACTTTCTTAAATTATCGCCCAATATTCCCTATTATCGCCCACACGAAAAATATTATATTTATCATATTTTCGGGTCATAGAATTGATTCCTGCACTTTTAAAGCGAAAATTACAACTTTCTTGTATTATCGCCCAATATTCCCTATTATCGCCCATCCGAAAAATATCACATTTATCATATTTTCGGGTCATAGAATTGATTCCTGCTCTTTTAAAGCGTAAATTACAACTTTCTTGCTTTATCGCCCAATATTCCCTGTCATCGCCCCCCCGTAAAATATCACATTGATCATATTTTCGGGTCACAGAATTGATTCCTGCACTTTTAAAGCGAAAATTACAACTTTCTTGCATTATCGCCCAATATTCCCTATTATCGCCCACACGAAAAATATCACATTTATCATATTTTCGGGTCATAGAATTGATTCCTGCACTTTTAAAGCGAAAATTGCAACTTTCTTGCATTATCGCCCAATGTTCCCTATTATCGCCCATCCAAAAAATATCATATTCATCATATTTTCGGGACATAGAATTGATCCCTGCACATTTAAAGCGAAAATTACAACTTTCTTGCATTATCGCCCAATATTCCCTATTATCGCCCATCCGAAAACTATCATATTTATCATATTTTCGGGATATAGAATTGATTCCTGCTCTTTTAAAGCGAAAATTACAACTTCTTTACATTATCGCCCAATATTCCCTATTATCGCCCACACGAAAAATATTATATTTATCATATTTTCGGGTCCTAGAATTGTTTCCTGCACTTTTAAAGCGAAAATTACAACTTTCTTGCTTTATCGCCCAATATTCCCTGTTATCGCCCACCCTTAAAATATCACATTGATCATATTTTCGGGTCACAGAATTGATTCCTGCACTTTTAAAGCGAAAATTACAACTTTTTTGCATTATCGCCCAATGTTCCCTATTTTCGACCACACGAAAAATATCACATTTATCATATTTTCGGGTCATAGAATTGATTCCTGCACTTTTAAAGCGAAAATTACAATTTTCTTACATTATCGCCCAATATTCCCTATTATCGCCCACCCGAAAAATATCACATTTATCATATTTTCGGGTCATAGAATTGATCCCTGCACTTTTAAAGCGAAAATTACAACTTTCTTGCATTATCGCCCAATGCTCCCTATTATCGCCCACACGAAAAATATCATATTTATCATATTTTCAGGTCATAGAATTGATTCCTGCTCTTTTAAAGCGAAAATTACAACTTTCTTGCATTATCGCCCAATATTCCCTATTATCGCCCACACGAAAAATATCATATTTATCATATTTTCGGGTCCTAGAATTGTTTCCTGCACATTTAAAGCGAAAATTACAACTTTCTTGCAGTATCGACCAATATTCCCTATTATCGCCCATCCAAAAAATATCATATTTATCATATTTTCGGGACATAGAATTGATCCCTGCACTTTTAAAGCGAAAATTACAACTTTCTTGCTTTATCGCCCAATGTTCCCTATTATCGCCCACTTGAAAATATCATAGAAATGACCTACTGACAACAAAATTACTGAAAATTCCAACCAAAAGTACTTGCATGTAACATATTGTGCCCCTCTGCAAATTGAAACTTTGCTTTTTTAAGAAGAAAAATGGAAATTTCCAATTTTTTAAAAGCTGCAAACTTCGAAGCTCAGTAGATTCAAAAATAAGGCGAAATTCAAAAATCGAAAAATGTACTTTTTTCACCCCTTAGTTCTAGTTTCTTCATAACAAATTTCGGAATCTTCCGATGAAAAATGAGGGACTAGATAGATTTTTTCGTATTTTGCCCAAATTGGCAATAAAATCGCTAAAAATGGTTTAAACCAAAAAATAAAAAAAAAATTCCTAATGCAGTAGAAGGTTAAAAACTCGCGTTTAAAATTTGGTACGAATCGGATGAAAAATAAAAAAGATATTCCACTTTAACTACTTTGTTAAGAAAAAAAATGGAAATTTGCCAATTTTTAGAAGTTGCAAACTTTGAAGCTCAGTAGATTCAAAAATAAGGCGAAATTCAAAAATCGAAAAAAGTACTTTTTTCACCCCTTAGTTCTAGTTTCTTCATGAAAAATTTCGATATCTTCCGATGAAAAATGAGGGACTAGATAGGTTTTTTCGTATTCTGCCCAAATTGGCAATAAAATCGCCAAAAATGGTATAAACCAAAAAATAAAAAAATTCCTAATGCAGTAGAAGGTTAAAAACTCGTGTTAAAAATTTGGTACGAATCGGATAAAAAATAAAAAAGATATTCCACTTTAACTACTTTGTTAAGAAAAAAAAATTGGAAATTTGCCAATTTTTAGAAGTTGCAAACTTTGAAGCTCAGTAGATTCAAAAATAAGGCGAAATTCAAAAATTGAAAAAAGTACTTTTTTTACCCCTTAGTCCTAGTTTCTTCATAAAAAATTTCGGAATCTTCCGATGAAAAATGAGGGACTAGATAGGTTTTTTCGTATTTTGCCCAAATTGGCAATAAAATCGCCAAAAATGGTTTAAACCGCAAAAATAAAAATATTTCCTAATGCAGTAAAGGGTTAGGAACTCGTGTTTAAAATTTGGTAAGAATCGGATAAAAAATAAAAAAGTTATTCCACTTTTAACGGTCGCGGGACGGACAGACGGACGGACGGACGACACTTGCCCCCATCTGTATAGCCCTGTTGGCTAAAAAGCCAACTGGGCTAAAAAAAAAAGACATCGGATCAAAAATGTAGGACGAGATACATTTTTAATTTTTTTCTTCAAAAATTCCCCAAAAATTAAAAAATCACCCGATCGACTAGAAAAGCACAAGCCGTATGCACGACACTTTAGGGGTGCCTCATACCAAAAATAAATCACATCGGGTCAAAAATGTAGGAGGAGACACATTTTAAATTTTTTTCTTTAAAAATTCCCCTAAAATTCAAAAATCACCCGATCGACTAAAAAAGCACAAGCCGTATGCACGACTCCTTAGGGATGCCTCACACCAAAAATAAATGACATCGAATCAAAATTGTAGGAGTAGATGCATTTTGAATTATTTTCGAAAATTTTGCTTTAAAAATTCCCCAAAAATACAAAAATTGCGCGATCGACTAAAAAAGCACAAGCCGTATGCACGACCCCTTAGGGATGCCTCATACCAAAAATAAATGACATCGGGTCAAAAATGTAGGAGGAGATACATTTTAAAATTTTTTCTTTAAAAATTCGCCAAAAATTCAAAAATCACCCGATCGACTAGAAAAGCACAAGCCGTATGCACGACCCCTTAGGGATGCCTCACACCAAAAATAAATGACATCGGATCAAAATTGTAGGAGGAGATGCATTTTGAACCAAAGTTTACTAAATAAACAACTAACTAACTAACTAACTAACTAACTAACTAACTAACTAACGGACACCGCCCGCAAACCGATAGGAATACCCCAGCTTACGTGTAACGTAAGCTGGGCTAACAAAACAGCATCCAAAGTGTGACACACGGACGGACAGAGAGCAAGACAGACGGACGGCAGTGTGTGACACACGGACGGACAGACAGCAAGACAGACGGACGGCAAGACAGACGGCAAGACAGACAGACGGACAGAGGGCAATTCTACAGACCCCCGGGCTCGCCCGGTTGGGGTCTAAAAATGATACAACAGTCAGGGTCACTTACGAAATGCAAGCACCGGAGAAGGGCTTACATCGAGATGGGGCCAATTATTTCAGTATATATTTTCACTATGCAAGGTAGCATATGCCTAGGATTAATAGTTTCGGAGAACTCGCGTGGAAAGCACCTAAGTCTTATATTGCAGTTATCTTAAAAGATCACAATTTTTGACAAGCTGCCATTTTGGCAATTTTTGGCCCATTTGAAAAATAACACGACGTTGCACAACTTCAATATATAAATTCTCACTGTGCTAGGTTGCATATGCCTAGGGTAAAGAGTTGTCTTTTAGTCGTAGTTGAAATTAGAAATTAACGTTTCGTAAACTGTTTTAATTTTTTAATTTTCCAATTGGTTTAAATCTGCTTGGTGCGATTTTTAATCGAATATATTATTATCTTATAGTTCGTAACTTGTAGTTGTGTTTGTGAAGAAAGGGAGAGGGAGTGTGGAGGATAATGGTCACCAAAAAAAAAAAAATCCACACCATCTTCAAGACCTGGATAAAACGAGTGTAATGACCCGTTTGTCGGATCCCTTCCACATTCGGGTGAAAAGGCGTACGGTAAAACGTGCCTGTCTTGACCAAGTTCCAGATCCGGATAAAAATGTAACGTACAGTAAAACTACTGTAGTGACCAACGTCAGATCTGGATAAGAAGGGCCTACAGTAAACCCCGTTTAAGCGACCACCTTTCAGACTCGGATGAAAAAAAAGACGTCCATTTATGTCTGTTTTAGTGACCACCATCTGTTTTATTTATTTTGAATTTTTACAATGAATCATAGTTATGTTTGCAGAAATGAATATTTTATTTCAGTAATTGAAAAAAAAAAAGGATTTTTTTTTTTGGGGGGGGGGGGGGGGGATTATGGGTTTTAGTCGGAGAGACATTTGTTTTTTGTTTACAAAAACAAGAAACTGAATAGGTATCGATTGAAAGTGTATAATATAAGCCTGTAATCTTATGTTTTGTAGGCACTGGCCGCTCTAGTTTTTCACATTGTTAAAAAATTGCCTAAATGGCGACTTGTTGTGTCCGGTTGGGGTCTGCGCCTTCGACGATGGCTTGTTATGAGTAGATCAGCGCCAGTTCTAATTGCGATTGCATAATTAACAGTTACAAAGTAAAACTTACAATTCCAAATTAGGCCAATCAATCAAAAGCCGGAGAAAATCTTTGAAAAGCAATTGCAGCACAGAACAATAGAATACATAAAACTAGAACCACAGAAAATCAAACTTGTGAACCACAGCACAAAAACAAAATCACGGAAAAAAGTTGCAATTATAAAGTACTCTAATCCATCAAATGCGGTTTTTGTGAAATGCAATTGCAACCATAGATGAATATACTTGTGAATCGAGATAAAAGACATAAAAGCAGTAAAACGTTGACAAAATATAAAACAACCCCCCCCCCCCCCCCCCCCCAAAAAAAAAGCCAAAAAATTAAAATATTTAAAATTGTCTGCAATTTGGATTTAAAAACGGGCCGACTATTTAAAAATGGGTCGCCCATTTATAAATCGGCAACCCATTTTTAAATGTTTAGCCCGTTTATAAACTTAAAAATTTTGCAGCACAATTTATAAATTGTGCAGATTTAAAAATTGTGCCCAACATATGTATTTTCACCGCGCAAGGTTGCATAAGCCTAGGTTAATAGTTTCGGAGAACTTGCGTGCAAACAAAACAGCATCCAAAGTGTGACACATGGATGGACGGACGGACAGACAGACGGCAATCCTATAGACCCCCCTTCCAGGTTGGGGTCTAAAAATGGAAAATAACTGCAATGCCGCACATGTCAAACATATGGCCTGTCTTTGTGGAATAACGAAACAGAATCCGATATTGCTGAGATGAGCAGCGTACAAAATACCGAAGTCGTTATTTGTAATAGTACTTTTTAAAAAATTTTTACAAATCAGAAAAACGAAAAACAACAGCACGTAGCAGCTCCAAAATACGTCTTTCTTTATGAAAGAAAGACATGAAATCCGTCGAATACTTGCTGCGATATAGCGCGAATACAGTACCTAAGTTCACAGTGTAATTACATTTTTTAACTTTGCCTATTTCTAAAATTAAAAAAAAAAACGGAAATAACCTCGCGTCGCACAGCTATGTGGTGTTTCTTTGTGCATTCTTTATTTATCTATCGACACTTGCAGAGATATGGCGTACGAATCACTGTGCAATGTTCTGTGCTTTAGCACTTCTTACTTTTCGTGTAGCCCTAATTTTTTATGGATCATGAACACGGGTAGACCGATACAAACCCCACTATTCGACTTGAATCATTTTGCCTCTTACATGATCTAAGTTGAAACTAGACCGAATTTCGCTTACACCCCAACATTTTTTCAAGGGACTCGAAAGACCCGAAGGACTCAATGGGCGATAATTTTGAATTCCGTGATAGGTGTGATCTCACCCACTGCATCTGCCTAGCTGAGGCAACTGGAGCGGAAGTCAACCCCCCGCTTGTCACCCCTGGCTGGGATCGAATCAGGGAGCTTGGGATTATTGGACCAACACGCTAACCAACTGTCCTAATAGTCACCCATAAAAGAAACAGTTCCAGTTTATTTTCACCGTTTTACGAGATAACACAAGTCACGCAGGACAATATACATTTCCCGAAGTTACCCTTTATGTAACAACGTAGAGGTAATGGAGTTAAATTCTCTAATGGATTCCCAGATAACACCACTGACCTCTAAAATCCAGGTCAAAGTTCAGATCACGAAAGTTATCTTTAATGTAAAGTAGGAACTCGATGAAGTCCGAAAAGGAAGTGAAAATCTCCAACAGTTTCCGAGATAACACAGATCACGTGACCTGCGATCTTCAAAATCTAGGTCAAAGTTCAGATTAAGAAGTCACGGATTCCCAACCCTTGGAGGTAGTTGGAATTCAAAAAATGAGGGGAAGCGATTTTGGAGAGAAGTCTATTTTTATATACATAAATCGTAAATGCTATGCCTTATTTACTCTTTACAGGGGTTGGCGTTTACAAATCAGCTCTGATTTCCTCTTAGCGCCTTCGACAAAAAGGGACCTTTTCAAATACATCTGTCGAAAATGTGACCATGGCCGAAAAGGTCAACGCCAACTATATCTATGGATTCTTCCAGTTCCATCACCTTACACCGGTGGGCCCTATGATAACCTACGATTTGTTATCCACGACCAATTCCCACTGGAGAACATTAATGATTCCACAAAACTGCAAGTTGATACTTTGATATACTCTGATATATGACTAGCTCACTCACTCGACGGACAAATAAGCTTAGCCATTTCAGACAACAACATGCAAACTATGGAACATTGAACAGGACGCCATGGGGAGTGTTAAAATATCTCCTTATAAACGAAACCAGCCAGGCAAAATCGATTACACAATTCTTTCCAAGGCAACGTTTGACCACTTTGTAGGTTAAAATGGATATTAAGCAGATGAAGGATGTCCTCTTTTTTCAAGACCGATATTTTTGCAGGATATTCTGGGCTTGTGTCTACAAAACTGAAGGGCATGTTTAGACGTATTGAGATATCGCACATAAACGAAGATATGTCACAGCAACTACCAAGCCAAATACTGCAGGCGCCAATAACAATTGAACAGTTCCCCCCCGAGCCAGACATTTCAGGGGAAGGCCGACTTAGTAAGTCTCAAATCGCTGGAGTAATGAACGAATCAACCAAAACAAGCTTTAAATTCTTTAATGAAGTGGTGATTAATCATTTTTTGTTTATAGTTCATTTTTTAATTACCCGCCTTTCGGAAGTCGGCGTCTTGCAGCATACTGCAGCAAATCAGTACATTTCGCCATCGGCAACGTTTGCAATTGCGCATTTTCTTTGCGTTTTTTACCAGTTCGTGCCAGCGTCATTTTTAAAATCCCTTTCGTGTTACGGGAAAATTTCTGAAAATGCTAGCACTAGCATTGACCATTATACTGGTATTTGAGGGGTTGGGGGAGGGCTTCAGATGAACTGAGCCTAATTCAATGATTTATGTGCAGATGTTTCCTGCAAACGCAAGCCACAACATGACATGGACGACGCCCCGAGCGTGAAGCGACGGAAGCTCGGGAATAATGACAAGAATACCGCCCCACAAGGCAGGCTCGGGAATGACGACGACAAGAATACCGCCCCACAAGGCAAGCTCGGGAATGAGGACGACAAAAATACCGCCCCACAAGGCAAGCACTCTTTAAAAGCTCTCCTGTTGCTGACTGGTATTTTTTTATTTCGAAATGTATTTCCGAACCGCATTTAAAATAATTACGCGTTATATGGGGAAGAAAATGAGATAAAATTTCTCCATAATATCTGTTTCTTATTATAGATTACAACAACAAGTATGTCTGCAATGTACATTATTTCACCCTATTCAAATTTTAATTTGTTAAGTTGAAAACAATATGACAAACATATCTCAACGCGAAAAAAGAGTCCGCTATACAAAAAACTCAGATGGCGTGAGCCAAAAAAAAGTTACACTGAGAACAAACATTTCTTTCGTTCTCAGAAGAGTGTGGCACGAAGAGAAAACGTGAAGATGAAGGCACAGAGAGAAAAACAAAGAAATGCAGTGAGTGTGGGAATTGCTGAATAAATCAGACCAATTTTTTTCGGGGCTTTTATTATTATTAATAGGGAAGGTCTGAGCTATCACTACAATTTAGGCTTAGTGATCATTCCTTTCAGACCATGAAAAGTGATAAAGCACTTTGAAATAAATGTATTGAAAAATGTGTTATGGGGGCAGTGGGCGGGGTGTGCAGAAAGGAAGTCGCATTGGGAGGTGGGGGGGGGGGGGAGAGAGATGGCAGAGCAGAGGTGCAATGTTCATTCCTGTTTTCACCTGCTTTCATTAGTGAAAGGGCAAGTCTTACTGTACATTCTGTGTCGACATTTCAAGTTAACATCTGACCAATTATTATAACATTTAAACCAAGTTAATACTAATAATTGTCCACCCCCAAAGAATCACGAGATATTTTAAATTCCATGCAAAACGCAACCACCTCTCATCCGGCCTTTATTCCCTTTAACAGCGTACACACTCCGTACGAACAGTTAACATCTGCTGAAGTGATTGCGACGAGCTCAGAATCTATTCAAAGTCTGAATTTCTCGTTCATGATAATTTTTTTACCCTATTGGAATGAGTTCTACTTGTACCAGTTGGCAAGAATATTACTTCTGTAGATTTTTTACGTTATTTATCAACCACATTTCCTTAAATTAGTTTTTATACGTATTTTTCGCCCAGCTTGTTGTTAATTTTTATCACACTACGCATGACCTTGACCTATTTCGGACAATGCCTGTGTTTCAGTGAACCCATTAGCACTCATCACTCCTGTCCGGGAGGGGGGAGGGATGGGAGGTAAAAATTTAATAAATGTTTTATCTATTTCAATACGTAAGAGAATCAACCTCACACAAGTGGTATACCCAACGGTAAACAACTTATGTGAAATGGTTACTTTTGAGTATTAGAAGAGGAATGCACAGATTTTTGAGAAAATTTCACTTTTCTTTGTCTACGAAAGCCTCATTATTGATAAGAGAAATGGCAAGTAAACTTTCCACGCAAAACGTCTCCCTTTAAATGCTTCATTGTTGTGATTTCATTTAGAGCATAAAAAAGACGAAGTAAAGAAAGAACCAGCAAGTGACTACACTAAAATATAGAAGCTGGTAAATGAAGAAATCTTCACAGAAAGGAATGGTATGGTGAGAACTTGGAACAAAAGCATGCCGTTACGCCGTTTTGAAACTATTTGGCTTTTGATTCCTCGGGGCTAATTTCTGAGAAAAAAAATAAGAAAATATGTACAGCATTCCCCATTTACGCCGAAAGTTTTCAAATCGAAGTGGTCTACTCCGATAAGGCACCCCGTCTTAACTGGGACTTTCATACAGCTTTTAATATTCAAAATTGATTTTTACGTTTCGAAATTTTGTAACGAGGCAGTTGAATTGAACTAAAATTTCTAAAAAAGTACGCAGTTCTATTCTTTCTGACAGAGTAGCATAGCAGGATAGAGTAACCTCGGGAAAAAGATGAACATTAAACATTGTATCATTTAAAATAAGAATTCTGGAGCAAACAAAGACCAGATATTTCTGGAATAGACAACCGGTAACTCAAATATCAATAGACAAAAAAATCTTTCTTTTTCCTGTGCCAAAGGGCAAAAATATGTTGAAAAATGTCTGATTTTTTCTTCAGGCGAAAGGAAGTTTAAACTATTCCAAAAATTGAATTAAAATTTGGCTGGTTATTAAAATGTCACTAGTTAACCCATCAAAATTTTGAATTTTTAAAACTGTTTTTATTTTTCAGTATTTTTCACGCTAATTTATAAGACAAAAAAATTGTTTATGTAGTTTACAACCTAAACTGATGAAATAATGAAACAGTTTTGATTTCTGTGACAGTCTATCTATCGGTAGTCTTCAGGAATTGCCTACCACAAAACGTCTGGTTTCTTATTTCTTTCAGAATGCTTGTTTCAAATAAGGTGTTCTTAATTCATGTAATACACAAGTAACCTGTAAAACTGTTTATAATGATTGTAGGATAGCTTATATTCACGAAAGTAGTTTGTCATTATATTCGATAGGCATAGTTGATTCCAGGAAGTAGTTAATTATTAAGTAATATTACTTCATACTGGAAATACTGTATATATTTTATATTCAAGAAAGTAGTTTTTTTCACTTAGCTCACGAAGCGCCCTGCTTCATGGGCTTTGGAAATCATTTTGAGATGAAAAACGATTTAACTGTGAGTTACTGGTCAAGAGTTCTTATATTCTTGTGAGATAATTACATGGGTTTTCTTGAAAGTGAAATATGGAAGGTACTGGTAAGAAAGCTCAGCTTAACTTTTTTTGAAAAAGCGTTCTTTTGGCCCAATTTAATTGATGGAAAAGAGCTAATGCACACCACAGACGCCGCCAGCAGCATCGCTACGGAAAGAAAATTCTAGTCTGTTCTGTCATTACTCAAACCCTCATTGGTAAATACTTTGTAAATCAACCTACTATTCAGTGTTCGTTTTTACGCCTATTTTAGAATTTTTTACAGACACGGTCCCACATTTTTTTTTGGTAGTCCATGTGCTGCTTTGCTTAACAAATATGCCGTTTTATTTAACCATTTTTTTTCTCAAGAAAATACACAAGTTTTCAAAACCACAGCGCGAATGCTGCCATCTGATTTTTAAAAGGCATTTTGACAAAATGTTTGGATAAATATTCTAGTCTTTGAAATCGACTTTTGGTCATTTTGTAACTGGGTAGAGAGTCTCAAATTGCAAAAAAGTCAGGGCTAGCGGTCACGAATCACAGTGGTATTGTTAATGCTAGCTTCATACATTAAGTGAGACTTTGTTCAATATATCAAAAAAAAATTCCGAAGCTGTATTAATTGGCAATAAATTGTGAATAAAAAATTCTTTCTTCCACTGGCTATTCTTTCTCTTTCTCTCTCTGTCTCTGCTGTTGTCAAAAAAACCCCCAATATCTCACTCATAAAAACAAGCCATCGAAGGCGCACAACCCAACCGGACACAAGTCGCCATTTTGGCAATTTTTTACTGATTTGAAAAATAATACGAGGTTGCACAACTTCAATATATATATATTCACAGTGCAAGGTAGCATATGCCTAGGAGAAATAGTTTCGGAGAACTCGCGTGGAAAGCACGCAAGTTTTACATTGCAGTAATGTCGAAAAATCACAATTTTTGACAAGTCGCCATTTTGGCAATTTTTGGCCAATTTGAAAAATAGCACGACGTTGCACAACTTCAATATATATATTTTCACCGTGCAAGGTAGCATATGCTTAGGATAAATACTTTTGGAGAACTCACGTGGAAAGCACCCAAGTCTTACATTGCAGTTATTTCAAGAGATCACAGTTTTTGTGACAAGTCGCCATATTGGCAATTTTTGGCCAATTTGAAAAATAACACGACGTTGCACAACTTTAATATATATATATATATTTTCACTGTGCAAGGTAGCATATGCCTAGGATAAATAGTTTCGGAAAACATCTCGTGGAAACAAAACAACATCCAAAGTGTGACACACGGACAGGCGGACGGACGGCAAGACAGATGGACGGACAGACGGCAATTCTATAGACTCCCGGGCTCGCCCGGTTGGGTTCTAAAAATGATACAACAGTCAGGATCACTTACGAAATGCAAGCACCGTACAAGGGCTTATATCGAGATGGGGCCAATAATTTCAGTATGACGAGTATGATACATGAAGTTTTTATAGATTTTTATACGAAGTATGCTGTCACTCCTTTACTCCACACGCCGACACACAATCCTAGCTTTTCATTCTATTCAGAGAAATCCAAAGTGTCCAGCGATTATGGCCCTGTTTTTGTATTTCATAAACGATGATGAACATAACTATAACATCAAAGCATAAAAGATTTGTTACACATAAAACCTCTTTGAGACACATAAACAGATATAAATATATATCTCCTATATATATACTGAGGTGCTTAAAATTTAAAGTGTTATTAATTTCACAATGTTCCAGAAAATCCGAATGTAATGTCCCGTCACACAGCTCCACTGTAAAGGTATACTTTCTCCATCAGTATATTTGAATTCCTTGACTGGTTACCGAAACATCGCGCATACAAGCCAATAAAAGTACAAGTTAATAAAGAGAAGATCTGAAAATTTTCAACGTTTAGAATCTTTGTTTAGAAAGTCCAAATCCAACACCTTGCCGCGCAGCTTCACTAAACGTGCTTCCACGTGCGGAGAAAAGAAATGAATCCTATAGGGTGTGTACAAACGTATATAGGAATAAGTTTCTTGCTTTTTAAAAAAAAAATTTTTAATTAATTTTTTTTAAATACAATTTTTGAGAACCCCCCTCCCCCCATTCCCGTCTCCCAACTCGCCGTACAGCACCACTAAATGGTGTTTTTAGGTGTAAGAGAAGAATTGAATTCATTGGGCGGTTTCTGAATCATGGTAGGTACAAACCTATACAGGAAAAGCGTCGACTGACAAACAGACAGACCTAGATACTAGTTCCCTATCTTCATGTGTGAGGGGCATTCGGACGGACACATCAACCTATATCTTTGTTTCCCAAAAGTCTGGGGGTCGGGAGGGGAAAACGAGGAAAAAAAGGCGTGTTAACAATATCAGAATCTTCCAAACTGGCAAAGAATAAGAGATAACTGATAAGCTGATAGGATAAGCTGCTTTAACAGGTCTACCGCAAGACAATATCTCTGGAATGGCATGGCAAAGAACGCAGTACCTTCTTTTGCCAAAGCACAGTATGGCAAGCAAGGATGACGCGGCTCCAAGCAACACGGTCACGCCTGAAAGGTGATACAGATTACTGAGGTACGTCTGTAGTAACCCTGGCAACGCCAGCCTCGTGTCAAGGTCACTCTTCTGCTGCAAGGTCACGGCCGTTGCTGCCAACAGTATGAGCGCACAAAGCAGTGACGTGTAGCGCAACAACCGCACGTGCATCGGAGCTGAAAGCTGGCAAAGTAAATGAGACTGAAACAAAGAAACAATACACACACACTGCATCAGATACAAATACTACGGTAGCAGGCAAGTGGACAGCAGACGTTCGTTAGTACGTACACGGCATTTGTAATTATTCATTAAGTACAGAACTTACACACTTTCTATCAACTAATATGATAGGAACCGTTAACATTTATTACAATATTTTATTCTGATATTCAGTATTTTGATATAAGCACTTATGTTTTTTTTTTTAATTCAAATATCTTCCAAACAGCAGTTACTGCAATGTTTTAAACTGAATACGATTCAGAATATACTGCAAAGAATGATCAAGTAAGTCAACAAACGCTGCATAGAGAGTTGTCCGCGTCACTGGCATTCATACTGAGATCTGGGTTCGGCGAGGGCGGGGCCAACGCTTGGACCTTTTCCCACAGTTGTTCATTTTGTTCAGTTAAAACCTGCAGTCCAAAAACCACACGGGATATTCTAATCTAAAGTAGACTAAATTCCGACGTTTTCTTTTTCAATACGATGTCACTGTTTTTACATTAACTGACCTAGTCAGTTCTATTAGTGATCAAATTGTTTTTGCTTGATTTACACGATTGCTCAAAGTGAAACGCCCCACCCCCTTCCCGAAAACTTTTTTTCGCCCGACACAACAGTTAATCGCATCACAACCCTGTATCGTATCTAAAAACTTGTGCAGTACAAAATATATATATAAATATACATAAGTGACACTGTCAAGAAAGCGCTCGTGAGTTAGGACTATTATACCCTGGCTACTTTCAGATTGCAGGGATGACACAGTCTGTACACCTCATCCAGATGTCTCTTATACTGCTCCACCTCCATGTCAAAGTTCATCTGTGTGAAACATTCATCAGTTCATTATTAGAAAACCTCACTTAAAATAAGACATAGCAGGTACAGACTGTTTATCTGTGACTCACGAAGCTTCCTCTTACAAACAAATCGTTCAGACACTCACTTAACCAACCCTTTTTTTTTAATTTTCTTTTTCCTATTATTTTTTAAATCTGAATTAAAAGCATAAACATTTGAATGAACAGATTACATGTTAAGAGTAAATCGCCACCCTTGCTGCGCATTACTCAGTAGATGCCTGTTATTGCGTTCATGTACAGCATTTCCCAACTCATTAAGTATTCTACTGTATTTCGACACTGACCCTTCACATTGATTTTTACGAACTATTTAGAAGGTTCTTAATGGGGAAGGCGTTACTGGAATCTGCTGTGACATGTGCCGATTTCTAACCTCATTGAAAGGGACAAAGCTGGCCAGCTGCTTGGTCTTTAGTAGCTGGTTTCTATTGCAAGCATCGCAGAGAGTGGGGTGGCTGTCGTTCAGCCTGGCATTGTGGTGCCTTTCCGCTGTGATCGGGTGGTTTAGCTCTTCTCTTTGCTGCGCTGGTATGGCCTTGTTGTAATCTCCATCCTTATACCATTCAAATATCTTAAAGCGACTTGACTACTTTTTCAGTATTGCCGTGGCTACATGGTTGCTCAATATTTGATTGATCTATCAACTACCGTTTATCTAATCAACATTTCAAATTTTCACAGGGGAACATCAGTCGGTAGCCCTGTTAACTGAAATACTTATGAAGACGTAACAATATTTTACTTACATTTTGATCCCATTCAAATGGAAGGAGGGGGAGGGGCACAGATAAAGCCTAAAAATGCGCACTGGTGTGTAGGTCAAAAGCGCCAAAAATTTAAACTGCCTCCGGACAAATGTGCCAAAATTTTTAAGACATTTGAGCGAAGCCATATTACGCATCGATCAAGATGTTACATCATTTGAGTATGGACGGCAAGTGCATTCAATCCCTCTTAGGCGTCCAAGACGCCCTAACTTGGGCCCGGAAGACCCTGTTGGGGTTCTTAAAGCAATGCAAGGAAGAAACAAATAAGAATAACATCTTACAACTTTTGCTTGTGCTATCTTTTGTAACTATGAGGAAATCTTTTATTTCTATTTTCCTGATTATCAATCAAAGAGAGTCGACACGTATTGGCTAAAAAAGGCATCGGAGTTAGATTCATTTTGAAAACATCATTTGAATAAGACACAACTTGGAATTTAAACAAGCATGTCCAAGGACATTACCCAGCCGAGTTACCAAACAAGGAAAGACAGAAAAACTCGGAAACGAATACTGTTAGGCCAAAAAACGAAGTATGTAAAATGCATTTAATTCGAATTTGGAAGCTAGCCTGAAAAGGGATGTTGGAGAGGTTTTTTGACGATTCACATATTTACCGACATTTACACAATTTTACAAAATTTTTAAAATTTCACGATTTCGGCATTTTTTTTTTTTTTTTGTCATGTGCAAAAAAAAGCAAAGTCCAGGTGGAGAAGCACCTAAGAAACTTTCGATTAAAATTTTACAACTATTTGAAAATGAATAGTTTGACAATTCAGTTATTTACTAGCATTTGTTCCAGTTTTTGCCAAACTTCAAAGTTCCGCCATTTCGGCAGTTTGTGGCGAACGGCGAAAAAAAAAAATAGCCTGCCAGGCGAAACCCTGGGGAACATCCCTGCGAAACATCTAAACGACTGGAGTAAAACTGTAGGAGGAGTAGCATTTTAAAAACAGGTCAAAACGGGTACAAAAAGTGCCGCCATTTTGTCAGTTTTTCGTCAATCGTCAAAAAAAGTAATAGCCAGGTGGGAAACCACACAGAAATATCAAAACGATTGCGTCATATCAAAACGATTGGAGCAAAACTATAGGAGGAGTAGCATTTTAAAGAAACAGTTTAACATACGTACATACATTCAAGCCCCCTAGTGATACGACTAACCCAGTCCGACAAAGTCGGCTGGGTTAAAAAGAATTAAACTGGAAATAGAAATTCTGGATACACATAAAGGAAATCCAGGATTGTTGTACCAAGCTTATGTCACAAAGCTTATGCCACAAAAAATAGACATATTTCTCGGATATGCTCTTGTAACCGCAAGAAACAGCTAAGCTCGCATGAAAACAGACAGCAGCTAAACTGTTGTTATTGAACTAAAATCAGAACATAATCATGAAGCTTTTGAGCGCTAAAACGAACGGGACACAGTAAGGATACAAGTAAAGCGCAAAGCCTTAGACGACATCAGTTCACGACCAGTTAAGGTATTGAGAACTGACAATACCCCTGCAGAACAATTGCATGGAGAAGACCCGAAAACCGACGAAGGATGTATACAGATAAACAAGCAGGAGTGAGCGGATTTTTCTTGAGAATGACAACTTGGAATTCTAATTTTTGCTAATGATACGAACTCAAAAGTATTTGTGCCGTAAAGGACATTTTCATGGATGACATCTTCAAGTGTTGCCCTCGTTTCTTCAGCCTACACCATTCACGGTTACAGCAAAGGGAATTATGTACCTATGGTTTACATCTTATTGCCTGGAAAGTCCCAGGATATATGCCAAAATGCCACATTACTCAAGACACACTGTGACGAAAGGGGCATGACCTTCAACCCTGAAGTGGTCCTATGTTGATTTCGAGATGCCAATTATGAAAATCATTAAAGAATTGTTCCCTAATGCCAGACTACAATGCTGTCGCTTTCACCCTGAATAAACACGGTGGCGTAAAATACAAAGTCTTGGATGCAATGACGAATACGAAGGGGAACACAGATGTTGGAAAGTCGCTTCATTTATGTTCTACCTTTCCTAGCTCCAGATGAAGAAGGAGACAGGCTGCCAGAAAACAGCTACTGTCAGTTATTTGCAGACTATCTCACACAAAATTACACCGACAACGTTGCTAAATTTTCGCCAGAGTTGTGGGCCGAAGTGCCATCTGACAAACGTAGACCAACAATGGACTGGAAGGATTCCATAGAAACTACAATTCGCTGTTCTGTCACCCAAAGTTTTCTATTTTCTTGTTTTTGTTTTTTTCTTTTCTATTTTTCGACGCTATTCGAAAGACTCAAACTTCTGCGTATATAAAGATTCGCAGCTTGGACGACACGAAGCCTCAAACGAAGACAGAAAAAAACCTAAAACTGAAGCCGTTCTGAAGCTCTACAACAAGCCTGCAAAGAAAGAAAAATCTCGACCTTATCATATTTCTGCCATGGGGCACAAGTATAAAGCCCGAATGGACTTCCAACGGGCGTAATAGCGATGCGGACTGTACCTTTCAGATAAGCGAAACTACTCTTTTGATTTAATTACATAATACTATAGTTCTAAATTTGGCGTTTTTGACCTGCAGTTCTAGGCAGGGCTGGTATGAAATATTTCGAATGAAATATTTCTTGAAATATTTCGTGAAATATTTCACTGTAAAAATTTCAAAAATTTCACATGTTTTGAAATTTTTAAATAAGAAATAAGTTGGACATCAAGAATACCAAATACTGACGGATACCTATCCACGGACATTCATCTTAAGTTGTCCGTTAATACACTGCGTTGGCATAACTCTATCAGTAAACAATGCAGCCACAGAAATCCAGCGGGGTCTATGACTTTTGAGTAGCAAAGCTAGCAGTTGCTGGCCTACAGCACCGTTGACACATCTACTCCGGGTATCTGAGCGGGTGTTTCTAAGGGGTGGGAAGAGAGGCAGGGGGGTTTATAGGAACTGCTGAAAGGGGGCGCACTGTTAACGGCACAGGGGAAAGAGGTCGGATATGTACATAATAGGTCAAACATATACCTGACAATATGTTAGCTAAATAAACAGGGAGCAAACTTGAGTTTGCTTCAAGTTTAGCACTGTTTGAATAGTCACCCTTAATTCTGCAATTAAGCGGTGTTTCCCATTTAAATGAGAAAAGGCTTTGCCTTTATCCGGTTTACGGTAAAGCGGTATGCAATTATCCCGTTAAAAATACATAATTTTATGCAATCAACCGATTTGTGCGTTTAGTCGGTATGCGATTCTGTCATTTTATCTGTCTGCATTTTTGACGGTGGTATTTGTTAAATTAAACGAACAGATATTACACATAGCCTGGAACTGTGTGCTTTTTCTAATGTGGTTTGAAATATTTCAAAAATTTCAATATTTCTGAAATATTTCAAAAATTTCAAATTTCATGAAATTTTTAAAAATTTCGAAATTTTTACCAGCCCTGGTTCTAGGCCCTTTTGGCTTCCTTATTTGGCGCTTTTGTCCAACCGGTTGGCGTTTTTGTCAAATTCGGGTGTAAGGCCCAGTATACAAATTAAACTGCAATAGCTGGGATGGGAACTTTCGGCCCTACAAAAGACGCACCTTCGAAAAGCCGTTATACTGCTCGCAGTGCGGACAATCCCAGCAATTGCGGTTCCCTGTCGGCACCGTCGTGTTAGTGTTGCAGAACCAGCAATTCACAGTGACGACACGTCTGGCCTGCCAGGATCTATGAACAACGAAGTGAAAAGGAATGCGAATACACATAAAAGCGAATTTTTATAGGACTTCGGACAATACTGTACATGACTGGTTGATTCGCAAATCAAACTTTTTTAATGCTGACCGGAATTGCGAATTATTCGTAATCAAAACCAAGTTCATTGGCCTCGCGAAAGTAAAAATAAAGATTTCATATTGAAGGTCTATGAATGGTTGGGGGGTAGGGGGTGGGAATCATTTACATGGGAAATGTCCTGTATTGGGAAAACCTGTTCCCGTTTTTTCGAAATGTGTTTTGAAAATGCAAAATTGTTTGACAGCTAGGGTTGTAAAATTTGAAATCGTAGGACAACTGGACGTCATCGTTGCTAGATGACTGTTTATTTACACAATTAAAATCCCAGACCCCAAGACATGCCGCATTGGTTATGTAGTGTGTTTTGCTGGAGGAGAACGTCTTTTATGCAAAATTGATTGGGAAAAATTCAATGAAACTAAATTATATGAATTATATGAAATAAAAATTCAAAATTTTAAAAATTTTTTAGTTTGGATTATTTCATGAAACACTTCACAGGCCATTAATAGTCATAGACGCGTTACTATATCAGCCACATCGTTTTGCTGGACGTTACTGTGATACGAGCCCCGCCGTTTTCATTTGAGGACCCCTTTTTCTCATTTGAAGCCCGAGTTTACGAGGCTTTCAAATGGGAAAACAAGAGCCTCAAATGACAAGCCATCGTAGAGGGCACAGCCCCCAACCGGGGCCACATACATGTATAAGGCCCCCAATCACTGTGGACTATATTCCAAGTCAGTAACAGAAATGTAATTTGACAAAGTTTACGTAACAAGTAAGGTAGGTGAGACGGGAATTACGACACGAAAATTTGAATAAAACTGTAAAATCGTAAATAGTTAATTTTGGCTGGATTTGGACATTACATGGCGTTGGATTAATAACTCCAAAAGCTAGGTCAAACGTTTGTGATACTGGTGATCCGGGACTGTTGTAATTTCTTATTTTAATTGCAGAGTAAGAGCTTTTTTGTACATTTTCTTGGTTTATATACCTAAACTTTCCAAGTCTCATGGTGAACTTCAAAGTGGGGCCAAGGTCACCAAAGAATCAGGTCGAGAGCCTTTTATATAGAAACGACACACCAAGTTTGATTGAAATCCACCCAGGACTTCTTGAGATTTGGTGTTCACAAGGTACATTTTATTCATTCACATCCCTAAAATTTCCCACGGCGACCTTCAAAGTGGGGTCAAGGTCACCAAAACCTAATCAGGTCGAGAACCTTTTATATAGAGGCCACACACCAAGTTTGATTGAAATCCACCCAGGACTTCTTGAAATATGGTGTTCACAAGCTTTTGCACACGGACGGACAGATAGACGGAAGCCGATCCTATAGCCCCCTCCGGGTTCCCCAGTTGCGGGCTAAAAACGTAGGGCTTCAGGTCACATTAATGTTACAACAACACGATGTGATTACTATTTATGTTAATATATGTGAGACGCTTGGCTTGCCCCTTTTTGTGGGAAACGCCCAGTACTAAATGAAAATTACTCCCTTTTAACGAAATTGGAACTCAAAACATTCCACTTTGCGAATTTTTTACTTTTGATCACGCAAAGTAACACATGTGATACCAAGTGCCTCCCTCTTCTTAAAAAAAAAAACAACTAGAGCTGCCACTGCACAACAACATTGGTGTTCCCGAGCATGTAAAACATTTTTATAGCCACCCATTCCCGTTTTGTTTTTGTAAACAAAAACAAATGTTTGCCCTGAGAGCCTCTCCTCTCCTTTTCCATCACTCGCTTCTCCTTCGGTTTAGAAAGTTTCATTTTGATAATTTTGCACTATATCGGAATTATAAGACTTTTACCTCATATAAATATGCATGAATAAAAATCTGATGTCCCAGAAGTCGTGCTACGTAACACCATTATCCTATTTCTGAAAGGAAAAGTATGCAACCAGAGTTGTACGCATCGTTGTTCTCATTTTCTATAAATATCCAGGTGCAGCTGTAGTAATGTGCAATATGGCTACCACAAACTGGGCTTATAATCTACGTCTTTCTAAAATTTAGGTTTAAATATTGTTGATGCAAACTGGTTTTACTGTAAGCCTTTTTATCCGGATCGGGAAGGTGTTAACCACATGGGTTTTACTGTACTTTTTTCATTCCGGTTTCTGTGTTGGTCATGGACAGGAAGGCTTTATTTACGTCTTTTTACACGTCGCTATTCATTATTTCATTGGTGATTTTTTTTTTGCTTGCCGTCACGCCCATCCCCCGTCATTTAATGTAGGCACGGTTCTGAACGCAACCCTAACTCCTTTTCCCCTTTCATTGTAGAGCACTTTATAGGTTTTTATCTGGGTTACAACAGGCAGGTTTCACTGTTCGTCTTTTTATTCGATTCAGGAAGTTTGTCGCTAAAAACAGGTTTAACTGTCCAGGTTCAGGAGGTGGGAACAACAAACAGGTTTTAGTGTACGTCTTTTTGAAAATGAGGGTGTTGAGGGTGTTGCTACAAACAAGTTTTACCGTGGTCTTTTTCATCCCGGTCCGGAAGGTAGTCGCTACATAGCCAATTCCCGATTTGGCTCACCCTTACCTTGCCATCTATTGTAGGCATATTTGTCTCGAAATAGAGAGCTGCTTGTCATAACAGAAGATACCAGATGGCCCACTTAAAAAGTGAAAATAATTGATACTGTAAGCAAATATTACATAATCACTCCCATATATGGGATAACTTTGCAGGCAAAACGACTTTCTCATCAGCCCACTTATACTAATAGATACTCCTGCAAAGGCAAGCAAATACGACCATAACAGAGAAAGCCCACAGAAAATCATGTCATGTTGTGTCCTGCTCTATATAAATCTTCCTTTTCACGCTTTATTCATCACTGCAGCCATGTGAACAGCAACATCGTTTTTGTCAGCGACCAAAATTCTGCCTGCCCCCATCCCTTCCTCCTCTAATGCTTACGTCAGCGTATGTATGCCATATTCTTGCACGCCCAATCTCTCCCCCTCATCCCACACACACACACACTAGTATCGCATTTTACTGTATAAATTGCGATCTTGCCCGCCCCTTCCCCATCTTCCGTCTCTGTCGCAATAATGTCCTACAAGTAATATTCTTGTTATGTTTATGCTGTGTCTCACTCCTTGTATAATTACGCAAGGTATATGTATGGCATGTTTTCTCTTTGTATTATTATTATTATTATAATTATTATTATTATTATTGGTATCCGGACATAACGGCGACGGCCAAAACGGCGACGGCCAAAACGGCGACGGCCATAACGGAGAAGACCAAAACGGCGACGGCCAAAACGGCGATGGCCAAAACGGCGACAAGTGCAACCCCGGACAAAACGGCTACGGAGTTTTTTCAAAAGTTTATGCTTTAAAACGCTAATTTAAAAAAGAACAACAAAAAGTAACAACGTTACCAACACAGTTTATTTAACTATCAGAGATAAATAAATTTGAACACAGTGCAGCATTTATCCCAACGTGCCCTTCCTGCCCTCCCTAATCACCTCCTTCCTGTCACCAGTCACTGTCTCAGTAATCCGCTCAAGGAATGACTTACTCACTTACTTTTTCTCAGGTAAAACTGAAAATTATTTTCTCAGGGAAAATAAAATTTAATCTTATCTTTCATTGGTGTGGATTCGTATATAATAACAGCATTTCACATAACCGGTACAGATCAGCTCATTAAGGCGATTAAAACATCGGTCTTTCATTGCTGATAATCCGAAGTCCTTTTAGCGGCATTTTTATTTTGCCTTTTATTGATGTGGATTCACGTGCAATAACGGATTAGGTGGCACGGTCGCTAAATGCAATTGTCTTTCAAAATGTACTTATTTACCCCCCCCCCCCCCCCCCCCACCCAAGCACGATGGATTATCGTATAATTGCAATTAAGAATATATGAGAAAATAAGTGTTAAATTATCCATTTTATTTTGCCCTCAAAAATTTAAATATTGGTTCAAATTATACTTATCTTCAAGTAGAAATGAATTGATTTATCTGGCAACATTATTCTTTGTATTTTGATTTTCAACATTAAATTATTAATCTTCGACGCCGTTTTGTCCAGGTTTGCACTTGTCGCCGTTTTGGCCATCGCCGTTTTGGCCATCGCCGTTTTGGTCTTCTCCGTTTTGGCCGTCGCCGTTTTGGCCGTCGCCGTTTTGTCCGGGATTCATTATTATTATATAGTCTTGTTAGTATTTGACCTTTGGTACCTTGTGTGCCTCCAATTGCGTTATTTGTATCTTCACGTATTGTTTAATCGAGAAAACCTAAAACCTTCCCACGTTATTCCAGTTCAATTGACAGTATTTTGCCTGATTCTGTGCTAGAGATGGACGTCGTAGTTGGATGGAAGCAACCGCTTAAGTTTTAACTTAATATATCTCTCCGCCAGAGCTACGAAGGCTCCCATTGTTCAGCTAACAAGGGTACATTTTGTACGTTTTGAAGCTCGAATCCTACATACCAGTCCTTATCGATCAAATATTCACTGACTGTCCATGTATAATATACCTGTTTTGCAAAAAAGGCACAATTTCTGATAGACACTTTATCTTTATTTCTTTGTCAAAATGGAGAAAAATCCGGGTTTTAAATTTCATATGATGAGAGTCATGTGATCAGAAATTTAAAGAAGGGGATGATGTGTGTTTTGTAAAATATATCCTCAAGGAATTGAAAGATGCAGGTTTAACTTTATTCTGCATACTCGCAACATTGAACTTGTAATTTCTTCCACGCTTTTCGAAATATCAATTCAGAAGTTTTGGGCGTATAATTCAAAAAATTTCTTTAACAGTTTCATGCAATAAACCGTGCTCCCTGTATGTAAACAAATATCAAATTATTGCGGAAGATTCGTGGTTATTTCAATATTCCTTATTAAAGAAAGCGTAGCCTGTAATCCGTGTATACAGTATGTACAGCAGGCACTAAGAAAACGGCAAATTTATAAAATTCCAATACGGGTTGTAAGTGTACCAAAATGTTCAGAATAGGATTCTGGGCAACTTTCGTGTTTACACTTGTTTCAGTGTTTGAAGTGTTGACCATAGTCAGTTACTGTGGGCCAAAGAAAGCTTAACACAAAAGTGGTACCAGTACCCTACAACCGTCCGCCACTTTTGGGTGGTTTTTCAACGATTACTTTTTTGTCTTCGATGTAATGGAGTACCCCTTTGGAATGTCGAAAGTGTAGAATTTTAGACATGTTTCCAGAGAATTAAAAAGCAAACAGTAGTGTTTGTGCTGAGTTATAGGGAAATTAAATATTTCGGGGCAAAACATTTTTGGACAACTTTCATCCGCCATGTTATTTTGTCATCCCGAATTCTAAGAATTTGGCGAAATAATTTATTAAATTACCACATAAACAACTAATATTAAAAGATAAGGTATACCAAAATACCGAATATGAACTGGTTTGGGTTGTCCTACCATTTAAAGGGGTGTTGTTTTATTTAGCCGACCTCTCGGGTGATAATTGGCGAGACAAAAATGACAATTACGGGATAAATGTTGTTTTCCAGAATGGTGAACTTGCATGAACACTGGCGAAAGACACCGGTTACTGGTATATCACTGCCGTAATACTCTGACGGCCTTAAGCAAACGCTAATAACCTAGTACAAAATCGCTACAAGAGGGTCTTCAAGTGGGCGCAGTTGACGTGTACAGATACGCTTGCGACGAACGCAAAAATATGTTGAAATAAAACGCAAAAAGTTGCAATTTTTTTATTGCGACTTATTGCATTTTATTGCATCTAGCCGCGATCCAATATTTCAGAGGACGCGTCCTGAGCATGCAATATGTTGCGATTTATTTTATACTGATGATAAGCTTACACCTTAAGCAAACATTCACACAAGCGATTTAATCCCCCTGCGCATTCAATGCAGTTCCATGTACTCTATGCAAACAAGTCAAAGTTTCAGATGTATGTGTAATATGCTGTATTTGTGTTTAACGTTATTGTATATGTATATGTACATGTGTAATTGCTATATATCGAGTAATTGAAGCGGTTAGCCCATGCCCCAGTAGCCGAGCTGCTTCTTGGACGTTACTGAACATACACATCCAGCAAACGTTTGTGTAAAAGGGACTGGTATGCAGGATTCGGGCTCTGACGGAGATACATACGGAGTAAAAGTAGCTACACCAGCTCACATATGGTGATCAGAATATACGAGTACAATAGAAAATAGCAATCTGGCCTTCCTAGGGCACATTTCCCTTTCTGCCACTCTTCTCAATTTCCAGCCTGGGACTGTTACCATTCGGTCTCTCCCCCTCCCTCCTCCACCTTGAATCTGCCAAATACAAGTTAGAGACAGTAACTATGATAAAACTGTGATTAAACTATGATAAAACTTTAATGATTTAGGGGAAAGATCCCTTAACTTACACAGAACAAATATATGCCACTGGCAGAAGAGGTCTACCCAAATATTGCTAATACAAAACACAGCGAATTCCTGGTGTACAGACAATAAAACCCGCATAAGTATAAATTGTATTTCTTAGGCAAACAATACTCAAGTTTGGGAAATAAAATGACGGTCTGCAACACATTTCTCATTCTATGCCATCCTTCTCAGGGCTTTACAATAACGACTGCCCCACCTGCCAGGGCAGGTGAAAGGCCTGGTGGGACAGGTAGACTCGCCCGGTTAGCTGCCCCACCTGGCAGGTAGATCCGTTCGGGGGAGGGGGGGCGTTGCGTGACATAATACCTTAACAATATACTTGTCAAGAACGAGACTGTAGTCATTGATTAGTGTCCGCCAGCTGCACCTGACCTACAAACTAGCCACTGGTACGTTGCCAGTTTCTGTGTTGGTGCTGGACTGTGCCTGGACATGCGCCAGATATAACGTCGCGTCACTTGTGATACAATAATTGAAGAATAATATGTAAAATTATCAAAGTTAAGAACTTAAAAATGTCTTTAGATAAATTTGGATTTAGAGTTATTTTAAAGACTGAAAATGAGAAAACATATTCCGAAGAAGGTACTGAAGAAGAAACTTCTAGCACCAAAGCTAGCAAATACGTTAAATACGATGTCAAGCGGTCACGACAATTCATGGAAAGATGGAAAGTTGATTTTCATGGACTGTTTGAGAAAGATGGAAAACTTTATCGTGATACATGTATCAAATATGGACCTGGAGCTCCAGTAAAATCTAGCTTTGCTCTTGGAATTGAATCTTTTAGACATTCAAATATTAACAGTCACTTTGTCTCCAACGAACACAGGTTGGCCCGCTGTGTTTTTGACCCACTGGAATGCTCTGATGATAGAGAAAACCTGGCCCGACACGGCACAGCAAATTTAGAATTGCTCTCAATATGACATATCATTTTGAACCACTGCTTAGAAAGTTTGACAAAGAAGATCTTTTTCATGGGTATACTACGCTCAAAGTGTTAGGCAGTCGGGCTAAGCTAGTCCCGGGATTTAAATGCGCCGACTTTCATGCTACCACTTTTCAACAACACACGAACGAATTGCAGAACATTTGAAAAATTTTAGAATGTATCCACCCATATCAACCGCGGTATGTTAGCGAGATTTCTCTGCAGTGAAACGTGTTAAAAGCGACTGGTGCGCCAGCTAAGAAACTGAAATGCTGTCGGATTTACTTCTGATTTCAATTGAAGGACCGCCGTTTGAAGATTATCAAGCACACACAACACTATAGCGCTGGATCATGGGAGGCTAGCGCAAGAAAAGACCCAAATTTTTACCAGCTGCCGCCAGTGCTCCCGAAGAACATGCTTAAGATTTAAGACTCTTTTTAGGACATCTGCGTTTTGGCATTTACTCAGGAACTGTTATATTCGATGAACAGCGTCTGTACATCGATGCATGCTATATAAGTGGAATGTTTAAGAGTGTTGCGGAGGGGGGAGTGGGGGAAGGGGCGAGGAGAGGGGGTGACCAACAGAAGAGACAAAAGGTAGGGCAGGTAAGAGTGCTGGTGGGGCAGGTAGATTTAAAGTCTACTTGCCCCACCGGGAAGGTGCCGAAAAAAATTAACGTAAAGCCCTGCTTCTTAATATCGTGTCTTGTACGAGTACGATTCCGCTTAGGAGTACTCGTTGGAAACTTTATTCATCACATTAACAGTGTTCTACCCAAAACGAGCCCTACCTATTTTGATGCGGTTTTGATATTTCCTCCAGATGTGCTTTGCATCATCCAAAACTTGAGTTCAGATGTGGTATTCTGCTCTGTCCTTATATTTAAGGGCGTCCTTATTCTTGAGATTAGATAGTTCATCAAGGTTGGGTTTTGGACCGTCCAAAAGGTATTTGGGACCGGACATGGCCTAAAACTGGTTCTTAACAGTCTAAAAGCGTCTGAAACTATCCAAAACGTTCAAAACCTGTCCAAAACCATAAAACATCTAATAAGCTTATCATTGCATTTATTTTTCTGTAGATCAATACCGAGTACATTGAACACAAATATAATGTACGTTTTAAGTGTATCTCTGTAACTCAACACGCTATTAAAAATGTGAAAAGTGTCACATTTAAAATAAGTCTATTTTAGTATATTTTTGTCAATAATCTCAATAATCCAAGTCCCGATCGCCCCTGAGCATTCGGTAGCAGAACATTAATTTGGCCGCTTTCTTATTTTCGAGACGATTCCGGAGTTTCTTGTGAATAAATCCAAGGTTTGAGAAAATTCGCTCTGTAGAGGCAGGCGATGGCGGCGCGGACAACAGTTGTATGGCCATGGCAATAAAATCAGGATCCAGGGTAGAACTCAGGAGCCCCTTCGACCATGTATCAGGGCGCATTTCTGATGCAGATTCTGAGAAGTAGACTTGAGGAAATGGATGTGACTTGCCATAAAACGCTATTAAGCCGGAGACAAAACTCGGGTTCCGTTGCTGAATAAAAGAATGCACCTCAGCAACCTGCTCCGGATTCAGCTTCTAACCACGATATTTTGGATGCAGCTTGTAAGCGGTCATGTGCTCAGCGGTGATGGCCTGTCTGAATCGCTTTTCAATAGCCTGCTTGTGAGTCGCGAGGGGTTCATTTTCGCAGAGCTCGAGCCATGTGTGACAAGCATCCGCTCTTGATGCTTGATCAGACTGACACGTTTATGTCGCAAGATAACTCGAAGACAAGTATAAATAATATCTCTAATCGGAGACAAAGTGTCTGGAGAAAAACAGTTTTGTACATAGAACCACCCTCTACCCAACATTTGTTTGTATAGTGACACCTGCTCATTGTTTACATTGGTGAAGACAAGGATTACTACTTCATTACTTCCTCAAACACAGACGTCTCAAGTATTGGGGAACAAAATAACAATGGGCTTTAATACTGGATGTCCAAAACCTGTCTTAAACTGTTAAACTGTCTTAAAACCTGTTAAGAACCGGTATAGAACCATAGTTTAAACTAGTCCCAGCGGACCCTTTCTATCTTCCTAGGACAGAAAGGGTCACAGTTCCTGCAATAGAAATGGCTATTGATCTCAATTTTCGAGGCCCTGGATCTTTCGGCGCACGTTCAAGGACACCTAGGCTCGAACTGGCGGGCTTTTTCTTTAAAAGCCCACTGAGAAGTACCCTGGCGCATTATTTTCAACCTCAGCGAAAGTCCCAAACTAGAGTAAAGCGTGGTTTTGCAACTGGATTCACTGTTGTTGTGGGCAACAATGAGGGATTCGATATCCTGATCTCAAGAAAACACATATTTTTCTCAGTACCACATCGTTATCTGACCACAAAATTGTGCGCCATAATTTATAATTGGGCCATTTAATGCACCCTTTTAATGCACCCTTTCTAAAATAACGCCGTTGGCCCCAGCTGTGTGCCGAGATTTGAAAATTGACATCAATGACATTTCATATTATAGGAACTATGACTCTTGCTGTCATAGGAAGACCGCAAGAGTCAGCTAGCACTAAGTTTAAACCACCTAGCTCCAAGAAGCGGTGCGTTAAAAAGTTTCCAGGTACCACTTCAAAGCCTCACTATTTTACGATAAGCAAGTCAAGTGCGCTCGCTTTGAGGCACCCTTGTGGCTACTTTGTGCGAGATTCAACGACCCATGAGTTTTTATTGGCATTTGCTAAAGGCCCTCAAAGTACAACGGTAATCATATACAACTTCTGTTTTATGCTTTCTTTAAAAGAAAATAATACGGAAATAACCCCAAATGTCCCGCAACAATTGGCATTTGTTTGTATACAGGGAACATACTTTATTACGTGAAAAAGTAACAATAATTTTTGCAATTATCTAACAAAAAAACTTTTAAATTGATATTTCAAAAAGAGCGTAAAAAAAACAACAAAAAGTGAAATATTGTGAGTGTACAAAATAAATTTATACGTAATTCTGCATCTATCAACAACTACTTTAGCATATATCTTACAAATAAACTATAACCCCTTGATTTAAATTTTCGGTCCCTTGACTTTGTTCACGTGACATTTAAAGGCTAGAATGTAAACAAACATTTGACAGGTGGGTGCGGAAGCTAACTTTTCTGCATATTGGGCATGAACTTTCTGTAAATGTTTGAATAATTGGTTGTTGTAAAACTCTAGTTTGTTTACTTTTTGGCGGCCATTTTGGCGTCCTACAAGTGTTTTTTACTCTCTTTGCAAGACCAAATACAAATTCAGTTTACTCCATTGATATCTGGAATTTTTTTATTTGAACAATCTGGAGTATGTTTAAAGCCATCCCTTTAATGGAAAAGTTCTTGGAAAGGGTGAAAAGCTTTCAATCTTGAGTTACAGCAGTTTAAATTTGGTCTTGCAAAGAGAGAAAAAGCACTTGTAGTTCACCAAAATGGCCGCCAAATAAGTAAACAAACTCTCGATTTCGTCACAGACTTGTCAACCAATAGGGGCTGGTATGCAGGATTCGTGCCTCAGAACATATGACGTTGACCCCTATTACTGGAGCAATGGAGGCTTCGTAGCTCTGACAGAGAAATATACGATGTTATAAAAGTCAGAGCTGACTCGGAGCTATAAACCAACATGTCCAAAACTTGCCAACCCTGTGGTTCATCCTTAATTTTTATCCTTATTTTTAAAAGACTTTAAGTTTGAGGATAGAACAGAATACATTTTTTTCCTTAATTTTAAAATAACGACATCCTTACAAATAAGGACAGAGCAGAATAGCACTCCAGTTATTTTTGCCGTAAAGCCCGTGCAGACTAGTACAAATCACCTTATTATCGCCCAAGTAATAATGAATGTTTGAGCTGCCACTATTTATTATTACCTGAACAGCTTGAAACATACAGCGACAGTTGCTGTTGAGAACAAAAAGGCTACAGCTATTTCCACAGACATATCTACTATAAAGCCAACTAAAGAACACATTTTTTTACACGGCGTTGTTGTCCAAGAGCCAACCTCTACGGCGGTTCGGCCTGTTGTGGAGAGTAGTATAGAAATAGGCGTAATAAACCACTTTGCATTTTAAATGCACTTGTGCGGAGGAACCAGTGTCAGTGATAAGGAACACATTCCAAGTCTTGTCACAGAAGCTGTCGTAACTAATTTACCGTTGTCACCCGTTGCAACTACGGCGGCGCGCCCTCCTCCGTTGGTGATCAGGCTGTACCTTCGACGATGTCTCACTCTGGACTATACCACGCCTCGCCACAGGTCATGACGCCGGTGGACTACAAATTCTTGCGGCCTGTACGCACCCCTACTCCTCCAGGTGTGGAAGTTTTACCAGATGAATGGGGGAAGCTTGCTTCGACAGTAGATTTTTCGGCAGCAGACTTTTCTTTTAAAGACATTATCAAGTTTACTGAGGATAACTCACCTGCCTCGATCACAACGTCAAAATCACAGGTTAGTCGCCCGTCTTTTTTTCTATGCGGTCCAGTTACAGCGGCAACCACGAGAAGACTTTATGGGTTTATCTACCAGTGTTTCTAACGTGTAACAAGCTAGGATGGACAAGTTACAGATGTTACAGGATGTTCGTCGCGCCACTGGTCCCGCTTACCCCCGCCTAAGGTTTTACATGTTAAGACTGCAGCTTAGCAATCGAATGACGGAGTTTTGCCAATATAGTCATTTGTGTATCCTCGCGACATGGGACTGGCTTTCTAACGTAAACCCGGAATCAATAACTGAACGGAATTGCAAGTAGGGGGAAAGTAAGGATTCTACGCCAGGAAGTGACGTCATTTTACCCCTGGCAGGTGGCATTCCACTGCAGTGACGTCATACCCCCCTAGCCGAGCAACATTCTATCAAGTGAGCATAAGTGACACACAAGAATTTGATCACATGCCAAATCGGTGTGCTACAGGACAGGTGGCAAAAATCAAGACAACCCCCCCTTCCCCTAGGCGGCAGTCGAGAAAATTTTTTTTTTGTTCCAGCTCATCTGGTTCTGCCGCCGAATCTAGTTCAGTGACGTCAGACCCCCCTCCCCTCCCCTCCCCTCCCCTCCCCTCCCCTCCCCCCCCCCCCCCAGGCGGCAGTCAGGTCAGAGCATAAAGTGCGAACGTTGATTCCAGCTCACTTGGTTGTGCCGCCGATTCCAGCTCAGTGATGTCAGACCACCCTCTCCCCTCCCCCCTCCCCCCCTAGGCGGCAGTCGAGAAATTTTTTTTTTGTTCCAACTCATTTGGTTCTGCCACCGAATCTACCTAAGTGACGTCAGTCTAAAACACACACAGCTGTTGTTATGCAGTGTTTGTAAACAGACAGGCGGCAAAGTCACCGTTGCTATGGATACTGTAGCAGGTGGTAAAGCTCGCTTTCTCTGAGGTTGCGTGTTCAAATCACGCCGGGGTCACCATGTGTCGCGAATAGCGACGGGAGTGTGTTCGCACTGACCACGAAAATAAGTAAACTGACATAACCTGAATTTTAATACTTTTATTTCAACACACAAAAAAATACAACGTTTTAAATTCCCCAACACACCAAATATGTTTAATGAAAACACCTTATCAAAGACAAACATATTCCACCCGGTACTAAACCTAGTGCACCACAATGCACCACACGCTGTTCTTCTTGTAGTAACACAGTACCTCCTCTATGTATGCACTGAAGCTGTGCCCGTTAAAGTACGGGCCGCACAATGAAGTTGCACCCTTCCGAAAGGTGCTGTAACACTAACAACGCGCTGCTCCCAGTTCCTTTGACACACCGACGCTGCACCCGTTATGCACCTCAGGCGCACCAATTGAACATCGCACTACACCAACTCCTGTACACACGCTGTGCCAGCCACCGTACTGCCAGAACTCCCACTTCACCGGCACATCTTAGCAGGCATGCTGAATAACACAGAATCAAATGATTCTTTTACTAATCAGCTCTACAAAGCTTTCAATACATTCATTTTGATCATTTTGCTCCCTCTCCCTTAAATTAAAATTATTTAACTAGGTTTTTTTTGTTGGGTGACAGGCGGCAGTCGGGACAGACCAGCATTGCGTCGTAATTCTCATTTGATTTGACTGTGCAGCTGGTTTTGAAAATAAAAAATATATATAGGAAGTTGTTGCGGTACCACAGCTTTATATCTACTTTAAAGTGTAAAAAAATTGCTCCCGTGGACTAGTTTTTTTTTTAACCCTGTGCTCCCATACTGGTGTATGAATTGTGTATTTTGACTGGTCAGTCTGTTTTGCAACATTTTACAGCATTGTAGGATTTTTTTTTACTAAAAAATGTGCAAACACAAAACAAAAGAAAAAAACTTACCTAAATATATTATCTCTTACTAATCTAAATTAATATGTTACAAACCATTTACTATGCTATCCTAAAAGAGTTAGCATCCATATTAAAAGAAAAACGTTAGCACATATTTTTTAGAATACTCTTTCAATATGTAAAACTTCTCGCAACTTCTCGCCTGTTCTCTAAGAGTAATTCTTTTCTCAAATAGCTTAAAAGTACAAAGTCTACTGTACACTAAAACACACACATGCGGCAAAGCATACAGACAGGCGGCAAAGCCAGCGTTGCTATGTATACTGTAACAGGTGGTAAAAATCAACATTGCTAGAAGTGTTAAAAACAATGAATGCAAGAGGCAAAGCTTACGTTCTCTGAGGATGCGTGTTCAAATGACGCCGGGGTCACCATGTGTCGCGAAGAGCGACGGGAGTGTGTTCGCAAGGACCACGAAAATAAGTAAACTGACATAACCTGAATTTTAATACTTTTATTTCAACATACAAAAAAATACGTTTTAAATTCCCCAACACCTTATCTAAGACAAGCATATTCCAACCGGTACTAAACCTGGTGCACCGAAATGCACCACACGCTGTTCTCCTTGTAGTGGATATGGATATGCTATGGATACTGTAACAGGTGGTAAAAATGAGTAGTATGGATAATGGGGATTCTAGAAAATTTCACTGTTTGATTAAGTTTTATGTAAAGTTTTAACATAGTCATGGGCTACTTGCACCGACGGCTGTATGCATTTTTGCAACAAGCCGCCATTTTAACTTAAAAGTGACCTAACTTTCGTTATACTTAACCAATTTGTATGAAAATTTGTTATAAAATTTTAAGTTAAGTTCTTGTGAATCTGCACATGTATTAACATAATATGTATTTGAAACAGTTTTGTTTGTATCATAATTGTACATATTTGTAATATTTGAATAAAAACACATATGATGCTTTTCAACTTTTTATTTTTCTCATACAATACTTGAATATAATACATAATAATACATAATAATACAATTCTTGAATATAATACATAATAATACAAAATTAACTATAATACCTAATATACGATATATGATATATGGCTTACGGGTCAATTAAAACCGCGCCAATAACCTTACGACTTTATATGTTGCAAAGCAAGGCATATATTAATACACAACGCTTAAGTTCATAAAATATTACAACATTTATAAAGTCTTTATCATAAAGTTTAGTCAAATAAGTCTATTTTTCTTCATCTGTTTCACTCTGTTCTCTCTCCATACCACTTTCTTTATCACTGCTGTCATACTCCTCTTCCTCCATATCTAGTAGCTCTTCAAAGAATGCATTGTTTTTCCTTATAGCCGCCTTTAGTGCCTTTGAATACTTATAATGTTTTTCATCCACAAAGTAATTAAAGTCCTTTAAAATCTTTTGATAATGTCGGCTTTGTTCTAGACGCTGGGTATATTTGAATAGTCTCATAAACAGCTGTTTTAGTCCATGTTTATAAATGGGTCGAAGGTCATAACTTGCTATTTCACGCGCATCTTCAAGTCCTTGTTCTTCATATTCTGAAACCTTTTCTTGAAATTTGTCATCATAGTCATCGTAGACTTCTTGAACCATATCATACCAAACAGAGTCTATTTCTGACTCACTTTCAGAGTCTGTTTCTGAGTCACTTTCAGAACTCCTGTCATCAGCATCCTCACCACACTGCTCCATATGTTTGAGCAAAGCTTCTTCGCTGTTGTATAATGCACCACATTCTGTACAAGCCTGTGCATTCTTTTCAGCCATGTTAACGCTTTCACTTTCCATAGAAGACTCATCTAAAGTTTCCGTGAAAGGTAGTTTTACAGGGTTTTCCATATCCGATTCTTCATCCACTTCTGACGTGTGAGCAACCTTTAAGTGTCTTTTAAGACTTTGTGGCCAATTGTAAGATTTCGAACAAATGTTGCATTTATACATCCTTTTGGTTCAACCTACACTATTCAAATGATGAGAAAGTCTTTAAACATAGCTTTATATACAACAACTTGTTGAACAACAACATGTTGAACTTGTTGAACATGTTGAACAACTTGTTGAACATGTTGAACATGTTGAACCACTTGTTGAACAATACCACGACGTAATATCTTCCAAAAATTATTCGAACACGTGTATTGAATGGACTTGCCATTCGAACACGTCTTTTAAATGGGCTTGGCATTCGAACACATGTTTGAATGGTGTGCTCTTCTCACTGTGCAAATAGCCTGTGACTACTTTATTCTAAACTAGAAATAAAACTAGATCAAACGGTAAAATTTTCAGTCAAATCGGTTGAACATGGTGAAAGTTACCTACTTTTTTCAAAATTACTAAAATATACATTATGCTTTCAGCCACATGTGCAAATAAACTGGATCAAACGATGAAATTTTCATTCAAATTGGTTAGGTATAACGAAAGTTAAGTTAAAATAGCGGCATGCGACAAAAAATGTATACAGCCGTCGGTGCAAATAGCCCATGACTATGTTAAAACTAGATATAAAACTGAATCAAACAGCAAAATTTTCATACAAATTGGTTAAGTATAACGAAAGTTAGGTCACTTTTAAGTTAAAATGGCGGCTTGTTGCAGAAATGCATACAGCTGTCGGTGCAAGTAGCCCATGACTATGTTAAAACTTTACATAAAACTTAATCAAACAGTGAAATTTTCTAGAATCCCCATTATCCATACTACTCATTTTAACCACCTGTTACAGTATCCATAGCATATCCATATCCACTACAAGGAGAACAGCGTGTGGTGCATTTCGGTGCACCAGGTTTAGTACCGGTTGGAATATGCTTGTCTTAGATAAGGTGTTGGGGAATTTAAAACGTATTTTTTTGTATGTTGAAATAAAAGTATTAAAATTCAGGTTATGTCAGTTTACTTATTTTCGTGGTCCGTGCGAACACACTCCCGTCGCTATTCGCGACACATGGTGACCCCGGCGTTATTTGAACACGCAACCTCAGAGAACGTAAGCTTTGCCTCTTGCATTCATTGTTTTTAACACTGCTAGCAATGTTGATTTTTACCACCTGTTACAGTATACATAGCAACGCTGGCTTTGCCGCCTGTCTGTTTACAAACACTGCATGTGTGTATTTTAGTGTACAGTAGACTTTGTACTTTTAAGCTATTTGAGAAAAGAACTACTCATAGAGAACAGGCGAGAAGTTGCGAGAAGTTTTACATATTGAAAGAGCATTCTAAAAAATATGTGCTAACGTTTTTCTTTTAATACATATGCTAACTCTTTTAGGATAGCATAGTAAATGGTTTGTAACATATTAATTTAGATTAGTAAGAGATAATATATTTAGGTAAGTTTTTTTCTTTTGTTTTGTGTTTGCACATTTTTTAATAAAAAAAAATCCTACAATGCTGTAAAATGTTGCAAAACAGACTGACCAGTCAAAATACACAATTCATACACCAGTATGGGAGCACAGGGTTAAAAAAAACTAGTCCAGGGAGCAATTTTTTTTTCACTTTAAAGTAGATATAAAGCTGTGGTACCGCAACAACTTCCTATATATTTTTTTTATTTTCAAAACCAGCTGCACAGTCAAATCAAATGAGAATTACGACGCAATGCTGGTCTGTCCCGACTGCCGCCTGTCACCCAACAAAAAAAAACCTAGTTAAATAATTTTAATTTAAGGGAGGGGGAGCAAAATGATCAAAATGAATGTATTGAAAGCTTTGTAGAGCTGATTAGTAAAAGAATCATTTGATTCTGTGTTATTCAGCAGGCCTAAGATGTGCCGGTGAAGTGGGAGTTCTGGCAGTACGGTGGTTGGCACAGCGTGTGTACAGGAGTTGGTGTAGTGCGATGTTCAATTGGTGCACCTGAGGTGCATAACGGGTGCAGCGTCGGTGTGTCAAAGGAACTGGGAGCAGCGCGTTGTTAGTGTTACAGCACCTTTTGGAAGGGTGCAAGTTCATGGTGCGGCCCGTACTTTAATGGGCACAGCTTCAGTGCATACATAGAGGGGGTACTGTGTTACTACAAGAAGAACAGCGTGTGGTGTAATGTGGTGCACTAGGTTTAGTACCGGTTGGAATAAGTTTGTCTTTGATAAGGTGTTTTCATTAAACATATTTGGTGTGTTGGGGAATTTGAAACGTATTTTTTTGTGTGTTGAAATAAAAGTATTAAAATTCAGGTTATGTCAGTCTGAAGTCACTGAGCTAGATTCGGCGGCAGAACCAGATGAGCTGGAACAAACAAACAAAAAATTTTCTCGACTGCCGCCTAGGGGAGGGGGGTGTCTTGATTTTTGCCACCTGTCCTGTAGCACACCGATTTGGCATGTGATCAAATTCTTGTGTGTCACTTATGCTCACTTGATAGAATGTTGCTCGGCTAGGGGGGGTATGACGTCACTGCAGTGGAATGCCACCTACCAGGGGTAAAATGACGTCACTTCCTGGCGTAGAATCCTTACTTTCCCCTACTTGCAATTCCGTTCAGTTATTGATTCCGGGTTTACGTTAGAAAGCCAGTCCCATGTCGCGAGGATACACAAATGGCTATATTGGCAAAACTCCGTCATTCGATTGATAAGCTGCAGTCTTAACATGTAAAACCTTAGGCGGGAGTAAGCGGGACCAGTGGCGCGACGAACATCCTGTAACATCTGTAACTTGTCCATCCTAGCTTTTTACACGTTAGAAACACTGGTAGATAAACCCATAAAGTCTTCTCGTGGTTGCCGCTGTAACTGGACCGCATAGAAAAAAGACGGGCGACTAACCTGTGATTTTGACGTTGTGATCGAGGCAGGTGAGTTATCCTCAGTAAACTTGATAATGTCTTGAAAAGAAAAGTCTGCTGCCGAAAAATCTACTGTCGAAGCAAGCTTCCCCCATTCATCTGGTAAAACTTCCACACCTGGAGGAGTAGGGGTGCGTACAGGCCGCAAGAATTTGTAGTCCACCGGCGTCATGACCTGTGGCGAGGCGTGGTATAGTCCAGAGTGAGACATCGTCGAAGGTACAGCCTGATCACCAACGGAGGAGGGCGCGCCGCCGTAGTTGCAACGGGTGACAACGGTAAATTAGTTACGACAGCTTCTGTGACAAGACTTGGAATGTGTTCCTTATCACTGACACTGGTTCCTCCGCACAAGTGCATTTAAAATGCAAAGTGGTTTATTACGCCTATTTCTATACTACTCTCCACAACAGGCCGAACCGCCGTAGAGGTTGGCTCTTGGACAACAACGCCGTGTAAAAAAATGTGTTCTTTAGTTGGCTTTATAGTAGATATGTCTGTGGAAATAGCTGTAGCCTTTTTGTTCTCAACAGCAACTGTCGCTGTATGTTTCAAGCTGTTCAGGTAATAATAAATAGCGGCAGCTCAAACATTCATTATTACTTGGGCGATAATAAGGTGATTTGTACTAGTCTGCACGGGCTTTACGGCAAAAATAACTGGAGTGCTATTCTGCTCTGTCCTTATTTGTAAGGATGTCGTTATTTTAAAAAATAAGGAAAAAAAATGTATTCTGTTCTATCCTCAAACTTAACAAAGTCTTTTAAAAATAAGGATAAAAATTAAGGATGAACCACAGGGTTGGCAAGTTTTGGACATGTTGGTTTATAGCTCCGAGTCAGCTCTGACTTTTATAACATCGTATATTTCTCTGTCAGAGCTACGAAGCCTCCATTGCTCCAGTAATAGGGGTCAACGTCATATGTTCTGAGGCACGAATCCTGCATACCAGCCCCTATTGGTTGACAAGTCTGTGACGAAATCGAGAGTTTGTTTACTTATTTGGCGGCCATTTTGGTGAACTACAAGTGCTTTTTCTCTCTTTGCAAGACCAAATTTAAATTGCTGTAACTCAAGATTGAAAGCTTGTCACCCTTTCCAAGAACTTTCCATTAAAGGGATGGCTTTAAACATACTCCAGATTGTTCAAATAAAAAAATTCCAGATATCAATGGAGTAAACTGAATTTATATTTGGTCTTGCAAAGAGAGAAAAAACACTTGTAGAACGCCAAAATGGCCACCAAAAAGTAAACAAACTAGAGTTTTACAACAACCAATAATTCAAACATTTACAGAAAGTTCATGCCCAATATGCAGCAAAAAGTTAGCTTCCGCACCCACCTGTCAAATGTTTGTTTACATTCTAGCCTTTAAATGTCACGTGAACAAAGTCACGGGACCGAAAATTTAAATCAAGGGGTTATAGTTTATTTGTAAGATATATGCTCGAATAGTTGTTGATAGATGCAGAATTACGTATAAATTTATTTTGTACACTCACAATATTTCACTTTTTGTTGTTTTTTACGCTCTTTTTGAAATATCAATTTAAAAGTTTTTTGGTAGATAATTGCAAAAATTATTGTTACTTTTTCACGTAATAAAGTATGCTCCCTGTATACAAACAAATGCCAATTATTGCGGGAGATTTGGGGTTATTTCCGTATTATTTTCTTTTAAAGAAAGCATAAAACAGAAGTTGTATATGATTACCGTTGTACTTTGAGGGCCTTTAGCAAATGCCAATAAAAATTCATGGGTCGTTGAATCTCGCACAAAGTAGCCACAAGGGTGCCTCAAAGCGAGCGCACTTGAATTGCTTATCGTAAGATAGTGAGGCTTTGAAGCGGTGCCTGGAAACTTTTTAACGCACCGCTTCTTGGAGCTAGGTGGTTTAAACTTAGTGCTAGCTGACTCTTGCGGTCTTCCTATGACAGCAAGAGTCATAGTTCCTATAATATGAAATGTCATTGATGTCAATTTTCAAATCTCGGCACACAGCTGGGGCCAACGGCGTTATTTTAGAAAGGGTGCATTAAAAGGGTGCATTAAATGGCCCAATTATAAATTATGGCGCACAATTTTTATGGTCATATAACAATGTTGTACTGAGAAAAATATGTGTTTTCTTGAGATCAGGATATGGATTCCCTCATTGTTGCCCACAACAACAGTGAATCCACAGTTGCAAAACCACGCTTTACTCTAGTTTGGGACTTTCGCTGAGGTTGAAAATAATGCGCCAGGGTACTTCTCAGTGTGTTTTTAAAGAAAAAGCCTGCCAGTTCGAGCCTAGGTGTCCTTGAACGTGCGCCGAAAGATCCAGGGCCTCGAAAATTGAGATCAATAGCCATTTCTATTGCAGGAACTGTGACCCTTTCTATCCTAGGAAGATAGAAAGGGTCCGCTGGGACTAGTTTAAACTATGGTTCTATACCGGTTCTTAACAGGTTTTAAGACAGTTTAACAGTTTAAGACAGGTTCTGGACATCCAGTATTAAAGCCCATTGTTATTTTGTTCCCCAATACTTGAGACGTCTGTGTTTGAGGAAGTAATGAAGTAGTAATCCTTGTCTTCACCAATGTAAACAATGAGCAGGTGTCACTATACAAACAAATGTTGGGTAGAGGGTGGTTCTATGTACAAAACTGTTTTTCTCCAGACACTTTGTCTCCGATTTGAGATATTATTTATACTTGTCTTCGAGTTATCTTGCGACATAAACGTGTCAGTCTGATCAAGCATCAAGAGCGGATGCTTGTCACACATGGCTCGAGCTCTGCGAAAATGAACCCCTCGCGACTCACAAGCAGGCTATTGAAAAGCGATTCAGACAGGCCATCACCGCTGAGCACATGACCGCTTACAAGCTGCACCCAAAATATCGTGGTGAGAAGCTGAATCCGGAGCAGGTTGCTGAGGTGCATTCTTTTATTCAGCAACGGAACCCGAGTTTTGTCTCCGGCTTAATAGCGTTTTATGGCAAGTCACATCCATTTCCTCAAGTCTACTTCTCATAATCTGCATCAGAAATGCGCCCTGATACATGGTCGAAGGGGCTCCTGAGTTCTACCCTGGATCCTGATTTTATTGCCATGGCCATACAACTGTTGTCCGCGCCGCCATCGCCTGCCTCTACAGAGCGAATTTTCTCAAACCTTGGATTTATGCACAAGAAACTCCGGAATCGTCTCGAAAATAAGAAAGCGGCCAAATTAATGTTCTGCTACCGAATGCTCAGGGGCGATCGGGACTTGGATTATTGAGATTATTGACAAAAAATATACTAAAATAGACTTATTTTAAATGTGACACTTTTCACATTTTTAATAGCGTGTTGAGTTACAGAGATACACTTAAAACGTACATTATATTTGTGTTCAATGTACTCGGTATTGATCTACAGAAAAATAAATGCAATGATAAGCTTATTAGATGTTTTATGGTTTTGGACAGGTTTTGAACGTTTTGGATAGTTTCAGACGCTTTTAGACTGTTAAGAACCAGTTTTAGGCCATGTTCGGTCCAAAATACCTTTTGGACGGTCCAAAACCCAACCTTGATGAACTATCTAATCTCAAGAATAAGGACGCCCTTAAATATAAGGACAGAGCAGAATACCACTCCTGAACTCAAGTTTTGGATGATGCAAAGCACATGTGGAGGAAATATCAAAACCGCATCAAAATAGGTAAGAGCTCGTTTTGGGTAGAACACTGTTAATGTGATGAATAAAGTTTCCAACGAGTACTCCTAAGCGGAATCGTACTCGTACAAGACACGATATTAAGAAGGATGGCATAGAATGAGAAATGTGTTGCAAACCGGCATTTTACTTCCCAAACTTTGTTTTGTTTGGTATTGTTTGCCTAAGAAATACAATTTATACTTATGCGGGTTTTATTGTCTATACACCAATAATTCGCTGTGTTTTGTATTAGCAATATTTGGGTAGACCTCTTCTGCCAGTGGTATATATTTGTTCTGTGTACATTAAGGGATATTTCCCCAAAACCATTAAAAACCTACAGTTTTATCATAGTTACTGTCTCTAACTTGTACTTGGCAGATTCAAGGTGGAGGGGGGAGAGACCGAATGGTAACAGTCCCAGGCTAGAAATTGAGAAGAATGACAGAAAAGGAAATGTGCCGTAGGAAGACCAGATTGCTGTTTTCTATTGTACTCGTATATTCTGATCACCATATGTGAGCTGGTGTAGTAGTAGCTGCCAAGAGAAGTAAGAGTCAACTCTTCCCTACTTTTACTCCGTATATATCTCCGTCAGAGCCCGAATCCTGCATACCAGTCCCTTTTACACAAACGTTTGCTGGAAGTGTATGTTCAGTAACGTCCAAGAAGCAGCTCGGCTACTGGGGCATGGGCTAACCGCTTCAATTATTCGATATATAGCAATTACGCATGTACATATACATATACAATAACGTTAAACACAAATACAGCATATTACACATACATCTGAAACATTGACTTGTTTGCATAGAGTACATGGAACTGCAGTGAATGCGCAGGGGGATTAAATCGCTTGCGTGAATGTTTGCTTAAGGTGTAAGCTTATCATCAGTATAAAATAAATCGCAACATATTGCATGCTCAGGACGCGTCCTCTGAAATATTGGATCGCGGCTAGATGCAATAAAATGCAATAAGTCGCAATAAAAAATTGCAACTTTTTGCGTTTTATTCCAACATATTTTTGCGTTTGTCGCAAGCGTATCTGTACACGTCAACTGCGCTCACTTGAAGACGCTCTTGTAGCGATTTTGTACTAGGTTATTAGCGTTTGCTTAAGGCCGTCAAAGTATTACGGCAGTGATATACCAGTAACCTGTGTCTTTCGCCAGTGTTCATGCAAGTTCACCATCCTGGAAAACAACATTTATCCCGTAATTGTCATTTTTGTCTCGTCAATTATCACCCGAGAGGTCGGCTAAATAAAACAACACCCCTTTAAATGGTAGGACTACCCAAACCAGTTCATATTCGGTATTTTAGTATACCTAATCTTTTAATATTAGTTGTTTATGTGGTAATTTAATAAATTATTTCGCCAAATTCTTAGATTTCGGGATGACAAAATAACATGGCGGATGAAAGTTGTCCAAAAATATTTTGCCCCGAAATATTTAATTTCCCTTTAACTCAGCACAAACACTACAGTTTGCTTTTTAATTCTCTGGAAACATGTCTAAAATTCTACACTTTCGACATTCCAAAGGGGTACTCCATTACGTCGAAAACAAAAAAGTAATCGTTGAAAAACCACCCAAAAGTGGCAGACGGTTGTAGGGTACTGGTACCACTTTTGTGTTAAGCTTTCTTTGGCCCAAAGTAACTGACTATGGTCAACACTTCAAACACTGAAACAAGTGTAAACACGAAAGTTGCCCAGAATCATATTCTGAACATTTTGGTACACTTACAACCCGTATTTGAATTTTTTAAATTTGCCGTTTTCTTAGTGCCTGCTGTACATGCTGTATACACGAATTACAGGCTACGCTTTCTTTAATAAGGAATATTGAAATAACAACGAATCTTCCGCAATAATTTGATATTTGTTTACATACAGGGAGCACGGTTTATTGCATGAAACTGTTAAAGTAATTTTTTGAATTATACGCCCAAAACTTCTGAATTGATATTTCGAAAAGCGTGGAAGAAATTACAAGTTAAATGTTGCGAGTATGCAGAATAAAGTTAAACCTGCATCTTTCAATTCCTTGAGGATATATTTTAGAAATAACACATCACCCCCTTCTATAAATTTCTGATCCTTTGACTCTCATCACATGAAATTTAAAACCCGGATTTTTCTCCATTTTGATAAAGAAATAAAGATAAAGAATCCCTCATAAATTGTGCCTATTTTGCAAAAAAGGGTATATATGCATGGACAGTCAGTAAATATTTGATCGACAGGGACTGGTATGTAGGATTCGAGCCTTAAAACGCACAAAATGTACCCTTGTTAGCTGAACAATGGCGCCTTCGTTGCTCTGACGGAGAGATATATTAAGTTAAAACTCAAGCGGTCTCAAGCGGTTGCTTCCATCCAACTACGATGTCCATCTCTAGCACAGAATCAGGCATAATACGGTCAATTGGATTGGAATAAAGTGGGAAGGTTTTAGGTTTTCTCGATTAAACAATAGTGAAGATACAAATAGCGCAAAATGGAGGCACACAAGGTGCCAAAGGTCAAATACTAACAAGACTATATAATAATAATAATAAAACAAAGAGAAAACATGCCATACATATACCTTGCGTAAATATACAAGGAATGAGACAGAGCATAAACATAACAAGAATATTACTTGTAGGACATTATTGCGACAGAAACGGAAAATGGGGAAGGGGCGGGCAAGATCGCAATTTATACAGTAAAATGCGATACAGTGTGTGTGTGTGGGATGGGATGGGGGCGGTAGAGGTTGGGCGTGCAAGAATATGGCATACATACGCTGACGTAAGCATTAGAGGAGGAAGGGATGGGCCAGGCAGAATTTTGGTCGCTGACAAAAACGATGTTGCTGTTCATATGGCTGCAGTGATGAATAAAGCGTGAAAAAGGAAGATTTATATAGAGCAGGACACAACATGACAGGATTTTCTGTGGGCTTTCTCTCTTATGGTCGTATTTGCAAGCCTTTGCAGGAGTATCTGTTAGTATAAGTGGGCTGATGAGAAAGTCGTTTTGCCTGCAAAGTTATCCCATATATGGGAGTGATTATTTAATATTTGCTTACAGTATCAATTATTTTCACTTTTTAAGTGGGCCATCTGGTATCTTCTGTTATGACTAGCAGCTCTCTATTTCGGGACAAATATGCCTACAATAGATGGCAAGGTAAGGGTGAGCCAAATCGGGAATTGGTTATGTAGCGACTGCCTTCCGGACCGGGATGAGAAAGACCACGGTAAAACTTGTTTGTAGCAATACCTTCAACACCCTCATTTTCAAAAAGACGTACACTAAAACCTTTGTTGTTCCCACCTCCTGAACCTGGACAGATAAACCTGTTTTTTAGCGACAAACTCCCTGAATCGAATAAAAAGACGAACAGTGAAACCTGCCTGTCGTAACCCAGATAAAAACCTATGAAGTCCTCTACAATGAAAGGGGAAAATGAGTTAGGGTTGCGTTCAGAACCGTGCCTACATTAAATGACGGGGGATGGGCGTGACGGTGTGATATGTAGATTTGACCCCCCCTAAATGTTGACCCCCCGGTCAGATCTACATATGTAGATGTGACCGGGGGGTCACAATTTTGGGCATGTAATATTGATCCCCTCTATGGAATTTGTAATGTAATGTTTAAGTTTTCCAATTATTATCGCTAACTGCACATCACTATAAGTTTATTATATTCAGGAAAATCCTGGAGTTAGCAAATGACAAAGATTTGCTAACCCTAGCGGGTGGTGTGTGTCTCGGTTTTTGTTTCTTGTTAGATTGGTCTTAATGGATACATTAGCAAAAGATGTAGTTTGGATAGTCTGCTTAAGCAGTTTTTATCTTCCTATTTTTTTATTTTTGACACAGCAAAGGTGAGCCAAAGGCTGCCTTTTCATGGAAAACGGGTACGTGACGCCGATGTTTGAGATTCATGGGGCAAGGGCCGGCTGTGTAAAAATAACGGTTTACTTGGTTACTTAAAGTATACCTTTACCAGTGACAGTTATTCAAGAGTTCTGTAAGTGGTTTATTCGAGCGTGTTCCAAGTGGGCAAACTGTTGCCCTGTAATAAAACTTGAAAGGATTTGCTAACGCTAGCTGAAGCGCCGCATTAACCGCGGTTAACTGCGCAGTTATCTGTACACCTCACGACCCAAATCCCATGATCACAATAAATTACAAGGTTAGTTTTTAGGTGAATTTATTTCGTTGATAATGTTACATTTATTAGACATTTCTGAAAATTGTGTGTGCTACGGGATCTGTTCATCGAATCAGTCAACTGTGCAGTTAACTTCAGCGAATACGGGTGCTGTAATGTGTATCGAGAGTATGTTAGTGTTGGCATATACTCTAAGTTTATTTGTATTCATGCTATCATCACGGTGTAAATATTCATTTCGATATATTTAAGAGTTGGTTTGCTACATGGTAAAGGTGTATTTTAAGTGACCAAGAAAAACCTTCTTAGATAGACGAGCATTTATGTCGCATTTGACATGATAAGTATAACCGTATTTGACCCGACCCAACATGAAATTTTAAATTAAAGCTTGGTTACTTAAAGTATACCTTTACCAGTGACAGTTATTCAAGAGTTCTGTAAGTGGTTTATTCGAGCGTGTTCCAAGTGGGCAAACTGTTGCCCTGTAATAAAACTTGAAAGGATTTGCTAACGCTAGCTGAAGCGCCGCATTAACCGCGGTTAACTGCGCAGTTATCTGTACACCTCACGACCCAAATCCCATGATCACAATAAATTACAAGGTTAGTTTTTAGGTGAATTTATTTCGTTGATAATGTTACATTTATTAGACATTTCTGAAAATTGTGTGTGCTACGGGATCTGTTCATCGAATCAGTCAACTGTGCAGTTAACTTCAGCGAATACGGGTGCTGTAATGTGTATCGAGAGTATGTTAGTGTTGGCATATACTCTAAGTTTATTTGTATTCATGCTATCATCACGGTGTAAATATTCATTTCGATATATTTAAGAGTTGGTTTGCTACATGGTAAAGGTGTATTTTAAGTGACCAAGAAAAACCTTCTTAGATAGACGAGCATTTATGTCGCATTTGACATGATAAGTATAACCGTATTTGACCCGACCCAACATGAAATTTTAAATTAAAGCTTGGTTACTTAAAGTATACCTTTACCAGTGACAGTTATTCAAGAGTTCTGTAAGTGGTTTATTCGAGCGTGTTCCAAGTGGGCAAACTGTTGCCCTGTAATAAAACTTGAAAGGATTTGCTAACGCTAGCTGAAGCGCCGCATTAACCGCGGTTAACTGCGCAGTTATCTGTACACCTCACGACCCAAATCCCATGATCACAATAAATTACAAGGTTAGTTTTTAGGTGAATTTATTTCGTTGATAATGTTACATTTATTAGACATTTCTGAAAATTGTGTGTGCTACGGGATCTGTTCATCGAATCAGTCAACTGTGCAGTTAACTTCAGCGAATACGGGTGCTGTAATGTGTATCGAGAGTATGTTAGTGTTGGCATATACTCTAAGTTTATTTGTATTCATGCTATCATCACGGTGTAAATATTCATTTCGACATATTTAAGAGTTGGTTTGCTACATGGTAAAGGTGTATTTTAAGTGACCAAGAAAAACCTTCTTAGATAGACGAGCATTTATGTCGCATTTGACATGATAAGTATAACCGTATTTGACCCGACCCAACATGAAATTTTAAATTAAAGCTTGGTTACTTAAAGTATACCTTTACCAGTGACAGTTATTCAAGAGTTCTGTAAGTGGTTTATTCGAGCGTGTTCCAAGTGGGCAAACTGTTGCCCTGTAATAAAACTTGAAAGGATTTGCTAACGCTAGCTGAAGCGCCGCATTAACCGCGGTTAACTGCGCAGTTATCTGTACACCTCACGACCCAAATCCCATGATCACAATAAATTACAAGGTTAGTTTTTAGGTGAATTTATTTCGTTGATAATGTTACATTTATTAGACATTTCTGAAAATTGTGTGTGCTACGGGATCTGTTCATCGAATCAGTCAACTGTGCAGTTAACTTCAGCGAATACGGGTGCTGTAATGTGTATCGAGAGTATGTTAGTGTTGGCATATACTCTAAGTTTATTTGTATTCATGCTATCATCACGGTGTAAATATTCATTTCGATATATTTAAGAGTTGGTTTGCTACATGGTAAAGGTGTATTTTAAGTGACCAAGAAAAAAAACCTTCTTAGATAGACGAGCATTTATGTCGCATTTGACATGATAAGTATAACCGTATTTGACCCGACCCAACATGAAATTTAAAATTAAAGCTTGGTTACTTAAAGTATACCTTTACCAGTGACAGTTATTCAAGAGTTCTGTAAGTGGTTTATTCGAGCGTGTTCCAAGTGGGCAAACTGTTGCCCTGTAATAAAACTTGAAAGGATTTGCTAACGCTAGCTGAAGCGCCGCATTAACCGCGGTTAACTGCGCAGTTATCTGAACACCTCACTACCCAAATCCCATGATCACAATAAATTACAAGGTTAGTTTTTAGGTGAATTTATTTCGTTGATAATGTTACATTTATTAGACATTTCTGAAAATTGTGTGTGCTACGGGATCTGTTCATCGAATCAGTCAACTGTGCAGTTAACTTCAGCGAATACGGGTGCTGTAATGTGTATCGAGAGTATGTTAGTGTTGGCATATACTCTAAGTTTATTTGTATTCATGCTATCATCACGGTGTAAATATTCATTTCGATATATTTAAGAGTTGGTTTGCTACATGGTAAAGGTGTATTTTAAGTGACCAAGAAAAACCTTCTTAGATAGACGAGCATTTATGTCGCATTTGACATGATAAGTATAACCGTATTTGACCCGACCCAACATGAAATTTTAAATTAAAGCTTGGTTACTTAAAGTATACCTTTACCAGTGACAGTTATTCAAGAGTTCTGTAAGTGGTTTATTCGAGCGTGTTCCAAGTGGGCAAACTGTTGCCCTGTAATAAAACCTGAAAGGATTTGCTAACGCTAGCTGAAGCGCCGCATTAACCGCGGTTAACTGCGCAGTTATCTGTACACCTCACGACCCAAATCCCATGATCACAATAAATTACAAGGTTAGTTTTTAGGTGAATTTATTTCGTTGATAATGTTACATTTATTAGACATTTCTGAAAATTGTGTGTGCTACGGGATCTGTTCATCGAATCAGTCAACTGTGCAGTTAACTTCAGCGAATACGGGTGCTGTAATGTGTATCGAGAGTATGTTAGTGTTGGCATATACTCTAAGTTTATTTGTATTCATGCTATCATCACGGTGTAAATATTCATTTCGATATATTTAAGAGTTGGTTTGCTACATGGTAAAGGTGTATTTTAAGTGACCAAGAAAAAAAAACCTTCTTAGATAGACGAGCATTTATGTCGCATTTGACATGATAAGTATAACCGTATTTGACCCGACCCAACATGAAATTTTAAATTAAAGCTTGGTTACTTAAAGTATACCTTTACCAGTGACAGTTATTCAAGAGTTCTGTAAGTGGTTTATTCGAGCGTGTTTCAAGTGGGCAAACTGTTGCCCTGTAATAAAACTTGAAAGGATTTGCTAACGCTAGCTGAAGCGCCGCATTAACCGCGGTTAACTGCGCAGTTATCTGTACACCTCACGACCCAAATCCCATGATCACAATAAATTACAAGGTTAGTTTTTAGGTGAATTTATTTCGTTGATAATGTTACATTTATTAGACATTTCTGAAAATTGTGTGTGCTACGGGATCTGTTCATCGAATCAGTCAACTGTGCAGTTAACTTCAGCGAATACGGGTGCTGTAATGTGTATCGAGAGTATGTTAGTGTTGGCATATACTCTAAGTTTATTTGTATTCATGCTATCATCACGGTGTAAATATTCATTTCGATATATTTAAGAGTTGGTTTGCTACATGGTAAAGGTGTATTTTAAGTGACCAAGAAAAAAAACCTTCTTAGATAGACGAGCATTTATGTCGCATTTGACATGATAAGTATAACCGTATTTGACCCGACCCAACATGAAATTTTAAATTAAAGCTTGGTTACTTAAAGTATACCTTTACCAGTGACAGTTATTCAAGAGTTCTGTAAGTGGTTTATTCGAGCGTGTTTCAAGTGGGCAAACTGTTGCCCTGTAATAAAACTTGAAAGGATTTGCTAACGCTAGCTGAAGCGCCGCATTAACCGCGGTTAACTGCGCAGTTATCTGTACACCTCACGACCCAAATCCCATGATCACAATAAATTACAAGGTTAGTTTTTAGGTGAATTTATTTCGTTGATAATGTTACATTTATTAGACATTTCTGAAAATTGTGTGTGCTACGGGATCTGTTCATCGAATCAGTCAACTGTGCAGTTAACTTCAGCGAATACGGGTGCTGTAATGTGTATCGAGAGTATGTTAGTGTTGGCATATACTCTAAGTTTATTTGTATTCATGCTATCATCACGGTGTAAATATTCATTTCGATATATTTAAGAGTTGGTTTGCTACATGGTAAAGGTGTATTTTAAGTGACCAAGAAAAACCTTCTTAGATAGACGAGCATTTATGTCGCATTTGACATGATAAGTATAACCGTATTTGACCCGACCCAACATGAAATTTTAAATTAAAGCTTGGTTACTTAAAGTATACCTTTACCAGTGACAGTTATTCAAAAGTTCTGTAAGTGGTTTATTCGAGCGTGTTCCAAGTGGGCAAACTGTTGCCCTGTAATAAAACTTGAAAGGATTTGCTAACGCTAGCTGAAGCGCCGCATTAACCGCGGTTAACTGCGCAGTTATCTGTACACCTCACGACCCAAATCCCATGATCACAATAAATTACAAGGTTAGTTTTTAGGTGAATTTATTTCGTTGATAATGTTACATTTATTAGACATTTCTGAAAATTGTGTGTGCTACGGGATCTGTTCATCGAATCAGTCAACTGTGCAGTTAACTTCAGCGAATACGGGTGCTGTAATGTGTATCGAGAGTATGTTAGTGTTGGCATATACTCTAAGTTTATTTGTATTCATGCTATCATCACGGTGTAAATATTCATTTCGATATATTTAAGAGTTGGTTTGCTACATGGTAAAGGTGTATTTTAAGTGACCAAGAAAAACCTTCTTAGATAGACGAGCATTTATGTCGCATTTGACATGATAAGTATAACCGTATTTGACCCGACCCAACATGAAATTTTAAATTAAAGCTTGGTTACTTAAAGTATACCTTTACCAGTGACAGTTATTCAAGAGTTCTGTAAGTGGTTTATTCGAGCGTGTTCCAAGTGGGCAAACTGTTGCCCTGTAATAAAACTTGAAAGGATTTGCTAACGCTAGCTGAAGCGCCGCATTAACCGCGGTTAACTGCGCAGTTATCTGTACACCTCACGACCCAAATCCCATGATCACAATAAATTACAAGGTTAGTTTTTAGGTGAATTTATTTCGTTGATAATGTTACATTTATTAGACATTTCTGAAAATTGTGTGTGCTACGGGATCTGTTCATCGAATCAGTCAACTGTGCAGTTAACTTCAGCGAATACGGGTGCTGTAATGTGTATCGAGAGTATGTTAGTGTTGGCATATACTCTAAGTTTATTTGTATTCATGCTATCATCACGGTGTAAATATTCATTTCGATATATTTAAGAGTTGGTTTGCTACATGGTAAAGGTGTATTTTAAGTGACCAAGAAAAACCTTCTTAGATAGACGAGCATTTATGTCGCATTTGACATGATAAGTATAACCGTATTTGACCCGACCCAACATGAAATTTTAAATTAAAGCTTGGTTACTTAAAGTATACCTTTACCAGTGACAGTTATTCAAAAGTTCTGTAAGTGGTTTATTCGAGCGTGTTCCAAGTGGGCAAACTGTTGCCCTGTAATAAAACTTGAAAGGATTTGCTAACGCTAGCTGAAGCGCCGCATTAACCGCGGTTAACTGCGCAGTTATCTGTACACCTCACGACCCAAATCCCATGATCACAATAAATTACAAGGTTAGTTTTTAGGTGAATTTATTTCGTTGATAATGTTACATTTATTAGACATTTCTGAAAATTGTGTGTGCTACGGGATCTGTTCATCGAATCAGTCAACTGTGCAGTTAACTTCAGCGAATACGGGTGCTGTAATGTGTATCGAGAGTATGTTAGTGTTGGCATATACTCTAAGTTTATTTGTATTCATGCTATCATCACGGTGTAAATATTCATTTCGATATATTTAAGAGTTGGTTTGCTACATGGTAAAGGTGTATTTTAAGTGACCAAGAAAAACCTTCTTAGATAGACGAGCATTTATGTCGCATTTGACATGATAAGTATAACCGTATTTGACCCGACCCAACATGAAATTTTAAATTAAAGCTTGGTTACTTAAAGTATACCTTTACCAGTGACAGTTATTCAAGAGTTCTGTAAGTGGTTTATTCGAGCGTGTTCCAAGTGGGCAAACTGTTGCCCTGTAATAAAACTTGAAAGGATTTGCTAACGCTAGCTGAAGCGCCGCATTAACCGCGGTTAACTGCGCAGTTATCTGTACACCTCACGACCCAAATCCCATGATCACAATAAATTACAAGGTTAGTTTTTAGGTGAATTTATTTCGTTGATAATGTTACATTTATTAGACATTTCTGAAAATTGTGTGTGCTACGGGATCTGTTCATCGAATCAGTCAACTGTGCAGTTAACTTCAGCGAATACGGGTGCTGTAATGTGTATCGAGAGTATGTTAGTGTTGGCATATACTCTAAGTTTATTTGTATTCATGCCATCATCACGGTGTAAATATTCATTTCGATATATTTAAGAGTTGGTTTGCTACATGGTAAAGGTGTATGTTAAGTGACCAAGAAAAACCTTCTTAGATAGACGAGCATTTATGTCGCATTTGACATGATAAGTATAACCGTATTTGACCCGACCCAACATGAAATTTTAAATTAAAGCTTGGTTACTTAAAGTATACCTTTACCAGTGACAGTTATTCAAGAGTTCTGTAAGTGGTTTATTCGAGCGTGTTCCAAGTGGGCAAACTGTTGCCCTGTAATAAAACTTGAAAGGATTTGCTAACGCTAGCTGAAGCGCCGCATTAACCGCGGTTAACTGCGCAGTTATCTGTACACCTCACGACCCAAATCCCATGATCACAATAAATTACAAGGTTAGTTTTTAGGTGAATTTATTTCGTTGATAATGTTACATTTATTAGACATTTCTGAAAATTGTGTGTGCTACGGGATCTGTTCATCGAATCAGTCAACTGTGCAGTTAACTTCAGCGAATACGGGTGCTGTAATGTGTATCGAGAGTATGTTAGTGTTGGCATATACTCTAAGTTTATTTGTATTCATGCTATCATCACGGTGTAAATATTCATTTCGATATATTTAAGAGTTGGTTTGCTACATGGTAAAGGTGTATTTTAAGTGACCAAGAAAAACCTTCTTAGATAGACGAGCATTTATGTCGCATTTGACATGATAAGTATAACCGTATTTGACCCGACCCAACATGAAATTTTAAATTAAAGCTTGGTTACTTAAAGTATACCTTTACCAGTGACAGTTATTCAAGAGTTCTGTAAGTGGTTTATTCGAGCGTGTTCCAAGTGGGCAAACTGTTGCCCTGTAATAAAACTTGAAAGGATTTGCTAACGCTAGCTGAAGCGCCGCATTAACCGCGGTTAACTGCGCAGTTATCTGTACACCTCACGACCCAAATCCCATGATCACAATAAATTACAAGGTTAGTTTTTAGGTGAATTTATTTCGTTGATAATGTTACATTTATTAGACATTTCTGAAAATTGTGTGTGCTACGGGATCTGTTCATCGAATCAGTCAACTGTGCAGTTAACTTCAGCGAATACGGGTGCTGTAATGTGTATCGAGAGTATGTTAGTGTTGGCATATACTCTAAGTTTATTTGTATTCATGCTATCATCACGGTGTAAATATTCATTTCGATATATTTAAGAGTTGGTTTGCTACATGGTAAAGGTGTATTTTAAGTGACCAAGAAAAACCTTCTTAGATAGACGAGCATTTATGTCGCATTTGACATGATAAGTATAACCGTATTTGACCCGACCCAACATGAAATTTTAAATTAAAGCTTGGTTACTTAAAGTATACCTTTACCAGTGACAGTTATTCAAGAGTTCTGTAAGTGGTTTATTCGAGCGTGTTCCAAGTGGGCAAACTGTTGCCCTGTAATAAAACTTGAAAGGATTTGCTAACGCTAGCTGAAGCGCCGCATTAACCGCGGTTAACTGCGCAGTTATCTGTACACCTCACGACCCAAATCCCATGATCACAATAAATTACAAGGTTAGTTTTTAGGTGAATTTATTTCGTTGATAATGTTACATTTATTAGACATTTCTGAAAATTGTGTGTGCTACGGGATCTGTTCATCGAATCAGTCAACTGTGCAGTTAACTTCAGCGAATACGGGTGCTGTAATGTGTATCGAGAGTATGTTAGTGTTGGCATATACTCTAAGTTTATTTGTATTCATGCTATCATCACGGTGTAAATATTCATTTCGATATATTTAAGAGTTGGTTTGCTACATGGTAAAGGTGTATTTTAAGTGACCAAGAAAAACCTTCTTAGATAGACGAGCATTTATGTCGCATTTGACATGATAAGTATAACCGTATTTGACCCGACCCAACATGAAATTTTAAATTAAAGCTTGGTTACTTAAAGTATACCTTTACCAGTGACAGTTATTCAAAAGTTCTGTAAGTGGTTTATTCGAGCGTGTTCCAAGTGGGCAAACTGTTGCCCTGTAATAAAACTTGAAAGGATTTGCTAACGCTAGCTGAAGCGCCGCATTAACCGCGGTTAACTGCGCAGTTATCTGTACACCTCACGACCCAAATCCCATGATCACAATAAATTACAAGGTTAGTTTTTAGGTGAATTTATTTCGTTGATAATGTTACATTTATTAGACATTTCTGAAAATTGTGTGTGCTACGGGATCTGTTCATCGAATCAGTCAACTGTGCAGTTAACTTCAGCGAATACGGGTGCTGTAATGTGTATCGAGAGTATGTTAGTGTTGGCATATACTCTAAGTTTATTTGTATTCATGCTATCATCACGGTGTAAATATTCATTTCGATATATTTAAGTGTTGGTTTGCTACATGGTAAAGGTGTATTTTAAGTGACCAAGAAAAACCTTCTTAGACAGACGAGCATTTATGTCGCATTTGACATGATAAGTATAACCGTATTTGACCCGACCCAACATGAAATTTTAAATTAAAGCTTGGTTACTTAAAGTATACCTTTACCAGTGACAGTTATTCAAGAGTTCTGTAAGTGGTTTATTCGAGCGTGTTCCAAGTGGGCAAACTGTTGCCCTGTAATAAAACTTGAAAGGATTTGCTAACGCTAGCTGAAGCGCCGCATTAACCGCGGTTAACTGCGCAGTTATCTGTACACCTCACGACCCAAATCCCATGATCACAATAAATTACAAGGTTAGTTTTTAGGTGAATTTATTTCGTTGATAATGTTACATTTATTAGACATTTCTGAAAATTGTGTGTGCTACGGGATCTGTTCATCGAATCAGTCAACTGTGCAGTTAACTTCAGCGAATACGGGTGCTGTAATGTGTATCGAGAGTATGTTAGTGTTGGCATATACTCTAAGTTTATTTGTATTCATGCTATCATCACGGTGTAAATATTCATTTCGATATATTTAAGAGTTGGTTTGCTACATGGTAAAGGTGTATTTTAAGTGACAAAGAAAAACCTTCTTAGATAGACGAGCATTTATGTCGCATTTGACATGATAAGTATAGCCGTATTTGACCCGACCCAACATGAAATTTTAAATTAAAGCTTGGTTACTTAAAGTATACCTTTACCAGTGACAGTTATTCAAGAGTTCTGTAAGTGGTTTATTCGAGCGTGTTCCAAGTGGGCAAACTGTTGCCCTGTAATAAAACTTGAAAGGATTTGCTAACGCTAGCTGAAGCGCCGCATTAACCGCGGTTAACTGCGCAGTTATCTGTACACCTCACGACCCAAATCCCATGATCACAATAAATTACAAGGTTAGTTTTTAGGTGAATTTATTTCGTTGATAATGTTACATTTATTAGACATTTCTGAAAATTGTGTGTGCTACGGGATCTGTTCATCGAATCAGTCAACTGTGCAGTTAACTTCAGCGAATACGGGTGCTGTAATGTGTATCGAGAGTATGTTAGTGTTGGCATATACTCTAAGTTTATTTGTATTCATGCTATCATCACGGTGTAAATATTCATTTCGATATATTTAAGAGTTGGTTTGCTACATGGTAAAGGTGTATGTTAAGTGACCAAGAAAAACCTTCTTAGATAGACGAGCATTTATGTCGCATTTGACATGATAAGTATAACCGTATTTGACCCGACCCAACATGAAATTTTAAATTAAAGCTTGGTTACTTAAAGTATACCTTTACCAGTGACAGTTATTCAAGAGTTCTGTAAGTGGTTTATTCGAGCGTGTTCCAAGTGGGCAAACTGTTGCCCTGTAATAAAACTTGAAAGGATTTGCTAACGCTAGCTGAAGCGCCGCATTAACCGCGGTTAACTGCGCAGTTATCTGTACACCTCACGACCCAAATCCCATGATCACAATAAATTACAAGGTTAGTTTTTAGGTGAATTTATTTCGTTGATAATGTTACATTTATTAGACATTTCTGAAAATTGTGTGTGCTACGGGATCTGTTCATCGAATCAGTCAACTGTGCAGTTAACTTCAGCGAATACGGGTGCTGTAATGTGTATCGAGAGTATGTTAGTGTTGGCATATACTCTAAGTTTATTTGTATTCATGCTATCATCACGGTGTAAATATTCATTTCGATATATTTAAGAGTTGGTTTGCTACATGGTAAAGGTGTATTTTAAGTGACCAAGAAAAACCTTCTTAGATAGACGAGCATTTATGTCGCATTTGACATGATAAGTATAACCGTATTTGACCCGACCCAACATGAAATTTTAAATTAAAGCTTGGTTACTTAAAGTATACCTTTACCAGTGACAGTTATTCAAGAGTTCTGTAAGTGGTTTATTCGAGCGTGTTCCAAGTGGGCAAACTGTTGCCCTGTAATAAAACCTGAAAGGATTTGCTAACGCTAGCTGAAGCGCCGCATTAACCGCGGTTAACTGCGCAGTTATCTGTACACCTCACGACCCAAATCCCATGATCACAATAAATTACAAGGTTAGTTTTTAGGTGAATTTATTTCGTTGATAATGTTACATTTATTAGACATTTCTGAAAATTGTGTGTGCTACGGGATCTGTTCATCGAATCAGTCAACTGTGCAGTTAACTTCAGCGAATACGGGTGCTGTAATGTGTATCGAGAGTATGTTAGTGTTGGCATATACTCTAAGTTTATTTGTATTCATGCTATCATCACGGTGTAAATATTCATTTCGATATATTTAAGAGTTGGTTTGCTACATGGTAAAGGTGTATGTTAAGTGACCAAGAAAAACCTTCTTAGATAGACGAGCATTTATGTCGCATTTGACATGATAAGTATAACCGTATTTGACCCGACCCAACATGAAATTTTAAATTAAAGCTTGGTTACTTAAAGTATACCTTTACCAGTGACAGTTATTCAAGAGTTCTGTAAGTGGTTTATTCGAGCGTGTTCCAAGTGGGCAAACTGTTGCCCTGTAATAAAACTTGAAAGGATTTGCTAACGCTAGCTGAAGCGCCGCATTAACCGCGGTTAACTGCGCAGTTATCTGTACACCTCACGACCCAAATCCCATGATCACAATAAATTACAAGGTTAGTTTTTAGGTGAATTTATTTCGTTGATAATGTTACATTTATTAGACATTTCTGAAAATTGTGTGTGCTACGGGATCTGTTCATCGAATCAGTCAACTGTGCAGTTAACTTCAGCGAATACGGGTGCTGTAATGTGTATCGAGAGTATGTTAGTGTTGGCATATACTCTAAGTTTATTTGTATTCATGCTATCATCACGGTGTAAATATTCATTTCGATATATTTAAGAGTTGGTTTGCTACATGGTAAAGGTGTATTTTAAGTGACCAAGAAAAACCTTCTTAGATAGACGAGCATTTATGTCGCATTTGACATGATAAGTATAACCGTATTTGACCCGACCCAACATGAAATTTTAAATTAAAGCTTGGTTACTTAAAGTATACCTTTACCAGTGACAGTTATTCAAGAGTTCTGTAAGTGGTTTATTCGAGCGTGTTCCAAGTGGGCAAACTGTTGCCCTGTAATAAAACCTGAAAGGATTTGCTAACGCTAGCTGAAGCGCCGCATTAACCGCGGTTAACTGCGCAGTTATCTGTACACCTCACGACCCAAATCCCATGATCACAATAAATTACAAGGTTAGTTTTTAGGTGAATTTATTTCGTTGATAATGTTACATTTATTAGACATTTCTGAAAATTGTGTGTGCTACGGGATCTGTTCATCGAATCAGTCAACTGTGCAGTTAACTTCAGCGAATACGGGTGCTGTAATGTGTATCGAGAGTATGTTAGTGTTGGCATATACTCTAAGTTTATTTGTATTCATGCTATCATCACGGTGTAAATATTCATTTCGATATATTTAAGAGTTGGTTTGCTACATGGTAAAGGTGTATGTTAAGTGACCAAGAAAAACCTTCTTAGATAGACGAGCATTTATGTCGCATTTGACATGATAAGTATAACCGTATTTGACCCGACCCAACATGAAATTTTAAATTAAAGCTTGGTTACTTAAAGTATACCTTTACCAGTGACAGTTATTCAAGAGTTCTGTAAGTGGTTTATTCGAGCGTGTTCCAAGTGGGCAAACTGTTGCCCTGTAATAAAACTTGAAAGGATTTGCTAACGCTAGCTGAAGCGCCGCATTAACCGCGGTTAACTGCGCAGTTATCTGTACACCTCACGACCCAAATCCCATGATCACAATAAATTACAAGGTTAGTTTTTAGGTGAATTTATTTCGTTGATAATGTTACATTTATTAGACATTTCTGAAAATTGTGTGTGCTACGGGATCTGTTCATCGAATCAGTCAACTGTGCAGTTAACTTCAGCGAATACGGGTGCTGTAATGTGTATCGAGAGTATGTTAGTGTTGGCATATACTCTAAGTTTATTTGTATTCATGCTATCATCACGGTGTAAATATTCATTTCGATATATTTAAGAGTTGGTTTGCTACATGGTAAAGGTGTATGTTAAGTGACCAAGAAAAACCTTCTTAGATAGACGAGCATTTATGTCGCATTTGACATGATAAGTATAACCGTATTTGACCCGACCCAACATGAAATTTTAAATTAAAGCTTGGTTACTTAAAGTATACCTTTACCAGTGACAGTTATTCAAGAGTTCTGTAAGTGGTTTATTCGAGCGTGTTCCAAGTGGGCAAACTGTTGCCCTGTAATAAAACTTGAAAGGATTTGCTAACGCTAGCTGAAGCGCCGCATTAACCGCGGTTAACTGCGCAGTTATCTGTACACCTCACGACCCAAATCCCATGATCACAATAAATTACAAGGTTAGTTTTTAGGTGAATTTATTTCGTTGATAATGTTACATTTATTAGACATTTCTGAAAATTGTGTGTGCTACGGGATCTGTTCATCGAATCAGTCAACTGTGCAGTTAACTTCAGCGAATACGGGTGCTGTAATGTGTATCGAGAGTATGTTAGTGTTGGCATATACTCTAAGTTTATTTGTATTCATGCTATCATCACGGTGTAAATATTCATTTCGATATATTTAAGAGTTGGTTTGCTACATGGTAAAGGTGTATTTTAAGTGACCAAGAAAAACCTTCTTAGATAGACGAGCATTTATGTCGCATTTGACATGATAAGTATAACCGTATTTGACCCGACCCAACATGAAATTTTAAATTAAAGCTTGGTTACTTAAAGTATACCTTTACCAGTGACAGTTATTCAAGAGTTCTGTAAGTGGTTTATTCGAGCGTGTTCCAAGTGGGCAAACTGTTGCCCTGTAATAAAACTTGAAAGGATTTGCTAACGCTAGCTGAAGCGCCGCATTAACCGCGGTTAACTGCGCAGTTATCTGTACACCTCACGACCCAAATCCCATGATCACAATAAATTACAAGGTTAGTTTTTAGGTGAATTTATTTCGTTGATAATGTTACATTTATTAGACATTTCTGAAAATTGTGTGTGCTACGGGATCTGTTCATCGAATCAGTCAACTGTGCAGTTAACTTCAGCGAATACGGGTGCTGTAATGTGTATCGAGAGTATGTTAGTGTTGGCATATACTCTAAGTTTATTTGTATTCATGCTATCATCACGGTGTAAATATTCATTTCGATATATTTAAGAGTTGGTTTGCTACATGGTAAAGGTGTATTTTAAGTGACCAAGAAAAACCTTCTTAGATAGACGAGCATTTATGTCGCATTTGACATGATAAGTATAACCGTATTTGACCCGACCCAACATGAAATTTTAAATTAAAGCTTGGTTACTTAAAGTATACCTTTACCAGTGACAGTTATTCAAGAGTTCTGTAAGTGGTTTATTCGAGCGTGTTCCAAGTGGGCAAACTGTTGCCCTGTAATAAAACTTGAAAGGATTTGCTAACGCTAGCTGAAGCGCCGCATTAACCGCGGTTAACTGCGCAGTTATCTGTACACCTCACGACCCAAATCCCATGATCACAATAAATTACAAGGTTAGTTTTTAGGTGAATTTATTTCGTTGATAATGTTACATTTATTAGACATTTCTGAAAATTGTGTGTGCTACGGGATCTGTTCATCGAATCAGTCAACTGTGCAGTTAACTTCAGCGAATACGGGTGCTGTAATGTGTATCGAGAGTATGTTAGTGTTGGCATATACTCTAAGTTTATTTGTATTCATGCTATCATCACGGTGTAAATATTCATTTCGATATATTTAAGAGTTGGTTTGCTACATGGTAAAGGTGTATTTTAAGTGACCAAGAAAAACCTTCTTAGATAGACGAGCATTTATGTCGCATTTGACATGATAAGTATAACCGTATTTGACCCGACCCAACATGAAATTTTAAATTAAAGCTTGGTTACTTAAAGTATACCTTTACCAGTGACAGTTATTCAAGAGTTCTGTAAGTGGTTTATTCGAGCGTGTTCCAAGTGGGCAAACTGTTGCCCTGTAATAAAACTTGAAAGGATTTGCTAACGCTAGCTGAAGCGCCGCATTAACCGCGGTTAACTGCGCAGTTATCTGTACACCTCACGACCCAAATCCCATGATCACAATAAATTACAAGGTTAGTTTTTAGGTGAATTTATTTCGTTGATAATGTTACATTTATTAGACATTTCTGAAAATTGTGTGTGCTACGGGATCTGTTCATCGAATCAGTCAACTGTGCAGTTAACTTCAGCGAATACGGGTGCTGTAATGTGTATCGAGAGTATGTTAGTGTTGGCATATACTCTAAGTTTATTTGTATTCATGCTATCATCACGGTGTAAATATTCATTTCGATATATTTAAGAGTTGGTTTGCTACATGGTAAAGGTGTATTTTAAGTGACCAAGAAAAACCTTCTTAGATAGACGAGCATTTATGTCGCATTTGACATGATAAGTATAACCGTATTTGACCCGACCCAACATGAAATTTTAAATTAAAGCTTGGTTACTTAAAGTATACCTTTACCAGTGACAGTTATTCAAGAGTTCTGTAAGTGGTTTATTCGAGCGTGTTCCAAGTGGGCAAACTGTTGCCCTGTAATAAAACTTGAAAGGATTTGCTAACGCTAGCTGAAGCGCCGCATTAACCGCGGTTAACTGCGCAGTTATCTGTACACCTCACGACCCAAATCCCATGATCACAATAAATTACAAGATTAGTTTTTAGGTGAATTTATTTCGTTGATAATGTTACATTTATTAGACATTTCTGAAAATTGTGTGTGCTACGGGATCTGTTCATCGAATCAGTCAACTGTGCAGTTAACTTCAGCGAATACGGGTGCTGTAATGTGTATCGAGAGTATGTTAGTGTTGGCATATACTCTAAGTTTATTTGTATTCATGCTATCATCACGGTGTAAATATTCATTTCGATATATTTAAGAGTTGGTTTGCTACATGGTAAAGGTGTATTTTAAGTGACCAAGAAAAACCTTCTTAGATAGACGAGCATTTATGTCGCATTTGACATGATAAGTATAACCGTATTCGACCCGACCCAACATGAAATTTTAAATTAAAGCTTGGTTACTTAAAGTATACCTTTACCAGTGACAGTTATTCAAGAGTTCTGTAAGTGGTTTATTCGAGCGTGTTCCAAGTGGGCAAACTGTTGCCCTGTAATAAAACTTGAAAGGATTTGCTAACGCTAGCTGAAGCGCCGCATTAACCGCGGTTAACTGCGCAGTTATCTGTACACCTCACGACCCAAATCCCATGATCACAATAAATTACAAGGTTAGTTTTTAGGTGAATTTATTTCGTTGATAATGTTACATTTATTAGACATTTCTGAAAATTGTGTGTGCTACGGGATCTGTTCATCGAATCAGTCAACTGTGCAGTTAACTTCAGCGAATACGGGTGCTGTAATGTGTATCGAGAGTATGTTAGTGTTGGCATATACTCTAAGTTTATTTGTATTCATGCTATCATCACGGTGTAAATATTCATTTCGATATATTTAAGAGTTGGTTTGCTACATGGTAAAGGTGTATTTTAAGTGACCAAGAAAAACCTTCTTAGATAGACGAGCATTTATGTCGCATTTGACATGATAAGTATAACCGTATTTGACCCGACCCAACATGAAATTTTAAATTAAAGCTTGGTTACTTAAAGTATACCTTTACCAGTGACAGTTATTCAAGAGTTCTGTAAGTGGTTTATTCGAGCGTGTTCCAAGTGGGCAAACTGTTGCCCTGTAATAAAACTTGAAAGGATTTGCTAACGCTAGCTGAAGCGCCGCATTAACCGCGGTTAACTGCGCAGTTATCTGTACACCTCACGACCCAAATCCCATGATCACAATAAATTACAAGGTTAGTTTTTAGGTGAATTTATTTCGTTGATAATGTTACATTTATTAGACATTTCTGAAAATTGTGTGTGCTACGGGATCTGTTCATCGAATCAGTCAACTGTGCAGTTAACTTCAGCGAATACGGGTGCTGTAATGTGTATCGAGAGTATGTTAGTGTTGGCATATACTCTAAGTTTATTTGTATTCATGCTATCATCACGGTGTAAATATTCATTTCGATATATTTAAGAGTTGGTTTGCTACATGGTAAAGGTGTATTTTAAGTGACCAAGAAAAACCTTCTTAGATAGACGAGCATTTATGTCGCATTTGACATGATAAGTATAACCGTATTTGACCCGACCCAACATGAAATTTTAAATTAAAGCTTGGTTACTTAAAGTATACCTTTACCAGTGACAGTTATTCAAGAGTTCTGTAAGTGGTTTATTCGAGCGTGTTCCAAGTGGGCAAACTGTTGCCCTGTAATAAAACTTGAAAGGATTTGCTAACGCTAGCTGAAGCGCCGCGTTAACCGCGGTTAACTGCGCAGTTATCTGTACACCTCACGACCCAAATCCCAAGATCACAATAAATTACAAGGTTAGTTTTTAGGTGAATTTATTTCGTTGATAATGTTACATTTATTAGACATTTCTGAAAATTGTGTGTGCTACGGGATCTGTTCATCGAATCAGTCAACTGTGCAGTTAACTTCAGCGAATACGGGTGCTGTAATGTGTATCGAGAGTATGTTAGTGTTGGCATATACTCTAAGTTTATTTGTATTCATGCTATCATCACGGTGTAAATATTCATTTCGATATATTTAAGAGTTGGTTTGCTACATGGTAAAGGTGTATGTTAAGTGACCAAGAAAAACCTTCTTAGATAGACGAGCATTTATGTCGCATTTGACATGATAAGTATAACCGTATTTGACCCGACCCAACATGAAATTTTAAATTAAAGCTTGGTTACTTAAAGTATACCTTTACCAGTGACAGTTATTCAAGAGTTCTGTAAGTGGTTTATTCGAGCGTGTTCCAAGTGGGCAAACTGTTGCCCTGTAATAAAACTTGAAAGGATTTGCTAACGCTAGCTGAAGCGCCGCATTAACCGCGGTTAACTGCGCAGTTATCTGTACACCTCACGACCCAAATCCCATGATCACAATAAATTACAAGGTTAGTTTTTAGGTGAATTTATTTCGTTGATAATGTTACATTTATTAGACATTTCTGAAAATTGTGTGTGCTACGGGATCTGTTCATCGAATCAGTCAACTGTGCAGTTAACTTCAGCGAATACGGGTGCTGTAATGTGTATCGAGAGTATGTTAGTGTTGGCATATACTCTAAGTTTATTTGTATTCATGCTATCATCACGGTGTAAATATTCATTTCGATATATTTAAGAGTTGGTTTGCTACATGGTAAAGGTGTATGTTAAGTGACCAAGAAAAACCTTCTTAGATAGACGAGCATTTATGTCGCATTTGACATGATAAGTATAACCGTATTTGACCCGACCCAACATGAAATTTTAAATTAAAGCTTGGTTACTTAAAGTATACCTTTACCAGTGACAGTTATTCAAGAGTTCTGTAAGTGGTTTATTCGAGCGTGTTCCAAGTGGGCAAACTGTTGCCCTGTAATAAAACTTGAAAGGATTTGCTAACGCTAGCTGAAGCGCCGCATTAACCGCGGTTAACTGCGCAGTTATCTGTACACCTCACGACCCAAATCCCATGATCACAATAAATTACAAGGTTAGTTTTTAGGTGAATTTATTTCGTTGATAATGTTACATTTATTAGACATTTCTGAAAATTGTGTGTGCTACGGGATCTGTTCATCGAATCAGTCAACTGTGCAGTTAACTTCAGCGAATACGGGTGCTGTAATGTGTATCGAGAGTATGTTAGTGTTGGCATATACTCTAAGTTTATTTGTATTCATGCTATCATCACGGTGTAAATATTCATTTCGATATATTTAAGAGTTGGTTTGCTACATGGTAAAGGTGTATGTTAAGTGACCAAGAAAAACCTTCTTAGATAGACGAGCATTTATGTCGCATTTGACATGATAAGTATAACCGTATTTGACCCGACCCAACATGAAATTTTAAATTAAAGCTTGGTTACTTAAAGTATACCTTTACCAGTGACAGTTATTCAAGAGTTCTGTAAGTGGTTTATTCGAGCGTGTTCCAAGTGGGCAAACTGTTGCCCTGTAATAAAACTTGAAAGGATTTGCTAACGCTAGCTGAAGCGCCGCATTAACCGCGGTTAACTGCGCAGTTATCTGTACACCTCACGACCCAAATCCCATGATCACAATAAATTACAAGGTTAGTTTTTAGGTGAATTTATTTCGTTGATAATGTTACATTTATTAGACATTTCTGAAAATTGTGTGTGCTACGGGATCTGTTCATCGAATCAGTCAACTGTGCAGTTAACTTCAGCGAATACGGGTGCTGTAATGTGTATCGAGAGTATGTTAGTGTTGGCATATACTCTAAGTTTATTTGTATTCATGCTATCATCACGGTGTAAATATTCATTTCGATATATTTAAGAGTTGGTTTGCTACATGGTAAAGGTGTATGTTAAGTGACCAAGAAAAACCTTCTTAGATAGACGAGCATTTATGTCGCATTTGACATGATAAGTATAACCGTATTTGACCCGACCCAACATGAAATTTTAAATTAAAGCTTGGTTACTTAAAGTATACCTTTACCAGTGACAGTTATTCAAGAGTTCTGTAAGTGGTTTATTCGAGCGTGTTCCAAGTGGGCAAACTGTTGCCCTGTAATAAAACTTGAAAGGATTTGCTAACGCTAGCTGAAGCGCCGCATTAACCGCGGTTAACTGCGCAGTTATCTGTACACCTCACGACCCAAATCCCATGATCACAATAAATTACAAGGTTAGTTTTTAGGTGAATTTATTTCGTTGATAATGTTACATTTATTAGACATTTCTGAAAATTGTGTGTGCTACGGGATCTGTTCATCGAATCAGTCAACTGTGCAGTTAACTTCAGCGAATACGGGTGCTGTAATGTGTATCGAGAGTATGTTAGTGTTGGCATATACTCTAAGTTTATTTGTATTCATGCTATCATCACGGTGTAAATATTCATTTCGATATATTTAAGAGTTGGTTTGCTACATGGTAAAGGTGTATGTTAAGTGACCAAGAAAAACCTTCTTAGATAGACGAGCATTTATGTCGCATTTGACATGATAAGTATAACCGTATTTGACCCGACCCAACATGAAATTTTAAATTAAAGCTTGGTTACTTAAAGTATACCTTTACCAGTGACAGTTATTCAAGAGTTCTGTAAGTGGTTTATTCGAGCGTGTTCCAAGTGGGCAAACTGTTGCCCTGTAATAAAACTTGAAAGGATTTGCTAACGCTAGCTGAAGCGCCGCATTAACCGCGGTTAACTGCGCAGTTATCTGTACACCTCACGACCCAAATCCCATGATCACAATAAATTACAAGGTTAGTTTTTAGGTGAATTTATTTCGTTGATAATGTTACATTTATTAGACATTTCTGAAAATTGTGTGTGCTACGGGATCTGTTCATCGAATCAGTCAACTGTGCAGTTAACTTCAGCGAATACGGGTGCTGTAATGTGTATCGAGAGTATGTTAGTGTTGGCATATACTCTAAGTTTATTTGTATTCATGCTATCATCACGGTGTAAATATTCATTTCGATATATTTAAGAGTTGGTTTGCTACATGGTAAAGGTGTATGTTAAGTGACCAAGAAAAACCTTCTTAGATAGACGAGCATTTATGTCGCATTTGACATGATAAGTATAACCGTATTTGACCCGACCCAACATGAAATTTTAAATTAAAGCTTGGTTACTTAAAGTATACCTTTACCAGTGACAGTTATTCAAGAGTTCTGTAAGTGGTTTATTCGAGCGTGTTCCAAGTGGGCAAACTGTTGCCCTGTAATAAAACTTGAAAGGATTTGCTAACGCTAGCTGAAGCGCCGCATTAACCGCGGTTAACTGCGCAGTTATCTGTACACCTCACGACCCAAATCCCATGATCACAATAAATTACAAGGTTAGTTTTTAGGTGAATTTATTTCGTTGATAATGTTACATTTATTAGACATTTCTGAAAATTGTGTGTGCTACGGGATCTGTTCATCGAATCAGTCAACTGTGCAGTTAACTTCAGCGAATACGGGTGCTGTAATGTGTATCGAGAGTATGTTAGTGTTGGCATATACTCTAAGTTTATTTGTATTCATGCTATCATCACGGTGTAAATATTCATTTCGATATATTTAAGAGTTGGTTTGCTACATGGTAAAGGTGTATGTTAAGTGACCAAGAAAAACCTTCTTAGATAGACGAGCATTTATGTCGCATTTGACATGATAAGTATAACCGTATTTGACCCGACCCAACATGAAATTTTAAATTAAAGCTTGGTTACTTAAAGTATACCTTTACCAGTGACAGTTATTCAAGAGTTCTGTAAGTGGTTTATTCGAGCGTGTTCCAAGTGGGCAAACTGTTGCCCTGTAATAAAACTTGAAAGGATTTGCTAACGCTAGCTGAAGCGCCGCATTAACCGCGGTTAACTGCGCAGTTATCTGTACACCTCACGACCCAAATCCCATGATCACAATAAATTACAAGGTTAGTTTTTAGGTGAATTTATTTCGTTGATAATGTTACATTTATTAGACATTTCTGAAAATTGTGTGTGCTACGGGATCTGTTCATCGAATCAGTCAACTGTGCAGTTAACTTCAGCGAATACGGGTGCTGTAATGTGTATCGAGAGTATGTTAGTGTTGGCATATACTCTAAGTTTATTTGTATTCATGCTATCATCACGGTGTAAATATTCATTTCGATATATTTAAGAGTTGGTTTGCTACATGGTAAAGGTGTATTTTAAGTGACCAAGAAAAACCTTCTTAGATAGACGAGCATTTATGTCGCATTTGACATGATAAGTATAACCGTATTTGACCCGACCCAACATGAAATTTTAAATTAAAGCTTGGTTACTTAAAGTATACCTTTACCAGTGACAGTTATTCAAGAGTTCTGTAAGTGGTTTATTCGAGCGTGTTCCAAGTGGGCAAACTGTTGCCCTGTAATAAAACTTGAAAGGATTTGCTAACGCTAGCTGAAGCGCCGCATTAACCGCGGTTAACTGCGCAGTTATCTGTACACCTCACGACCCAAATCCCATGATCACAATAAATTACAAGGTTAGTTTTTAGGTGAATTTATTTCGTTGATAATGTTACATTTATTAGACATTTCTGAAAATTGTGTGTGCTACGGGATCTGTTCATCGAATCAGTCAACTGTGCAGTTAACTTCAGCGAATACGGGTGCTGTAATGTGTATCGAGAGTATGTTAGTGTTGGCATATACTCTAAGTTTATTTGTATTCATGCTATCATCACGGTGTAAATATTCATTTCGATATATTTAAGAGTTGGTTTGCTACATGGTAAAGGTGTATTTTAAGTGACCAAGAAAAACCTTCTTAGATAGACGAGCATTTATGTCGCATTTGACATGATAAGTATAACCGTATTTGACCCGACCCAACATGAAATTTTAAATTAAAGCTTGGTTACTTAAAGTATACCTTTACCAGTGACAGTTATTCAAGAGTTCTGTAAGTGGTTTATTCGAGCGTGTTCCAAGTGGGCAAACTGTTGCCCTGTAATAAAACTTGAAAGGATTTGCTAACGCTAGCTGAAGCGCCGCATTAACCGCGGTTAACTGCGCAGTTATCTGTACACCTCACGACCCAAATCCCATGATCACAATAAATTACAAGGTTAGTTTTTAGGTGAATTTATTTCGTTGATAATGTTACATTTATTAGACATTTCTGAAAATTGTGTGTGCTACGGGATCTGTTCATCGAATCAGTCAACTGTGCAGTTAACTTCAGCGAATACGGGTGCTGTAATGTGTATCGAGAGTATGTTAGTGTTGGCATATACTCTAAGTTTATTTGTATTCATGCTATCATCACGGTGTAAATATTCATTTCGATATATTTAAGAGTTGGTTTGCTACATGGTAAAGGTGTATGTTAAGTGACCAAGAAAAACCTTCTTAGATAGACGAGCATTTATGTCGCATTTGACATGATAAGTATAACCGTATTTGACCCGACCCAACATGAAATTTTAAATTAAAGCTTGGTTACTTAAAGTATACCTTTACCAGTGACAGTTATTCAAGAGTTCTGTAAGTGGTTTATTCGAGCGTGTTCCAAGTGGGCAAACTGTTGCCCTGTAATAAAACTTGAAAGGATTTGCTAACGCTAGCTGAAGCGCCGCATTAACCGCGGTTAACTGCGCAGTTATCTGTACACCTCACGACCCAAATCCCATGATCACAATAAATTACAAGGTTAGTTTTTAGGTGAATTTATTTCGTTGATAATGTTACATTTATTAGACATTTCTGAAAATTGTGTGTGCTACGGGATCTGTTCATCGAATCAGTCAACTGTGCAGTTAACTTCAGCGAATACGGGTGCTGTAATGTGTATCGAGAGTATGTTAGTGTTGGCATATACTCTAAGTTTATTTGTATTCATGCTATCATCACGGTGTAAATATTCATTTCGATATATTTAAGAGTTGGTTTGCTACATGGTAAAGGTGTATTTTAAGTGACCAAGAAAAACCTTCTTAGATAGACGAGCATTTATGTCGCATTTGACATGATAAGTATAACCGTATTTGACCCGACCCAACATGAAATTTTAAATTAAAGCTTGGTTACTTAAAGTATACCTTTACCAGTGACAGTTATTCAAGAATTCTGTAAGTGGTTTATTCGAGCGTGTTCCAAGTGGGCAAACTGTTGCCCTGTAATAAAACTTGAAAGGATTTGCTAAAGCTAGCTGAAGCGCCGCATTAACCGCGGTTAACTGCGCAGTTATCTGTACACCTCACGACCCAAATCCCATGATCACAATAAATTACAAGGTTAGTTTTTAGGTGAATTTATTTCGTTGATAATGTTACATTTATTAGACATTTCTGAAAATTGTGTGTGCTACGGGATCTGTTCATCGAATCAGTCAACTGCGCAGTTAACTTCAGCGAATACGGGTGCTGTAATGTGTATCGAGAGTATGTTAGTGTTGGCATATACTCTAAGTTTATTTGTATTCATGCTATCATCACGGTGTAAATATTCATTTCGATATATTTAAGAGTTGGTTTGCTACATGGTAAAGGTGTATGTTAAGTGACCAAGAAAAACCTTCTTAGATAGACGAGCATTTATGTCGCATTTGACATGATAAGTATAACCGTATTTGACCCGACCCAACATGAAATTTTAAATTAAAGCTTGGTTACTTAAAGTATACCTTTACCAGTGACAGCTATTCAAGAGTTCTGTAAGTGGTTTATTCGAGCGTGTTCCAAGTGGGCAAACTGTTGCCCTGTAATAAAACTTGAAAGGATTTGCTAACGCTAGCTGAAGCGCCGCATTAACCGCGGTTAACTGCGCAGTTATCTGTACACCTCACGACCCAAATCCCATGATCACAATAAATTACAAGGTTAGTTTTTAGGTGAATTTATTTCGTTGATAATGTTACATTTATTAGACATTTCTGAAAATTGTGTGTGCTACGGGATCTGTTCATCGAATCAGTCAACTGTGCAGTTAACTTCAGCGAATACGGGTGCTGTAATGTGTATCGAGAGTATGTTAGTGTTGGCATATACTCTAAGTTTATTTGTATTCATGCTATCATCACGGTGTAAATATTCATTTCGATATATTTAAGAGTTGGTTTGCTACATGGTAAAGGTGTATGTTAAGTGACCAAGAAAAACCTTCTTAGATAGACGAGCATTTATGTCGCATTTGACATGATAAGTATAACCGTATTTGACCCGACCCAACATGAAATTTTAAATTAAAGCTTGGTTACTTAAAGTATACCTTTACCAGTGACAGTTATTCAAGAGTTCTGTAAGTGGTTTATTCGAGCGTGTTCCAAGTGGGCAAACTGTTGCCCTGTAATAAAACTTGAAAGGATTTGCTAACGCTAGCTGAAGCGCCGCATTAACCGCGGTTAACTGCGCAGTTATCTGTACACCTCACGACCCAAATCCCATGATCACAATAAATTACAAGGTTAGTTTTTAGGTGAATTTATTTCGTTGATAATGTTACATTTATTAGACATTTCTGAAAATTGTGTGTGCTACGGGATCTGTTCATCGAATCAGTCAACTGTGCAGTTAACTTCAGCGAATACGGGTGCTGTAATGTGTATCGAGAGTATGTTAGTGTTGGCATATACTCTAAGTTTATTTGTATTCATGCTATCATCACGGTGTAAATATTCATTTCGATATATTTAAGAGTTGGTTTGCTACATGGTAAAGGTGTATGTTAAGTGACCAAGAAAAACCTTCTTAGATAGACGAGCATTTATGTCGCATTTGACATGATAAGTATAACCGTATTTGACCCGACCCAACATGAAATTTTAAATTAAAGCTTGGTTACTTAAAGTATACCTTTACCAGTGACAGTTATTCAAGAGTTCTGTAAGTGGTTTATTCGAGCGTGTTCCAAGTGGGCAAACTGTTGCCCTGTAATAAAACTTGAAAGGATTTGCTAACGCTAGCTGAAGCGCCGCATTAACCGCGGTTAACTGCGCAGTTATCTGTACACCTCACGACCCAAATCCCATGATCACAATAAATTACAAGGTTAGTTTTTAGGTGAATTTATTTCGTTGATAATGTTACATTTATTAGACATTTCTGAAAATTGTGTGTGCTACGGGATCTGTTCATCGAATCAGTCAACTGTGCAGTTAACTTCAGCGAATACGGGTGCTGTAATGTGTATCGAGAGTATGTTAGTGTTGGCATATACTCTAAGTTTATTTGTATTCATGCTATCATCACGGTGTAAATATTCATTTCGATATATTTAAGAGTTGGTTTGCTACATGGTAAAGGTGTATTTTAAGTGACCAAGAAAAACCTTCTTAGATAGACGAGCATTTATGTCGCATTTGACATGATAAGTATAACCGTATTTGACCCGACCCAACATGAAATTTTAAATTAAAGCTTGGTTACTTAAAGTATACCTTTACCAGTGACAGTTATTCAAGAGTTCTGTAAGTGGTTTATTCGAGCGTGTTCCAAGTGGGCAAACTGTTGCCCTGTAATAAAACTTGAAAGGATTTGCTAACGCTAGCTGAAGCGCCGCATTAACCGCGGTTAACTGCGCAGTTATCTGTACACCTCACGACCCAAATCCCATGATCACAATAAATTACAAGGTTAGTTTTTAGGTGAATTTATTTCGTTGATAATGTTACATTTATTAGACATTTCTGAAAATTGTGTGTGCTACGGGATCTGTTCATCGAATCAGTCAACTGTGCAGTTAACTTCAGCGAATACGGGTGCTGTAATGTGTATCGAGAGTATGTTAGTGTTGGCATATACTCTAAGTTTATTTGTATTCATGCTATCATCACGGTGTAAATATTCATTTCGATATATTTAAGAGTTGGTTTGCTACATGGTAAAGGTGTATGTTAAGTGACCAAGAAAAACCTTCTTAGATAGACGAGCATTTATGTCGCATTTGACATGATAAGTATAACCGTATTTGACCCGACCCAACATGAAATTTTAAATTAAAGCTTGGTTACTTAAAGTATACCTTTACCAGTGACAGTTATTCAAGAGTTCTGTAAGTGGTTTATTCGAGCGTGTTCCAAGTGGGCAAACTGTTGCCCTGTAATAAAACTTGAAAGGATTTGCTAACGCTAGCTGAAGCGCCGCATTAACCGCGGTTAACTGCGCAGTTATCTGTACACCTCACGACCCAAATCCCATGATCACAATAAATTACAAGGTTAGTTTTTAGGTGAATTTATTTCGTTGATAATGTTACATTTATTAGACATTTCTGAAAATTGTGTGTGCTACGGGATCTGTTCATCGAATCAGTCAACTGTGCAGTTAACTTCAGCGAATACGGGTGCTGTAATGTGTATCGAGAGTATGTTAGTGTTGGCATATACTCTAAGTTTATTTGTATTCATGCTATCATCACGGTGTAAATATTCATTTCGATATATATTAGAGTTGGTTTGCTACATGGTAAAGGTGTATGTTAAGTGACCAAGAAAAACCTTCTTAGATAGACGAGCATTTATGTCGCATTTGACATGATAAGTATAACCGTATTTGACCCGACCCAACATGAAATTTTAAATTAAAGCTTGGTTACTTAAAGTATACCTTTACCAGTGACAGTTATTCAAGAGTTCTGTAAGTGGTTTATTCGAGCGTGTTCCAAGTGGGCAAACTGTTGCCCTGTAATAAAACTTGAAAGGATTTGCTAACGCTAGCTGAAGCGCCGCATTAACCGCGGTTAACTGCGCAGTTATCTGTACACCTCACGACCCAAATCCCATGATCACAATAAATTACAAGGTTAGTTTTTAGGTGAATTTATTTCGTTGATAATGTTACATTTATTAGACATTTCTGAAAATTGTGTGTGCTACGGGATCTGTTCATCGAATCAGTCAACTGTGCAGTTAACTTCAGCGAATACGGGTGCTGTAATGTGTATCGAGAGTATGTTAGTGTTGGCATATACTCTAAGTTTATTTGTATTCATGCTATCATCACGGTGTAAATATTCATTTCGATATATTTAAGAGTTGGTTTGCTACATGGTAAAGGTGTATTTTAAGTGACCAAGAAAAACCTTCTTAGATAGACGAGCATTTATGTCGCATTTGACATGATAAGTATAACCGTATTTGACCCGACCCAACATGAAATTTTAAATTAAAGCTTGGTTACTTAAAGTATACCTTTACCAGTGACAGTTATTCAAGAATTCTGTAAGTGGTTTATTCGAGCGTGTTCCAAGTGGGCAAACTGTTGCCCTGTAATAAAACTTGAAAGGATTTGCTAACGCTAGCTGAAGCGCCGCATTAACCGCGGTTAACTGCGCAGTTATCTGTACACCTCACGACCCAAATCCCATGATCACAATAAATTACAAGGTTAGTTTTTAGGTGAATTTATTTCGTTGATAATGTTACATTTATTAGACATTTCTGAAAATTGTGTGTGCTACGGGATCTGTTCATCGAATCAGTCAACTGTGCAGTTAACTTCAGCGAATACGGGTGCTGTAATGTGTATCGAGAGTATGTTAGTGTTGGCATATACTCTAAGTTTATTTGTATTCATGCTATCATCACGGTGTAAATATTCATTTCGATATATTTAAGAGTTGGTTTGCTACATGGTAAAGGTGTATTTTAATTGACCAAGAAAACCCTTCTTAGATAGACGAGCATGTATGTCGCATTTGACATGATAAGTATAACCGTATTTGATCAAATTTCATGATCAAAAGAAATTACAAGGTTAGTTTTTAGGTCAATTTATTACTTGATAATGTTACATTTATTAGTACATTTCTGAAAATTTTCTGTGCATATATTTCAAGTTATTTGTATTCATAAATTGTGTGAATACGGCTCCTGGTGTATCGAGTGTATTAGTGTAGGGATATATGTCAAATTTAATTGTATCCTTCTAAATTTTACATTCTTTCAGTGTTTCTGGATCGAGTTCATATTTTCACTTCAATTTTTTCTGGTTGACATTCAGTTATATAGTATACGGAAATGAGACCTTGCTAACAGATACGATTAATATTTGGATGAAAAAAATAGTTGACCTTTTTTTGTAAAGAATGCTGTTTGGAATCTCTTGAGTGTGTGCTTCTTACAGAAGTGCAAAACTTGATATGGAAGCTCGAGTGATGTCACCGAATTAGATCTCCTTGCACTTTGATTAAGCGCAAAAAGAATGTATTGTTGGGTTTTTTCTCTGTTCTAGCGTCTAATCAGATGTTTCCCACTTCAGTGCAAACACCTTTGCAAATTACCAGTCTGTGATAATAATAAATAATAAATAATTCTTGTCAGATAAAGTTAATTTCAATATTGTGTCAAAATAGTTTTTGTCGGTTAAAGTTAACTTATTTAATATATCAGTTCACGCACATTTTTAAATGTGTGACAGTTTTGAACCACTGAAGACACAATATAGCCCGCAAAGGGTTGACCGTGTCCTTAAACACAGCGCATAACTAACTCGTAGGGCAGAAACACTTGAAAGATTGCCTCCATTTCCAGTATTTTTATTCTGCAAAAAAGTATAGCGCCTACACTGAAAGTTCTCGATTTTTTAAAAATATGTATGGGTTTTACTCCCTTTATGATTCGATTCGTTAACTTTTCTATTTAAAAAAAGATTTAGAAACGCTTGAATTTTAAATAGCTGTTTGCATGCACCGTTCAGGAAGATACATGTTCCAACATGGTCAGACGTGTTGTTGCATATACCCATTGATGCGCAACGGATGCGTTCATGTCACAAGTTCAATATTACCGGTAAAGCATAACCGCTATTCCCAGAAATTCTGAACTTTACAAAATGGAGCTGTCATTTTAGGAGAAAAATTTAAATAAATTACTTGATGTAATTGACAATAGGTTTATATTAAGTCATGACCTAGGACAGGTTGTCTATGGAGATCAGGCATAGGTAAAAGACTGTTTGGTGTATTTGTTAACGGAAGACAGTGTTTTCGCGCATGTTTTATACTTGGCAGTTGTTGAGGCGATCCAGGATATGGAATTTACGGAGGATCCGCCTTTGTTGGCATATTTAGTTTTTCTGACTAACCGTAAACTTTGGAAAATTAAGCACCAAGAACCTTTCAAAAGATATTATTTGGATTCAGATACTTATACGCATATGTTCGAAAAAAGTTTTCATGTACTTTGTGTTTTTGATGGGCCAGAAACAGTTGAAGAGTTCGAAATTGGTGTACTGTAATAGATACACATTTAGAAACATGACCTTGAACCAACTATGTGCATAGTATTTGGCGCTTTGACTTCACAACTTAAAGATAAATGGTTACTTGTTCAACATATACGACACAGTTACTGAAACAATTGATGAGGTGGAATTTACAGAGGAACCATATTTGCTGGCAAACTTAGTTCATATAAATAAACCGTAAATTGAGTGAAATTGTTCAAGAACCTTTTACAGGAATTGTTATATATCCTGATATGTGTTTAGATATGTTTCCCGAAAGTATTCATGTATATGCACGCTATTTTCTATGCTGACTTCATGTAGCTTAAGTATAGTTGAAATTGGCACACATTCAAAAACTTGCTACCCGCGCCCATATTGGGATTGTAAAGCAATTATGACCGTCACTTAAGCGTTGTCAGACCCAATAATTCTCAAAAGAAATGTATGGCCAAACTGAGCTAATAGAAATACAGATAAGATGAAATAAATGTACAGTCTCGTTTATAAGACATTCAGGTCAATAACAAGTAGAATGTGAGAATTAGCCTGAAAACTATTATATTACTCTTCCCTATTTTGTAAACTGGAATTTACCACACGTTCCAAGCATAAAAAGTTGTTGTTCTCTTTACTTTCTATTGTAAAAGTGTTGAATTGAAAAGTGTAAAACTTTGATGCCAATTAAAACCTTGTAATCAGATCTTAAAAGTGTTCTTTTAATTCAATGTCACTCCAACAGTACGATATGGAATATCGAGCCTGGCCAGCATTTTCTCAATTTCTTTGTGAATTTTTGTTGCATGACATTAAGGGTATTGAGTTTATCTTATTCTTCACACAGCCTCGAGACTGGAAGATCTTGGGTTCAATCCCTGTCGGGTCATACCTAAGACTTTAAAACTTTGACTTCTCCTTGCTACCCTGTGAGGCAATCCACATGTAAGGGTTAGAAGGAGAGCTGGAATGCCCCATTTCAGTATAATGTGGCAGGAGGATCTCGATATGACCATAGTTAATTACGATCTAAAGAACAATACAATACAACCTTCACATAGCATCCATGGTTGAAGAATCTTTACCACTTAAGTACAAAAAAATTCAGGCCGTCGTACAAGCGATATTAGATCTATCATTTTAAAAAGCAAAGCAATTCTAAGCAAACAAGTTGAGCTAATAGAAATAGAGATAAAAAAATAAATGTTTAATTATAAGGACCGTAGTTTTAGGCGAAAAAGAGCAATCTATGGGAAATGCAAGCCATTTCTCTTCATGTTTTGTGTTGTATCCCCACATCTCTAGAAATCATCAGTCGAATTTAAGATTCAGTCGAATCCAGCCAACATACATTGACCAAAAAAAATACCACTGCGTACATACCAAAGAGGTATGAACACAGTGTTATTTAACGTCAGTGTTCCAAAATAAAAAGTACAAAAAAGTAAAATTAAATGTCACCCCAAACAGAATAAAGTTAATACCATCCATAACTTGGTTCTTGTGGATGGGGGGGGGGGGGGGGGTTAAAAGTATCTTTGATCCACTTTATCAGAGCAGCTCACATCAATGTTTCGATGCCTATGTTTCTTTTATTCTAACGACCTTCTTTCAAAAGCAGAAATATGAACAGGATTAGGTCATAAACTATTGCAATTTTTTTAATTTAAGAAGACTTTACTGCATTCAATCCGGAATTCAATGACAACAAAAAGCTTCAGAAGAATGTAATATTGGAGAGTATGCGAACCCTATGCCTTGACCAAATAAAAACTACAGCGCGATATGTAACATGTATCCAAGCAGTTGTAGAAAATTTAAGCGTTTTAAGATCATAACATCAATAAAAAGAGCATAAAGACAGTCACTGAAGCGGTTTTGGGCCCAATTCAAAAAGAAAAATGAGAAAATTCTAACCACAGGTGCAACAAAGACGGCTAATTTTAACAGAGATAAGTGAAAATAAATGTATGGTGTTGTTTATAACACATTCAGGTCAATTACAACTACAATATGAAAAAAACCTGTAAATGTAAGAAAGAGCCTACCAATTATTATAGTAATCTTCTCCACTTTGAAAACAAGAATTTACAACATATTACAAGCATAAAAAGTTGTTGTTCTTTTTCTTTCAAATGTAAAAATGCTGAATTGAAAAGTTTAAAACTTTGATGCCAATTAAAACCTTGTAACCAGATCGTAAATTTTTTAATTCAATATCACTCATATAGTACGACGTGGAATATCAGTCTTAGCCAGCATTCTCTCAAGGGATTTGTGAGTTCCGTTGCATGACATTAGACGTATTGTTTAAAGTGTCACCGCATGAATAACTTGGTTCTTGGCGCAGGAGGGGTGGATTTAAAGTATATTTGATCCACTTTTTGAAAGCAGCCCATATCAGTGTTGCGATGCCTATTTTCGTTTATTCTGATTATCCGCTTTCACGCCTTTTCTTAAATATATTTTTCCTTCTCAAAAGCAGAAATATCAACAGGAGACGGGATGGTCTCAAGGATTATGTCATAAACAATAACAATTTCACTTTCATCAGACCTTGGTCTGTACAATCAGAAAAATAATGACAATATATCGAGCAGTTACACTTAGTCCAAACAAAACTCGTCAGAGAAATGTAACATTCCAGAGTAAACAGAGCCTATCTCTTTACGAAAAAATAATAAAACGCACACATAAGAGAATTCTCAACGCAGCTGTAGAAAATTGAAGCGTTTTAAGATCATACCACCAATGGAAGGAAAATAAAGGCGGTCATTCGCAGCGGTTTTGTACTTATCGATCTAAAAGGAAAATTAGAAGATTCTAATCGCATGTGTAAATACAGCTAAATTTAACAGAGATAAGAGCAAAATAAATGTATAACGTCTCTATAGCACATTCAGATAAACTGTGTAAAATAACATGTAAATATGAGAAACAGCCTGCAAACTATTATAGTAATCTTCCCCAGTTTGAAATCCGGAATTTACCACACATTACAAGCATAAAAAGCTGTTGTTCTCTTTTCTTTAAATTGCATAAATGCTGAATTATAAATGTGTAACACTTTCATGCCACTTAAAACCTTGTAACTAGATCTTAAAAGTCCTTTTTTTTTTAATCCAATGTCACTAAAATAGTACGACATGGTATATCGGGCGTAGCCAGCATTTTTTCAAGGATTTTGTGAATTTCCGTTGCGTGACATTAAAAGTATTGTTTCAAATGTCTCCGCATAAATAACTTGGTTCTTGGGGTAGGTGGGAGTAGGGAGGGGGATGGATTTAAAGTATATTTGACCCACTTTTTCAAGGCAGCCCATATCAATGTTGCAATACCTAAGATTGTTTATTCTAAGGATCCGCTTTCACGATTTTTTTAAGAATATATTTTTTTCTCAGAAGCATAAATATCAACAGGAGACGGGATGGCCTCAAGGATTATGTCATAAACAATAACAATTTCACTTTCACTTTGGTCTGTACAATCAGAAAAATAATGACAATATATCGAGCAGTTACACTTAGTCCAAACAAAACTCCTCAGCGTAGTGTATCACTCCAGAGTAAACAGACCCTATCTCTTTACAAAACAAGTTTGTCTAAGGACAAAGTCCCAGCTTACGAAAAGCAATAAGACCCATTCCAGCGTGCATGAGCGAAGGAATTTCCCTGAAATATCGGGCTTCAAAAGATGAGACGGCAAAGAGCTAGCTCAATAATTAATTTAGCACCGGACCAGAACATAGACCGATAAATGCATACAAAGATTTCTTGACGTGGAGAATGGGGAACAGATTTTTTGTATCTCTGGTAGACTGGATAGTCTGCCATAGATACCTTCAAACAACGCTCGCATTTCGGACCAGTGCGCATATTTATGTAACTTGCCTCGATGCGTGGTTCTTATTCAGACAAGTACGCATGTTTAGTTAATTTGCGTTGATGCGCGGCTCTCATTTTGGAACCGTGCACATGTTCATTTAACTTAATAAAGATTAATGCGCGGTTCTTATTCCAGACCAATGCGCATGTTTATTTTACTTTCGTTGATGAGCGGTACTTATTTTGGACAAGTGCGCAAGTTTCCTTAGGTTGTCTTGATGCGCGGTTCGCATTTCGGAAGAGTTTCCATGTTTATCTAACTTGCACGGTGCGCATGTTTATTTAACTTGCGTTGACGCGCGGTTCGAATATCGGACCAGTGCGCATGTTTATTTAACTTGCATTGATGCGCGGTACTTATTCTGGACCAGTACAAATGTTTATTTAACTTGCGTTGGAGCGTGGTTCACATTTCGAACCACTCCACACGTTTATTTAAGTGGCGTTGATGCGCGGTTCGAATTTCGGACCAGTGCGCATGTTTATTTAACTTGCCTCGATGCGCGGTTCTTATTCAGACAAGTACGCATGTTTATTTAATTTGCGTTGATGCGCGGCTCTCATTTTGGAACCGTGCACATGTTCATTTAACTAAATAAAGATTAATGCGCGGTTCTTATTCCAGACCAATGCGCATGTTTATTTTACTTTCGTTGATGAGCGGTACTTATTTTGGACAAGTGCACAAGTTTCCTTAGGTTGTCTTGATGCGCGGTTCGCATTTCGGAAGAGTTTCCATGTTTATCTAACTTGCACGCTGCGCATGTTTACTTAACTTGCGTTGACGCGCGGTTCGAATATCGGACCAGTGCGCATGTTTATTTGACTTGCATTGATGCGCGGTGCTTATTCTGGACCAGTACAAATGTTTATTTAACTTGCGTTCGAGCGTGGTTCACATTTCGAACCACTCCACACGTTTATTTAAGTGGCGTTGATGCGCGGTTCGAATTTCGGACCAGTGCGCATGTTTATTTAACTTGCGTTGATGCGCGGTGCTTATTTTGGACCAGTGCACATGTTTATTTAACTTGCGTTGATGTGCGGTTGGCATTTCGGACCAGCGCCCATGTTTTTTTACCTTGTGTTGATGTGCGGTTCTTATTTCGGATCAATGCGCATGTTTATTTACCTTGTGTTGATGTGCGGTTCTTCTTTCGGATCAATGCGCATGTTTATTTACTTGTGTTGATGTGCGGTTCTTATTTCGGATCAGTGCGCATGTTTATTTTACTTGCGTTGATGCGCGGTACTTATTTTGGACAAGTGTACGAGTTTCCTTAGGTTGCCTTGATGCGCGGTTCGCATTTCGGAAGAGTTTGCATGTTTATCTATCTTGCGTTGATGCACGGTGCTTATTTTGGACGGGTGCATATGTTAATCTAACTTGCGCGGTTTGCATTTTGGACCAGTGCGCATGTTTATTCAACTTGCGTTGATGAGCAGTTCGAATTTCGGACCAGTGCGCATGTTTATTTAACTTGCGTTGATGCGCGGTGCTTATTTTGGACCAGTGCAAATATTTATTTATCTTCCGTTGGCGCGTGGTTCGCATTTCGAACCACTGCGCATGTTTATTTAACGTGTGTCGATGTGCGGTTCTTATTTCAGGTCATTGCGCATATTTCTTTAATTTGAGTTGATGCGCGGTTCTTATTCTGGACCAGTGCGCATGTTTATTTAAGTTGCGTTGATACGCAGTTCTTATTTTGAATAGTGCGCACGTTATTTAACTTGCGTTAATGCGCATTTCTAACCAGTGCGCATGTTTATTTAACTTGCGTTAATGCTCGGTTCCCATTTCTGACCAGTGTGTTTGTTTATTTAGCTTGCGTTAATGAACGTTTCGCATTTTCCACCAGTGCGCACGTTTATTTAACTTGTGTTGATGCGTGATTCGCATTTTGGACCAGTGCGCATATTTATTTAACTTGTGTTGGTGCTCGGTACTTATTTTAGATCAGTGCAAATGTGTATTTAACTTGCGCTGAGGAGCGGTTCGGAATTCGGACCAGTGTACCTGTTTCTTTAGGTTGCGTTCATGCGAGGTTCGCATTTCGGACCAGTGCGTAGGTTCACTTAACTTGCGTTGACAAGCGAATTGCATTTCGGACCAGAACGCATGTTTATTTCAGTCCCGTCGATGCCCGACTCTTATGTCTATTCAACTTGCGTCGATTCGTGGTTCTTTCTTCGGACCACTGCGAATGTTTATTTAACTTGCGTTGATGCGAGGTTCTCATTTCAGACCACTGCGCATGTCTATTCAACTTTCGCCAATGTGTGGTTCTTTTTTCGGACAAGTGCGCATGTTTGTTTAACTTGCGTTGATGTGCGGTGCTTATTTTGGACCGGATCGCATGTTTATTTAACATCCGTCGATGCGCGGTTCGCATTTCCGACCATTGCCCATGTTTATTTAACTTGCGTTGATGCGTGGTTCTCATGTCAGACCAGTGCGCATGTTTCTTTGGGTTGCGCTGATGCGCGGTTCTTTTTTTCGGACCAGTGTGCATATTTATTTAACTTGCGTTGATGCGCGGTTCGCATTTCGGACCAGTGCGCATGTTTCTTTAGGTTGCGTTGATGCTCGATCCGCATTTCGGACCACTGCGCATGTCTTTTCAATTTGCGTCGACGCGTAGTTCTTTTTTCGGACCATTGCGCATGTTTATTTAACTTGCGTTGATGCGCGGTGCTTATTTTGGACCAGTTCGCAAGTTTATCTTCCGTCAATGGTTCACATTTCGGAACAATGCGAATGTTTATTTAACTTGCGTCGATGTGCGGTTGTTAAATCTGACTACTGCGCAAGTTCATTTAACTTGCGTTTATGCGCTGCAGGAGAAGATTCTTTTTTTTTTTAAATTCCGAAAAAAATTCAAAAGTTTTCCAATTCACTCAAAAAGCACAAGCCGTATGCATGACCCCCTAAAGTCGGCTTGTATCAAAAATAAATGAAATCTGATAAAAACAGTAGGAGGAAATGCATTTTGAAGTTTTTTTATTCAAAAATTCACCAAAAATTCTGATCGACTCGAAAAGCACAGGCCGTATTCACGACACCCTAAGCATGCCTCAGCCCCAAAATAAATGATGTCTGATCAAAACTGCAGGAGAAGATACATTTTGAGGTATTTTCATCAAAAATTCCCTATCGAAATCAAGAATTCCCAAGTCGAGTCAAATAGCACAAGCCGTATGCCCGACCCACCTAAGGATGCCTCATACCAAAAATAAATGAAATCGGATTAAAACTGTAGGAGGAAATGCATTTGAAGTTTTTCTTCAAAAATTCCCTAAAAATACAGAAATTATCGGATCGACTAAAAAGCGCAAGCCGTATGCTCAACCCCTTAGGGATGCCTCAAACCAAAAAAAAAAAAAAAAAAGAGAGAGAGAGAAAGATCACAACTATAGGGGAAAATGCATTTTGCATGCGTTTTTTTCTTCAAAAGCTCCCTAAAAATACAAAAATTGTCCGATCGACTAAAAAGCACAAGCCGTATGCACGACCTTTTAGGGTCATTGGATCTTTGAGAGGTTTCGGATCAAAAATGTAGGACGAGATACATTTTAAATTTTTTTTCTTCAAAAATTCCCCAAAAATTCAAAAATCATCCGATCGACTAAAAAAGCACAAGCCGTATGCACGACTCCTTAGGGATGCCTCACACCAAAAATAAATGACATCCAATTAAAATTGTAGGAGTAAATGCATTTTGAATTATTTTCTAAATTTTTGCTTAAAAAATTCCCCAAAAATACAAAAATTGCCCGATCGACTAAAAAAGCACAAGCCGTATGCACGACACTTTAGGGGTACCTCATACCAAAAATAAATCACATCCGGTCAAAAATGTAGGAGGAGATACATTTTAAAATTTTTTCTTAAAAAATTCGCCAAAAATTCAAAAATCACCCGATCGACTAGAAAAGCACAAGCCGTATGCACGACCCCTTAGGGATGCCTCACACCAAAAATAAATGACATCGAATCAAAATTGAAGGAGGAGATGCATTTCGAACCAAAGTTTACTAAATAAACAACTAACTAACTAACTAACTAACTAACTAACTAACTAACTAACTAACGGACACCGCCCGCAAACCGATAGGAATACCCCAGCTTACGTGTAACGTAAGCTGGGCTAAAAAATAATAAAACGCACACATAAGAGATTTGTGCACGCAATTGTAGAAAACTGAAGCGTTTTAAGATCATACCACCAATGAAAAGAAAATAAAGTCCGTCATTCGCAGCGGTTTTGGGCCCATCGATTCAAAAGGAAAATTAGAAGATTCTAATCGCATGTGTAAATACAGCTAAATTTAACAGAGATAAGAGCAAAATAAATGTATAACGTCGTGTATAGCACATTCAGAGAAACTGTGTAAAATAACATGTAAACATGAAAAAAACAGCCTGTAAACTATTATAGTAAGCTTCCCCAGTTTGAAAACCGGAATTTATCACACATTACAAGCATAAAAAGTTGTTGTTCTCTTTTCTTTCAATAGTATAAATGCTGAATTGTAAGTGTGTAACACTTTCATGCCACTTAAAACCTTGTAACTAGATCTTAAAAGTCCTTTTTTTAATTCAATGTCACTAAAATAGTACGACATGGAATATCGGGCGTAGCCAGCATTTTTTCAAGGAGTTTGTGAATTTCCGTTGCGTGACATTAAAAGTATTGTTTCAAATGTCTCCGCATAAATAACTTGGTTCTTGGGGTAGGTGGGAGTAGGGAGGGGGTGGATTTAAAGTATATTTGACCCACTTTTTCAAGACAGCCCATATCAATGTTGCAATATCTAAGATTGTTTATTCTAAGGATCCGCTTTCACGATTTTTTTAAGAATATCTTGGTCTGTACAATCAGAAAAATAATGACAATATATCGAGCAGTTACACTTAGTCCAAACAAAACTCCTCAGCGTAGTGTAACATTCCAGAGGAAACAGACCCTATCTCTTTACAAAAAAAATAATAAAACGCACACATAAGAGATTTGTGCACGCAATTGTAGAAAACTGAAGCGTTTTAAGATCATACCACCAATGAAAAGAAAATAAAGTCCGTCATTCGCACGGTTTTGGGCCCATCGATTCAAAAGGAAAATTAGAAGATTCTAACCGCATGTGTAAATACAGCTAATTTTAACAGAGATAAGAGAAAAATAAATGTATAACGTCGTCTATAGCACATTCAGATAAACTGTGTAAAATAACATGTAAATTTGGAAAACAGCCTGCAAACTATTATAGTAAGCTTCCCCAGTTTGAAAACCGGAATTTACCACACATTACAAGCATAAAAAGTTGTTGTTATCTTTTCTTTCAATAGTATAAATGCTGAATTGTAAATGTATAACACTTTCATGCCACTTAAACCTTTGTAACTAGATCTTAAAAGTCCTTTTGTTTAATTCAATGTCATTCAAACAGTACGACATGGAATATCGGGCGTAGCCAGCATTTTTTCAAGGAGTTTGTGAATTTCCGTTGCGTGACATTAAAAAGTATTGTTTCAAATGTCTCCGCAAAAATAACTTGGTTCTTGGGGTAGGTGGGAGTAGGGAGAGGGGTGGATTTAAAGTATATTTGACCCACTTTTTCAAGGCAGCCCATATCAATGTTGCAATACCTAAGATTGTTTATTCTAAGGATCCGCTTTCACGATTTTTTTAAGAATATATTTTTTTCTCAAAAGCATAAATATCAACAGGAGATGGATGGCCTCAAGGATTATGTCATAAAAAATAACAATTTCACTTTCAGAAGACCTTGGTCTGTACAATCAGAAAAATAATGACAATATATCGAGCAGTTACACTTAGTCCAAACAAAACTCGTCAGAGAAATGTAACATTCCAGAGTAAACAGAGCCTATCTCTTTACGAAAAAATAATAAAACGCACACATAAGAGAATTCTCAACGCAGCTGTAGAAAATTGAAGCGTTTTAAGATCATACCACCAATGAAAAGAAAATAAAGTCCGTCATTCGCAGCGGTTTTGGGCCCATCGATTCAAAAGGAAAATTAGAAGATTCAAATCGCATGTGTAAATACAGCTAAATTTAACAGAGATAAGAGCAAAATAAATGTATAACGTCGTCTATAGCACATTCAGATAAACTGTAAAATAACATGTAAATATGAAAAAACAGCCTGTAAGCTATTATAGTAAGCTTCCCCAGTTTGAAAACCGGAATTTATCACACATTACAAGCATAAAAAGTTGTTGTTCTCTTTTCTTTCAATAGTATAAATGCTGAATTGTAAATGTATAATCCGCTTTCACGATTTTTTTAAGAATATATTTTTCTTTCTCAAAAGCAGAAATTTTCAACAGGAGACGGGATGGTCTCAAGGATTATGTCATAAACAATAACAATTTCACTTTCAGAAGACCTCGGTGTGTGCAATCAGAAAAAACAATGGTAATATATGGAGCAGTTACACTTAGTCCTAACAAAAAACTTCAGAGAAATGGAACATTCCAGATTATACAGACCCTATCTCTTTACGAAAAAAAATAATAAAACACACATAAGAGATTTGACCACGCAGTTGTAGAAAGTTGAAGCGTTTTAAGATCATACCAGAAAAGATCATAAAGACAGTCATTCCTAGCGGTTTTGGGCCCATCATTTCAAATAGAAAATTAGAAAATTCAACAAAGCCCGCTAGTTTTAACAGAGAGAAGAGAAACCTTGTAACCAGATCTGAAAGTTTTCTTTTTTTAATTCAATATTACTCCAATAGTACAAGGTGGAATATTTGGCGTAACAAGCATTTTCTCAACGGGTTTGTGAATTTCCGTTGCACGACATTGAAAGTATTGAGTTTATCTTATTCCTCACATAAAATCCAAGGTTGAATAATCTTTAAGACTTAAGTAAAAGAAATTTAGGCCATTGTACAAGCGATATTAGATCTATCATTTAAAAAAGCAAAGCAATTCTAGCCAAATTTACGGACAAACTGAGCTAATAGAAATAGACAAAATAAATCTTTAATTATAAGGACCGCAGTTTCAGGCGAAAATAGCAATCTATGAGAAACGGCAGCCATTTCCCTGCATGCATTGTTTTGAATCCACACTCCACTCCTCTAGAAATGATTAGAGGAATTTAAGATTCAGTCGAATCCAGCCATCATACATTGACAAAAAAAATACCACTGTATGCATACCAAAGAGGTATGAACACAGTGGTATTTAACGTCAGTGTTCCAAAATAATAACTGCAAAAAAAGGCAAATAAAAGGTCACACCCATTATTTTATTCTTTCCAAAAATTGGACATGTTGTGTGCAAGAAACTGGATAATGTTGAAAATTATGCCCAAAAATATAAGTGCCGCCATTTATTTGTTGTTGGACCCAAAACTTCAAAAAGATAAATATGTAAATAGAACAATTTCTTCACATGTAGAATATACATAGCCTCCACAACCAGTTATTAGCTAGTCGGACTACAGTTTCGGCATCCATAACTTGGTTCTTGTGGATGGGGGGGGGGGGTTAAAAGTATCTTTGATCCACTTTATCAAAACAGCCCATATCAATATTCCGATGCCTATGTTTCTTTTATTCTAACGACCTACTTTCAAAAGCAGTAATATGAACAGGAGACAGCATGGTTTCAAGGATTAGGTCATAAACTATTGCAGCTTTTTAATTTAAGAAGACTTTGCTGCATGCAATCCGGAATTCAATGATAATTTATAGAATATTTACAATTAGTCTGAACAAAAAGCTTCAGAAGAATGTAATATTGGAGAGTATGCGAACCCTATGCCTTGTCCAAATAAAAACTACAGCGCCATATATAAGATGTATCCATACACTTGTAGAAAATTTAAGCGTTTTAAGATCATAACGTCAATAAAAAAATCATAAAGACAGTCAATGAAGCGTTTTTGGGCCCATCAATTCAAAAAGAAAAATTAGAAAATTCTAATCACAGGTGCAACAAAGACGGCTAATTTAACAGAGATAAGAGAAAATAAATGTACAGTGTCATTTATAACACATTCAGCTCAATAAGAAGTAGACTGGAAAATAGCGCTAGATATGAGAAACAGCCTGCAAACTATTACAGTAATCTTCCCCAGTTTGAAAACCAGAATTTACCACAATTACAAGCATAAAAAGTTGTTGTTCTCTGCTTTCAATTACAGATATGCTGAATTGGAAAGTGTAAATATTTGATGCCAGTTAAAACCTTGTAACCAGATCGTAAAAGTTTTTGTTTAATTCTATATCACTCCAACAGTACGACAGCCATCATTTTCGCAAGGGGTTTGTGAATTTTCATTGCCTGGGATTAAAAGTATTGAGACTACCTACATTTACTTCCTCTATCTCTGTAGTTAGAATTTTCCAATTTTCTTTTTGAAGTGATGGCCCCAAAACGCTTCAGTGAGGGTCTTTATGATATTTTTATTTATTTTATGATCCTAAAACGCTTAAATTTTCTACAACTGTATGTATACATCTGATGTATGCGCAATGTAGTTTTTATTATGTCACGGCAAAATCTTTTAAGGCGCATTTAAGGCCTGGTTGCAAGGTAATAATTGACATCAAAATATAAATATATAGATTATTTATTGTGAAAAGGTCTATAACGTGAAACGTAGATCATTTCAATATATTTGGGAGTTTATTCTAAAATCTATTAATGGACACTTCTGTCTTTATTTCAAGGTGCGGTTACAAGGTGTTAATTGATATCAAAACATAAATACATTGTTTGCCTTGTTGTGAAACGTTCCATAACGTGAAACGTGCATAATTTAAATTTATTTGTGAAGTTTATATAAATTATATAAATGGACACTTCTTTATTTCAAGGTCTGGTTACGAGGTATTAATTGATATTCAAACATAAATACATTGTTTACCCCATTGTGAAACAGTCTCTAACGGGAAACGTAGACCATTACAATATATTTGAGAGTTTATTTTAAAATATATTAATAGAAACTTCTTCGCAGTTACAAAACTTCCTTTTTAACAGACTCTTTCGCAGTAGGGTAAACCGTCTACGTACTCTGGAATTTGACGTGCCGACATGCGTTCGCATGATATTTTTTGACACGTATATTTCAAATGACAGGGAAAATAATAGTAATAATAATTTTGGAATGGAAGTCTAGAAACGCCTTTCTTTTATGACTTGATATTATGCACCGACTAACGGATACACTTCTGTTTGTAAACAAAACCACGTGTATTTGTAAACAAAACTTTGTTTATTTTGTTATGGAAATGACCTAAAAAGACCACGTGCAAGGTCTACATTCACTTTGAGCTTACGTTTAGAAGGCCGTTTTTCTCTCACACACACTGTCCAAGTTGGCTGGAATTATGTTTTGCAGTTTTCACTGAATATTGAGAGATCTAAACAATATTTTTTTGAAGCCCATTAAAAAGGAGACGGCAAAAAAAATTCGGCCAAGATTGTATTTGATCATTTTTGGAATACACCCAAAAATAACGATTTTAGAACTCAGGCTCCATCTGCGCCTTCGGGCTGGATTCGCCGAGAGCCTATGTACGTGTGTGTGCGTGTGTGTGTGTTAAGGAGCGCACAAATTCACAGTGAAACGCCTTAAAATCAAAGAACAAAGAAATACGTGTGTTACATCTCCGAGATTATTTTTTTCGACAACAGTCACTGCCAGACTAACGATTGGAACCAACAATAACCGTTTCTGTAGCCCTGTAGCCATACGTCAGCAACCGGCTCGTCGAAACGGTTTATGCGCGTCGCCCCTATCGAGGACCTCTGAGTACCCCGGCCCGAAGGCGCACACGACTTCAATGGGCCAATGCGCATCTACACTGGACACAGAGACAATGGAACCAAATCCTTTTTACCGATGAATTGCGTTATGGCTTTAACTACGTCGACGGGAGAGCGCGCGCTTAGCGCCGAAGAACGATCGCTTTAGCGATGCCTGCGTTCAGGCAGGCGTTTCGTCCGCTCATCACACTGAACTTTGTTGTCAGTGGCATTCATAACACTGAACAGTATCGAGAACAAATTTTGCAGCCTTCGGGCGGCCGCTTTTGTGCGCCAAAATCGCCCGGGTGTTGCCTCCGCCCGCTATTTTGCCGGAACTTTCGACGATCGACGCTTGGAAAAGCGGTACGCGAACCCAACATCTCACCTGAGACATTGCCAGAGTTTAGACAAGTGCTTGTGGAGGAGTGGAATCCAGTACTTTTTTACCCCTGGCCTAGAATTTCTTGATGCTACATTTAGAGCAATTGTGAAAACAAAGTAATGGGCATTTCTCACCCTAAATGGGCCATATTTTCACAAATTTCTACTGCGATCTGATGAAAAGTGAGAGTAACGAAAAGATTAATACAGAGGCTCCACACAATGAGTATAGTCCACGTCACCAATGGCCAATGACCAATTGGACCAGAAAAAGGACCTTGAATGACATAGCAAATACAACTTTTACAGACGTTCGTTTCTTACTGTGTTCATCTACGTAAAAGGTTTAGACCATAATTCACACGAGAATGATCTGTACGTCAGCAACCGGCTCGTCGAAACGGTTTATGCGCGTCGCCCCTATCGAGGACCTCTGAGTACCCCGGCCCGAAGGCGCACACGACTTCAATGGGCCAATGCGCATCTACACTGGACACAGAGACAATGGAACCAAATCCTTTTTACCGATGAATTGCGTTACGGCTTTAACTACGTCGACGGGAGAGCGCGCGCTTAGCGCCGAAGAACGATCGCTTTAGCGATGCCTGCGTTCAGGCAGGCGTTTCGCCCGCTCATCACACTGAACTTTGTTGTCAGTGGCATTCATAACACTGAACAGTATCGAGAACAAATTTTGCAGCCTTCGGGCGGCCGCTTTTGTGCGCCAAAATCGCCCGGGTGCTGCCTCCGCCCGCTATTTTGCCGGAACTTTCGACGATCGACGCTTGGAAAAGCGGTACGCGAACCCAACATCTCACCTGAGACATTGCCAGAGTTTAGACAAGTGCTTGTGGAGGAGTGGAATCCAGTACTTTTTTACCCCTGGCCTAGAATTTCTTGATGCTACATTTAGAGCAATTGTGAAAACAAAGTAATGGGCATTTCTCACCCTAAATGGGCCATATTTTCACAAATTTCTACTGCGATCTGATGAAAAGTGAGAGTAACGAAAAGATTAATACAGAGGCTCCACACAATGAGTATAGTCCACGTCACCAATGGCCAATGACCAATTGGACCAGAAAAAGGACCTTGAATGACATAGCAAATACAACTTTTACAGACGTTCGTTTCTTACTGTGTTCATCTACGTAAAAGGTTTAGACCATAATTCACACGAGAATGATCTATCTGAGCTAGGGAACATTTGGTGCATAGTTCCGTTCTGTTTCTGCATGGAAGATCCCGTACGCATCTCAAAGGAAAGCGCTCGTGTCCAGTTAAGGCGTTCTTCACCCTAAAAGATTGGAGCAACATCTCCAGGACTCTTCCTTTCGTGGTCAGTTGCATTATGAATCTCTTTAAAAGATCTGGGCAAAACTGGCGCTCAAGTATGAATACGTTCGTGTCTAGTTACGTTTTGCTTGCTCGCAAAGATTTGGAGCAAAATTTACAGGAAAACGGTCGCTCTCCAGTATGTGTGCGTTCGTGTACAGTTACGTTTTGCTTGGTCGCAAAAGATTTGGAGCAAAATTTACAGGAAAACGGTTGCTTTCCAGTATGTGTGCGTTCGTGTATAGTTACGTTTTGCTTCTGCGCAAAAGATTTGGAGCAAAATTTGCAGTTAAACGGTCGCTCTCCAGTATGTGTGTGTTCGTGTATAGTTACGTTTTGCTTGATCCGAAAAGATTTGGAACAAAATTTACAGGAAAACGGTCGCTCTCCAGTATGAATACGTTCGTGTATAGTTACCTGTTGGTTCTGCGAAAAGGATTTGAAGCAAAATTTACAGGAAAACGGTCGCTCTCCAGTATGTGTGCGTTCGTGTCTAGTTACGTGTGCCTTGCGCCCAAAAGATTTGGAGCAAAATTTACAGGAAAACGGTCGCTCTCCAGTATGAATGCGTTCGTGTCTAGTTACGTGTTCCTTGTGCCCAAAAAATCTGGAGCAAAATTTACAGGAAAACAGTCGATCTCTAGTATGTGTGCGTTCGTGCGTAGTTACGTCTTTCTTTTCCGTGAAATATTTTGAGCAAAATGCACATGGAAACCTTCTTTCTTTGCTATGAACTTGTTTTTGTTTCATTTGAACCTTTTTACTTGATCTGCCTCTTTTCTCTGTGGCGATGCCTTTCGCCGAGCAAGGATTTTCACTTGGTCTTGAATGCACTTTTTGTCTGCTAAGGCCTTCGTTACTTTCTGACAGGACTCGCTTGGTTACAGAATATCTGTTACCTGTTCGGCCTCTTTTGCCGTTTATATTAAGGCTTAAATCGTTCATTGGCGCTGACGAATTACTTACTCTGCGCGGTCTCTCCCGTCTCTGCATTAGCTTAATATCTTCTGTCATTTTTTCATGGCTTTTCCTTTTCCGTGGTCTACCCCGTTTTACATTTAAAAAGATGGCCTGAGGAACACTCTTTGTACATTTGTTTCTGAATTTACCTTTTCTATATGGTTTTCGTGTCTCTTTCTTACCATTCTCTGTTCTATTTCTGTTCACTACCACATTTGTTTTTATAGGTGATTCTCGGTCAGCGGCTGCCATGACAACTTGCCCTGATCTGACACTTGTCATCCTGCTACCAAGCATAATTACTTTAGCGGAGAAAGGTTCATTAGCATTTTCTGGCCCCTCGCATGCAATGCTAAAATTTTGCTCACTTGAACATTTGCTTGTCAGGCCGACTGTGTATTCTTGCTGTGACTGGGCATGTGTTATATACGATTTTCCCGAGTGTTTCACCAAATACGAGCATATGATAGCATGCTGTTTCAATGAATCTCTACTACTGAAGCCTTTCCGACACGGAACACAATAATATGTGCCGCATGTAGTTGCATCTTTTACATTATCATTCTTTGTGTTCCGAGTATCGACTACATCATTTCCCATGCGTTGGCATTGTACTTCCTCGTCAAGCAAAGTCTCAGCTTCATCTGAAACAACAGCATTGTAATCGGATATATCAATGACTTTCTCTTCTACTGCTTCATCGATGCTCTCCTCGTCGTGTATGACCTCCTCCTGTTGACATTGTCTTCGCCGCTCCATACCAGATCTATCACGATCTGAGGTTTCACCAGCGACGTCCCGTGATATAGAATCTTCTGCATTATTTACACAACCTGTTGTATCTGATCCTTGGACTGCGTAATGGTTGTTTGAAGCATCGATTCCCTGTGTAACAACATCTCGTTGACTGCTGTTTGGTATCCCTGAAACTTCATTATATGAACCGGAGAAAGAAGACTGGCCTCCATCATAGATATGTATATGAACTTGTAAGTTTATTTTGCTTTGGGTGTTATTTGGTAAATCAGTTGTCGGAAATTCGGAGTTATTCGGAAAAATGGACAAACGATGCGATTGAAAATTATCTAATGTTCGCAGTGCAAAATCGTTCATATCCGAATCCATAGCAAAGCTTTTATTTGATCTCTGTTTGGTGCTGCCCATGTATGAAGTCCCTATACTGGCGCCGTAACTCTGGTCACCAGAAACTACAGGCAAATGCTGTACACCGGAATCCACATTTCTGCACACAGGGGACAGGAAATTGTTTGAGCTACTTCTGGTAAACATCACTCGATTTCTTGAACACAATGTTTGTGATTCATGTTTTTCTTCATCCTCGTCACTGCTTATGCAAATAGCAGAGTCACAAATATTGGAAAAGGCAGCCATTGTGAGTCAGTTTTCCTGTTTTAAGGCTCACGTTAAAATAAAACTTCAGTCACAGTTCTTGAACTGCACTTGATACATCGCTGTTGTATTTAGTTTCGAAGGCACTTGCAAAATAGTGCGCGGTACTGCGGAAATTCCTGGGTGTCCTTGGGAGCTCAGTGTCACTGGGTGTGGGTGAGTCACACACTTGATACGTCCAAATCCTTGCAGCGCTTTCTTCGTGATAATTCGTACTCTAGTGCCCGAGCATTCTCTTGTACTGTTCTCGTTCTTTGTAGTCTCTGCTAACTTGTTCAGGCTGTAAAAACAGAGATATAAAATATTGAAATAAATATGCTGCCCGTTTGATTCAGACTGAAGAAAGCAGTTTTTATCAAATCAAACGATGGAATATATATTCACTAATAAGTGATGAAACTTTAAATACTGGAGCTCAAAAACTTAAATGATGAATGAAGGAAAGATGCGACATGCCTCTTTGGTGGCATCCGTACGAGGAAATCACCAAAATTCACCCATAAATGAGCCATATTACGGCCGTAAAATAACACTTATGGCTCATTTAGAGAAAATAGAGAAATATTACTTGTAATAATTCAATTTCTTTGAGCCGAAATTATGTACCATAACTCAAAACCAAGGATACGGCCATAATTTGAATTTTAGGTTAAAAATTCGAACCTATAATTATAACCCATAATCTGGTTTATAATGTGCTATTTTGACACATACTAGTGTTGTTTTTGTGATTCATTAAGAACCACCTTGCGACAGAACTTACAACAAAAAATGAAATAACAAATGCAATGGGATGTGTTCTGACATTGAATATTCCTAGATGACAACTTTCAACATAATCGAATTATATTCTATCACCATAACTATTGTGTAGTGGCTATACTGCTCCAAAATTAATTCTCGAAACACAAATTTTTCCTTTTTCCAACTCTCCTCTCCACAAGTCTCTCAAAAAATGTGCTGAGGTGCATTTCAATAACAGTATTGTTTAAATTATTTTCACATTACAGGCCAATCGGAGTAAAATGATTTCCTTTCTTTACGAGTACTACTGAAGACCATAACACACCAGAAGTTGGCGTAGTGGGTAAGGCATCGGACTCGAAATCAGAAACTGTGGGTTCGAGTGCCTACAAGACCCATAAAATGCTTTTTCTTCAGGACGGGCAACTAAAATATGGGTTATAATAGTAATATTTATTTCACCCCTATTTTGTGTATTGACTTGAAATTCTGTTGTTAAGTATCGTGTCGTTATCCCCCGCGTAAAGAAGGGATATAGTTATGAACTTGTCATGACTCACCATGGCTCTGGTTTTTACGGCCATAATGTCATATTAAGGGCCATAATACATGGAAAAAAATACTGCCATAGTAAGGGCAATAATATGGTTGTATTTTTCCTCACTGGTTGAGTTCTACCATATTACAATTGTAATCTTTCTTTTGCAAAATCCTTTTCATTTTGACGGGAATATAATCGAAATCTCAAGCTTTTACACACGAATTTTGTTAAACGTGTACATTTGTTTTACAAACTGAACGTGAATTTTAAAAACAATTATTAGGCATTTTACAAAATTTGTCATCTTGATTACTGTTAGTTTCTGTTTAAAACGAGAAAGTCATCGAAAAAATATCGAATTAAAAAATCGATTTTTTTATTTAAATCACAAAATTAATGACATAAATTGTTCAAAACACACATTTCGACTTCTGTTTCTTGCCCAGCATTCACAGTACATAAAATTATTACACTGAATGTAAAAATATACATTTTGAAGTAAAAAACCCAACTAAGTAATTTTGAAAGCCGTAACCGCACTGGACAGCTGGCGAATCTTTCGTTTTCACTGTTATTGCTTTGTGGATGTGGCTAGTTGGTTGAGTGTTTAGTGTTTAACTTCCCGTTCACCAAATAGGATGCGTATATTAGGACACACTTGCGAAAGTAACAAGTGGAGGAAAGAAGCAAAAATGAGGAAATAGTAACAGAATAGAGTTAGAAACAAAGAAATTCGGATTAGTCACCTCTTACGCCATGCACGGAACATAACGCAGTGGGTGTATTCTTCAGATTCCTCTCACCCCACAGGGGGAGAATGTGGCTAGGTTCAGAATTATTTTGCTATCATCTGGCACATATATAAAAATAGGCATCAGAGATGCATAGCCCTCAGCCAGCCGGAACATTCGAAACAAGGAAAATAGTAGTTTTGAGGCTGGTCACAGGCTCATTTCAATCCTTAGCACCGAAAAGAAAAAAGGGTGGCAGTGGTTTAAGATGAACAAAAACAAAAACATTTACCATGAGAAAGTCCAGCTGAGCCACTGTCCATGATCCGATATGGCCTATAAGCAATACGAATCTTTAATAGTCCATACACTAGCTATATCTGAATATCTTGGTAATTGGTATAGATTTGTAGGCTAGAGAGTGTTCACAAGCCACATGTTAAGCAAACTTGATAATGGTACAAATAAGAAAATTTCAAAGTCCAGCTGAGCCACTGTTCTTGGTCGGATATGGCTCATACACAATAGGGTTCTTCACTACTCTATATAGTAGCTACATCCGAAATATCTTAGTAATTGGTGAAGCATTGTAGGCTAGAGAGTGTTCACAAGCAAAGTTGATAAGAACAAATAAGAAAATTTCAAAGTTCAGTCGAGGCACTGTCCTTGGTCGGATATGGCTAAAAAACAATAGGGGTCTTCACTGGTCCATATAGTAGCTAAATCCGAAATATCTCAGTAATTGGTAAAGAACTGTAGCTATTTTGAAACATGCTTGTGTTTTTTGTGATTCATTAAGAACCACCTTGTCACAGAACTTACAAAAAAAATGAAATAACAAGTGCAATGGGATGTGTTCTGACATTGAATATCCCTAGACGACAACTTCCATCATAATCGAATTATTTTCTGTCACCATAACTATTGTGGAGTGGCTATACTGCTTCAAAACGCCAGACTAATTCTCGAAATGCAAATTTTTCCTTTTTCCCACTCCCCGCTCCCCTTCCCAACTTTCTCAAAAAATGAACTGAGATGCATTTCAATAACAATATTAAATTATTTTCACATAATCTATTACAGGCCAATCGGAGTAAAATGATTTCCTTTCTTTACGAGTACTATTGTAGACCATAATACACCAGAAATTGGCGTAGTGGGTAAAGCATCGGACTCGAAATCAAAAACTGTCGGTTCGAGAGCCTACAGGACCCATAAAATTCTTTTTCTTTAGGACGGGCAACTAAAATATGGGTAATAATATCAATATTAATTTCATCCCTATTATGTGTATTGACTTAAAATTCTGTTGTTAAGTGTCGTGTCATTATCCCCCGTGTAAAGGAGGGATAGAGTTATGAACTTGTCCGTCCGTCCGTCGATCTGTCCACACTTTTTTTGGTCGCGATATCTCTATTACTATTTGTCGGAAGCAAACCAAATTTTAAAGGAAAAAATGTATAGTGAAGTTGTGCAACGGCAGGTTATCTTTCGTTTTTATTAAAAAAATGTGAAAATTTCGACGTTTTTTCGTTTTTGAACTTAGCCGTTTTTGTATCAATTTTGTTCGCGCGATATCTCTGTTACTATTCATCGGAAGCAAACCAAATCTTACAGAAAGCTCGGACATTTTTACGAGCCGAGTTTTTTTGGTGAGAAACCTTGTACAATATATCATCCGAATGTACAATGTTATACTTTTATCTGAGATGCTACACGGGCGATCCTGCCTCGCCACGTTACTGGTTTTTACGGGCATAATGTCATATTAAGGGTCATAATACATTGAAAAAATACAGCCATAGTACGGGCAATAATATAGGTGTATTCTTTTCTCACTGGCTGAGTTCTATCACATTACAATAATCTTTCTTTGTGAAATCCTTTTCATTTTGAAGACGGGAATATGAATGAAATCTCAAGCTTTTAGACACGAATTTCATTAAACGTGTACATTTATTTTACAAACTGAACGTGATGAATTGAAAAAAAAACAAATATTAGTGATTTTAAAAAATTTACCATCTTGATCACTGTTGGTTTCTGTTTAAAATGAGAAAGTCATCGAAAAAATATCGAATTAAAAAGTCAATTTTTAAAAATTTAAATCACACAATTAATGACATAAACACACATTTCGAATTCCATTCCTTGCCCAACATTGACAGTACATAAGACTGTTACAATGAATGTAAAAATACACTTTTGAAGTAAAAAAAATCAACTAAGTAACTTTCGAAAGCCTTAACCACACTGGACAGCTGGCGAATCTTTCTTTTTCACTTTTATTGATTTGGACACAACATGTGGATGTGGCTAGTTGTTTGTTTGTTTGGTGTTTAACGTCCCGTTCACCAACTAGGGTGCGTGTATTAGGACGTAGTTGCTAATGGAACAAGTGAAAAAAAAAAGAACTAAGGACGAGGAAATAGTAACAGAAGAGTTAGAAAGAAAGAAATTCCGACGCCATGCATAGAACAGAACGCAGTGGTTGTATTTTTAACATTCCCACCACCCCACAGGGGGAGGATGTGGCTAGATTCTGAATTATTTTGCTATCATCTTACACATATGTAACTAACTATAATAATATTGTTTAACCAATTTCTCAGAAAGGGTTCAGACAGTGACAGTTTCCCTCAGTGTTTTTATATGGTCACATATCCCTTGCGATATACCTAGTTTTGATTAAATAGGAATAAATTGGCGAAAATATATTACCTCAGAACACCGAAATGAACTACTGGCTTAATTATGACCGATAAGACAGAGAAACGTTAATTTCTAGCATACACTGGCACAAAGACTACTGTTGGCATGTAATATTCATATTCCTACTAGTTGTGTAAGTGTATCTCAAGGTAATCAAAAGTTGAAATCTGTTTGTTGGCTTTGGTTGAATCCTATTTATAAAACCCATATCTACGAAAGCATGGAATGCAACATCCAAAGTTAAAGTAATATTCAATGTCTAAGTTCAACCGTGACCTACAATTTTCACTCAAGGTCGCCCAAAATTTCGCTTCTCTTGAGTAATTAAATCTGTGCCTCCATGGGGGATAACTAGGAATTTATTCTGATCCTGAAAGACAACCTGGATAAATCTGAACACATTATTAACACTTGGCAAGACGAAGTCTTGCAAAGAGTTAAATGCTTTGGTATTAGGGCACCCGTAAGATTTCCATCGTTTTTTTTCTTTACAGTCGGCCGTCATGTTGTCATCACAACTCGTCAGAAACTACTGGTCCAATTGACATCAAACTTTCGCAGTGCATAGAGCTTGACATAAACTAGTTCTATCAATATTTTTTATTTATTACTAAGGTTGTTTCCTAGGTCAAATCAATACGCAAAGACAGGGTAATTTGCATTGAGCAAAAGGCTGCTCGTTGTACATAGCTTGCTATTACCTCACAGCTCAGGCATGCTGTAAACACAACGGAAGGCTTTCATTGGCGCATTGCACCAGGCATGTTAAGTGCACGCTTATATGCAGGTCAGGTTTTAGCAGGATACATGGTTATGAAAGGTGAATTATCCTTTTAGAACGAGATCGCACCAAATCCGAATTTAAAAAAAACATAGAAATTTTAGTAGTTTTTTAATTTTAATTTGGGCCAAGTGTTATTATTAGTATTAATATTTGATTGTTACTTTACATATTGTTTACATTTAACTGCCATGACACTGAATCAGGCAGTCATCGCTGATAATATTTTTCTTGTTAAAGTCAAATATCTTAAACGAATAGAGATGTATGCGTGTTACTACCCCCAGGCAAGACGAAGAAATATGTCTGTCACATCTCTGAGACGGTTTTCTTCCGGCAACGGTCACTGCCAGACATACCCTGGAACACACAATAACCGTGTCAGTAGAGAGGTGTGAGAAACCGACTCCGTCGATACGGTTTATGCGCGTGCCGCCCCTATCGAGGACTGCTATTAACCCCACCCGAAGGCGCGCACGACTTCAATTGGCCAATGCGCATCTCAACTGGACAAAGAGACAATGGAACCAAGTCCGTTTGAACGAGTTCACATCGATTTTGTCATGTACGAGGGAAAGCAATTATTGGTAATTATCGATGCATACAGCAAGTGACCGATAGTTGCCATCAAGAACTCAACATCAAAAAGTGGGGTTTTAGACTCCCTAAGATCCGCCTTCGCCACATACGGAATTCCAAATGTTATTGCCAGTGACAATGCCATGTCTTTTACTTCCAAAAGAATTTCAGGATTTTTGCAAAAAGAACGGCATCAAACACGTAACTAATTTCATTACGTCATACGGTGGATAGCTTCCTAATCACTTAAGAAATACCTCGCATTGCATGTTGATGTTTAACAGAACCCTGTGCACAATATTTGATTTGCTTCGACCCTCTATCAGCGACAAAGTGAACAAACGGCAAGAAAAATCGCCCAAAAACAAGCTGAAGCTACACAGGCTAGCGTGTTCTTGTGAGAGATTTCAGGGGACAGCCAAGTAAACCCAAATGGCAGTCAGGAGTTCTCAAAAAAAAGATGCGGTCCTGTAAATTACCACGTTGAAACTGACCAAGGTTATATCTGGAGAAGGCATGCAGACCAAATTGTGAATACAGGCCAAAACATGCGTTTAAATAACACCGATTCCTGCTTGGATATTGCCACCCGCTGCAGTCATCAATGCGAAAATAGCTTAAGTAGACAGGTGATTATCACCGAAACTCCAGAAAATCGCCATAATTCAGACACGCATCACAGCAGATCTGAAAAGCAAAGCACCTCCGCGACTCCGCCTACATCAAAACAACCACTGGTGAGAAAATCAATAAGAGAGAGAAAAGCTCCAGATAGATACGGTTGTGCAATATCGGACATAACATACTGGAAGTAATTAAAAAGGAGTGCTAAAATTAACTGTATAAAGGCATGTAAAAAAAAAGTAGTTGTTTAGTTATTGATGATTACTTAGACGTATATACTGCATTTCGTTAATGAACGTGTGGACATTTACAAGGTTATCTCAGGTTATCTCAACTGAGATATCTCCATTAAATTGTTTTATGATTAACAAATATCTGCGAAGCATTTAGTTGGTTTCTGTTACCCTTAAAAAAACCTCATGCTTGAAATGAATATTCTTGTAAAGAAGCGTTTAATTCGTGTTAACATAATGGCTATTTCAAAAGCAGTATTTGCCTCGAAAAGAAAATCTTTGAGCTTAATTTTAATATTGATTAATTAATCCAAATTATACCGGGGAGAAATGAAGTGTTTGAGACGACCCAGACCCACGCGCTTCTCGCTACACATGAATATTTTGGGTAGAGTAAAATTAGTCTTAGATCATGGACGTGTTTTATTTGCTCTCATTTATTTAAATACATAACAGAGACTTTAAAAAATCGCCCCTACTTGGCCATTTTTTGGTGGATCGCCAAAAAAAGTAATTTTTCAAGAGAGGCCTATGTAGAGAACAATGTTCAAAATTGCAAAGGAATCCGATCAAAAATGTGAGAGAAGCAGTTTGAAAATTAGACACATAGAAATTAAAAACTGTCCCTCATTTGGCTAATTTTTGGCGTATCGCCAAAAAAGTAATATTGCAAAAGAGCTCTACTAAATAACATTCGTACAACATTTAAAGAAAATCTGATCAAAACTGTGCCCAATAGGGCATTATTAAAACTAAGCCAATTTTTGGTGGATCGCCAAAAAGAGTAATTTTTCAAGAGAGGCCTACCTAGAGTACAATTGTACAAAATTGGAAAGGAATCCGATCAATATTGTGGAAGAAGCATTTTGAAAATTACACACCATAGAAAATGCCCCCGCCCTGGTCAATTTTTTGCGGATCGGCAAAAAAAAAGTGATTTTGCAATAGAGACCTACCAAGAGAACAATGTTTAAAATTGTAAAGGAATCAAAATTACATTATGGCCAGGTACCTGAAAGCCATGGTAAAGCTGAATAAATCGTTAAGTTAGGTTATCATGTTTTTAGTTTTGCGGACGGTGTGCACCGAAATCATTTGGGAACCTTATAGCTGGGGATGATGTCCGAAGTAAAGCTTATTCATTATTATTATTGCTTTTTGTGCACATTTTTTTCAGTTTCTTCAAATCTCCTCAGTAATGAGGGAAAATGAAACTTAGCACACATACAGTTGACAATAAGATTATAAACAACGTGAATATATTTTATCTACGACACAACGATCAGCGTCAGATGACGTAATGTAGTTTTCAGTCTTCAACATATCGCGATGTCCATGTAACAAGACACGAACTTGCACTACGATTTTATCAAAACACAGTGGACCGTTTTCATAAAAAAAATAATTAGAGTATTAAATATTTTACATATCCTCAACATTAATTTCGTTCTGGCCTGCAAATTCTTGCATGTTTTCATTCTACCAACGACGTCATAGTGAAAAAGATGTAAAGGAGCCTCAGTCACTTTCATTTAATTTATGGAGACGTAAAAGCTCACTACTGATGTTTTAAAGCATTTCTTGATATTTTTTTCAAATTGGGCCTTATAGCTTCTGGGATTTCTCTGGACAACGCTCAAAGTATCGCACCGTCTACTTTTAGGCGATCTCAAAAATAAAAAATACCATAACGTTACCATATGTCTCAGTTTCTGAATTGTCTAGACAGAACTCGCTGCAAAATCTATTATTTTTTTACAAAGTCCAGATATGTCAACTTTACGTAAATTTCAAAATAACAAGATGTTGCACACTGAACAATATAGATATTGCTGCCGGATCAGCTTCAGGTTTCCAAAAGTTTCGTTTCTCTCGGATAATTTAAGCTCTACCACCATGATGGATAATTAAGAATTTGATCTAATCCTGAAAAACATGGTTAATTCTGAACATATTATTATTATTATTATTATTATTATTATTATTATTTGATTATGACTTTACATATTGTTCACATTTAACTGCCATGGCAGTGAATCGCTGATGTTTTTTGAGTGTTATTAACGTTATATATCTTAGACGATTGCAGACGTATACATGTTATTATTCTTGTTGCTTGTTTCATTGCACTAATGATCTAATACCAACTATTATTATTATTCATTTATTTACACTTTTCATTATATTTAATATGATACAATAATATATGACCCAAAGGATCGGGTCGAGTCATACCTAAGACTTTAAAATTGGGACTCCTCCTTGCTACCCTGTGAGGCACTCCACATGTAAGGGTTAGAAGGAGGGCTGGAATGCCCCATTTCAGTATAATGTGGCAGGGGGATCCCGATATGACCTTAGCAGTTGAAAGGGATCTAAAGAACAATACAATATATATATATATATATATATATATATATATATATATATATATATATATATATATATATATATATATATATATATATATATATATATATATATATATTACAAATATATCAATATAGGTTAAGGAGCGCACAAATTCACAGTGAAATGCCTTAAAATCCAGAACAAAGAAATACGTGTGTTACATCTCCGAGACCGTTTTTTCGGCAACAGTCACTGCCAGACTGACGGCTGGAACCAACAATAACCGTTTCTGTAGAGCAGTAGCCATACGTGAGCAACAGGCTCCGTTGATATGGTTTATGCGCGTTGCCCCTATCAAGTATTGCTGAGTACCTCGGCCCGAAGGCGCACACGACTTCAATGGGCCAATGCGCATCTACACTGGACACAGAGACAATGGAACCAAATCCTTTTTACCGATGAATTGCGTTATGACTTTAACTACGTCGACGGGAGAGCGGCGCCGAAAGAACGATCGCTGTAGCGATGCCTGCGTTCAGGCAGGCATTTCGTACGCTCCTCACACTGAACTTTTGTCAACGGCATTCATAACACTGAACAGTATCGAGAACAAATTTTGCAGCCCTCGGCGGCCGCTTTTGTGGGCCAAAATCGCCCGGGTGTTGCCTCCGCCCGCTATTTTGCCGGACCTTTCGATGATCGACCACGCGTGGGATATGCTTGGAAAAGCGGTACGCGAACCCCACATCCCACCTGAGACATTGCCAGAGTTTAGACAAGCGCTTGTGGAGGAGTCCATGGAATCCAGTACTTTTTACCCTTGGCCTAGAATTCTTTGATGCTTCATTTAGAGCAAATTGCGAAAATAAAGCAATGGGCATTTCTCACCCTAAATGGGCTATATTTTCACAAACTTTTACTGCGATCTGATGAAAAGTGAGAGTAACAAAAAGATAAAAATTGAGGATCCACACAATGAGTATAGTCCACGTGACCAATGACCAACTGGACCAGAAAAAGGACCTTGAATGAACACAGCAAATACAGCTTTAACACACGTTCGTTTTTTACTGTGTTCATCTACGTAAAAGGTTTAAACCATAATTCACAGGAGAATGATCTATCTCAGCTAGGGAAAAGTTGGTGCATAGTTACGTTCTGCTTCTGCATGGAAGATCCCGTACGCATCTCAAAGGAAACGCTCGTGTCCGGTTAAGGCGTTCTTCACCCTAAAAGATTGGTGCAAAATTTAGAGGAAAAAAGTCGCCTCTCCATTATGTATCCTTTCGCAGTCAGTGGCATTATGAATCTCTTTAAAAGGTCTGGGAAAAATTTGCTCTCAAGTATGAATACATTCGTGTTTAGTTACGCTTTGCTTCTGCGCAAAAGATTTGGAGCAAAATTTACAGGAAAACGGTCACTCTCAAGTATGTGTGCGTTCGTGTGTAGTTACGTCTTGCTTCTGCGCAAAAGATCTGGAGCAAAATTTACAGGAAAACGGTCGCTCTCCAGTATGTGTCCGTTCGTGTCTAGTTACGTCTTCCTTGCTCCGAAAAGGTTAGGAACAAAATTTACAGGAAAACGGTCGCTCTATAGTACGAATACGTTCGTGTATAGTTACCTGTTGGTTCCGCGCAAAAGATTTGGAGCAAAATTTACAGGAAAACAGTCGCTCTCCCGTATGTGTGCGTTCATGTCTAGTTGCGTTTCCTTGCTCCGAAAAGATTTGGAACAAAATTTACAGGAGAACGGTCGCTCTCCAGTACGAATACGTTCGTGTTTAGTTACGTTTTGCTTCTGCGCGAAAGATTTGGAGCAAAATTTACAGGAAAACGGTCGCTCTCCAGTATGTGTGCGTTCGTGCATAGTTACGCTTTCCTTGGTCCGAAAAGATTTGGAACAAAATTGACAGGAAAACGGTCGCTCTCCAGTATGTGTGCGTTCGTGTACAGTTACGTTTTGCTTGCTCGCAAAAGATCTGGAGCAAAATTTACAGGAAAACGGTCGCTCCCCAGTATGAGTACGTTGTGTAAAGTTACGTTTTGCTTCTGCGTGAAAGATTTGGAGCAAAATTTACTGGAAAACGGTAGCTCTCCAGTATGTGTGCGTTCGTGTATAGTTACGTTTTGCTTGGTCGCAAAAGATTTGGAGCAAAATTTACAGGAAAACGGTCGCTCTCCAGTATGTGTGCGTTCGTGTATAGTTACGTTTTGCTTGATCCGAAAAGATTTGGAACAAAATTTACAGGAGAACGGTCGCTCTCCAGTATGAATGCGTTCGTGTATAGTTACGTTTTGCTTCTGTGCAAAAGATTTGGAGCAAAATTTACAGGAAAACGGTCGCTCTCCAGTATGTGTGCGTTCGTGTATAGTTACGTTTTCCTTGATCCGAAAAGATTTGGAACAAAATTTACAGGAAAACGGTCGCTCTCCAGTATGTGTGCGTTCATGTCTAATTACGTTTTCCATCGTCCGAAAAGATCTGGAACAAAATTTACAGGAAAACGGTCGCTCTCCAGTATGAATACGTTCGTGTACAGTTACCTGTTGGTTCTGCGCAAAAGATTTGGAGCAAAATTTACAGGAAAACAGTCGCTCTCCAGTATGTGTGCGTTCGTGACTAGTTACGTTTTCTTTACTCGGAAAAGATTTGGAACAAAATTTACAGGAAAACGGTCGCTCTTCAGTGTGAATACGTTCGTGATTAGCTACGTTTTGCTTCTGAGCAAAAGATTTGGAGCAAAATTTACAGGAAAACGGTCGCTTTCCAGTATGTGTGCGTTCGTGTATAGTTACGCTTTCCTTGATCCGAAAAGATTTGGAACAAAATTTACAGGAAAACGGTCGCTCTCCAGTGTGAATGCGTTCGTGTACAGTTACGCTTTGCTTCTGTGCAAAAGATTTGGAGCAAATTTTACAGGAAAACGGTCGCTCTCCAGTATGTATGCGTTCGTGTATAGTTACGTTTTCCTTCCTCTGAAAAGATCTGGAACAAAATTTACAGGAAAACGGTCGCTCTCCAGCATGAATACGTTTGTGTATAGTTACGCTTTGCTTCTGCGCAAAAGATCTGGAGCAAAATTTACAGGAAAACGGTCGCTCTCCAGTATGAATGCGTTCGTGTATAGTTACCTGTTGGTTCTGCGCAAAAGATTTGGAGCAAAATTTACAGGAAAACGGTCGCTTTCCATTATGTGTTCGTTCGTGTGTAGTTACGTGTTCCTTGCGCACAAAAGATTTGGAGCAAAATTTACAGGAAAACGGTCGCTCTCCAGTGTGAATGCGTTCGTGTCTAGTTACGTGTTCCTTGTGCCCAAAAGAGCTGGAGCAAAATTTACAGGAAAAGTCTAGTATGTGAGCGTTCTTGCTTAGTTACGTCTTTCTTTTCCGTAAAAGATTTGGAACAAAACGCACGTGGAAACCTTTTTTCTCTGCTATGAATTTGTTTTTGCTTCATTTTAGCCTCTTTACTTGATCTGCCTCTTTTATCTGTGACGATGTCTTTCACCGAGCAAGGATTTTCACTTGGTCTTGAATGCACTTTTTGTCTGCTAAGGCCTTCGCTACTTTTTGACAGGACTCGATTGGTTACAGAATCTCTGTTACCTGGTCGGTCTCTTTTGCCGTTTATATCAAGGCTTAAATCATTCATTGGCGCTGACGAATTACTTACTCTGCGCGGTCTCTCCCGTCTCTGCATTAGCTTAATATCTTCTGTCATTTTTTTCATGGCTTCTCCTTTTCCGTGGTCTACCCCGTTTTACATTTAAAAATATGGCCTGATAAACATTATTTGTACCTTTGTCTCTGAATTTACTTTTTCTATCTGATTTTCGTGTCTCTTTCTTACCATTCTCTATTCTATTTCTGTTCACTACCACATTTTTTTTCACAGGTGATTCTCGGTCAGCTGTTGCCATGACAACTTGCCCTGTTCTGACACCTGTCATCCTGCTACCACGCGTAATTAATTTAGCGGAGAAAGGTTCATTAGCATTTTATGGCCCCTCGCATGCAATGCTAAAATTTTGCTCATTTGAAGATTTGCTTGTTTGGCCCACTGTGTATTCTTGCTGTGACTGGGCATGAGTTGTATACGATTTTCCCGAGTTTTTCATCAAATACGAGCATATGATAGCATGCTGTTTTAATGAATCTCTACTACTGAAACCTTTCCGACACGGAACCCAATAATGTGTGCCGCATGTAGTTGTGTGTTTTACATTATCATTCTTTGTGTTCCGAGTATCGACTTACTCATTTCCCATGCGTTGGCATTGTACTTCCTCGTTAAGCAAAGTCTCAGCTTCATCTGAGTCAATAGCATTGTAATCGGTTATATCAACAACTTCCTCTTCTACCGTGTCATCAATGTTCTCGTCGTGTATGACCTTGCGTATGACCTGTTGACATTGTCTTCGCCGCTCCAAACCAGATCTATGAGGATCGGAGTCCTTACCAGTGACGACCCGTGATACACAATCTCCCACATTATTTACACAAGCTGTTGTTTCTGATCCTTGGACTGCATTAAGATTGTTTGAAGGCGCAAACGATTTATCGACTGAAGCATCGATTCCCACATTCCGTTGACTGCTGTTTTTTAGCGCTGCAGAGCTTTGTGGCTGTTAAACTTTACTATATGAACTGGGAACAGAAGAGTGGCCTCCATCATAAATATGTATATGAACTTGTAAGTTTATTTTGCTTTGGGTGTTATTTGGTAAATCAGTTGTCGGAAATTCGGAGTTATTTGGAAAAATGGACAAACCATGCGATTGAAAATTATCTAATGACCCCAGTGCAAAATCGTTCATACCCAAATTCACAGCAAAGCTTTTACTTGATCTCTGTTTGGTGCTGCCCATGTATGAAGTCCCTATACTGGCACCGTAACTCTGGACACCAGAAACTACAGGCAAATGCTGTACACCGGAATCCACATTTCTGTCCACAGGGGACAGGAAATTGTTTGAGCTACTTCTGGTGAACATCACTCGATTTCTTGGACAGAGTGTTTGCGATTCATGTTTTCCTTCATCCTCGTCACTGCTTATGTAAATAGCAGAGTCATAAATATTGGAAAATGCAGCCATAGTGAGTTAGTTTTCCTTTAACGTTTTTAAAGCTCAAGTAAAAATAAAATATTCAGTCACAGTTCTTGAACTGCGATTGAAACATTGCTGTTGTATTTAGTATCAAAGACACTTCCAAAAAAGTGCGCGGTACTGCGGAAATTCCTGGGTGTCCTTGGGAGTTCAATGCCACTGGCTGTGGGTGAGTCACACACTTGACACGTCCAAATCTTTGCAGCACATTGTACGTGACAATTCTTACTCTAGTGCCCTAGTATTCTCTTGTAATGCTCTCGTTCTTTGTAGTCTCTGCTAACTTGTTCACACTGTAAAAACACATATATAATATATTGAAATAAATATGCTGTCCGTTTGATTCAGACTGAAAAAAAAGTTTTTATAAAATCAAACGATGGTATATATAGTTATTAAAAAGGGATGAAACTTTAGCTCGAAACTTAAATGATGAGTGAAGGAAAGATGCAACATGCCTCTTTGGTGACATCCGTACGAAGAAATCACCATAATTCAACCATAAATGACCCATATTTCGGCCGTGAAATCACGCTTATGGTCATTTAGAACCACACACGTAAAATGTTGCTGGTAATAATTTCATTTTTTGAGTCAAAATTATGACCCATAATTCAAAACCAATGATCCAGGTCATACTTTAAATTTTAGGATCAAAATTATAACCCAGAATTATAAACCCATAATCTATGTCACAATGCCATATTTTGACACACAATGGTGTTTTTTTATTCATTAAGTACCACCTTGCCACAGAACTTACAACAAAAAATGAAATAATAAGTACAGTTGGATGTGTTCTGACATTGAATAACCATGGATGACAATTTTCAACATAATCGAATTGTTTTCTATCACCATAACTATTGGATAGTGTCTATACTGCTTCAAAACACCAGATCGATTCTCGAAATGCAAAGTTCTAATTTTTTCGAACTCTCCACCTCCCATGTCAACTAAGAGGCATTTCAATAACAATTTTGTTTAAATTCATTTCCTTTCTGTACGAGCACTACTGAAGACCAGAATACACCAGAAGTTGGCGTAGTGGGTAAGGCATCGGACTCGAAATCAAAAGGCTGCAGATTCGATTGCAAACAAGACCAGTAAAATTCCTTTCCTGAAGGACGGCCAACTAAAACATGGGTTACAATATCAAACTTAATTTCACCCTTTTTTAGGTATTGACTTGAAATTTTGATGTTAAGGATCGTGTCGTTTTTAAGGCCATAATGGCACATTAAGGGCTATAATACATGGAAAAAATACAGCCACAGTACGGGCAATAATATGGGTGTATTTTTTCTTACTGGCTCAGTTCTATACCATTAGAGTTGTTATCTTTCTTTTTAAAAATCCTTTATATTTTGACGATGGGAATATGAATGAAATCCCAAGGCTTTACACAGGCATTTTATTAAATGTATACATTTATTTTATAAACTGAACATGATGAGTTTAAAAAAAATCATCAGTGATTTCACAAAATCTGCGATCTTGATTACTGTTTTTTTCTGTTTAGAACATAGACATAAATTGTACAAAACACACATTTCGACTTCTGTTTCTAGCCCAACATTCACAATACATAAACTTATTACACTGAATGTAAAATTATTTACTTTGAAGAGAAAAAAACTTATTCGACAAAAAAGTAAACTAAGAAACTTTTTATAGCTTTAACAACATTGGACAGCTGGCGAATCTTTCTTTTTCACTTTTATTGCTTTAGACACAACATGTGGATAAATTCTGAATCATTTTGCTCCATCAGTGTTTTTATATGGTCACATATCCCATAGCGATATAGCTCGCTTTGATTAATAAGCAAACAGGAATGTTCAGGGACATTGTGACTAGCCGAGATCTAGTAAATCACCTATAAATAGGCTTGCATGGTCGCAAAAACGTGGTTGTCATAGTGTTAAACCCGGTGTGTTTAATTTGCGCTGATGCGTGGTTCTTATTTTAGACCAGTGCGCATGTTTATTTAACTTGAGTCGATGTGCGGTCCGCATTTCAGACCAATGCGTATGTTTACTCAACTCCTAAGTTTTGGCGGATCGCCAAAAAAGCAATTTTTCTAGAGGTGCCACTAAGAGAAGAATCGTACGAAATTGAAAAGGAAATCAATTAAAATTCAGGGAGAAGAAGCATTTTCAAAACTAAACGCCAATAAATTTTTTTAAAACGCCCCCCCCCCCCTAGCCAATTTTTGGAGAGAGCGCTACCTAAAGAATACTCGTGCAAAAGTTAAAGAAAATATGATTAAAATTTTTCGAGAAGCATTTTGAAAATTGGCAACCAAAAATCCTAAATGCCCATATTCGGCCAATTTTTCAAGAGACGAATACCTAGAGAACAATTGTACAAAATTGGAAAGACATCCGATCAAAATTGTGCGAGAACAAGCATTTTGAAAATTAAACGTCAAAATATTAAACAATGGCCCCAATTCGGTCATCTTTTGCGGGATCGCCAAAAAAAAGTATATTTCAAGGGAGGATTATCTTGAGAACATTCGTGTGAATTTGAAGAAAATCTAATCAACGTTGTGAAAGAAGCATTTTGAAAATTGGCAACAAAAAATTTAAAAAATGGCCCCCATTTGGATAATTCTAGGTGAATCGCCAAAATGAGTACTAGTCCAAGACAGGCCTACCTAAAGAACATTGGTACAAAATTTCAAGAAAATCTTACACAAAATTGTGTGAAAAGAAGCATTTTGAAAATTGGCAACCATAAAATTATAAATTCCCTCATTTGACCAATTTCTGGCGATTCGATAAAAAAAGATATTTTCAAAGGAGGACTATGTAAATAACATTCGCACAAAAGTTAAAGAAAATCTAATCTAAATTGTAAGAGAAGCATTATGAAAATTGGCAACAGAAAATTTGAAAATGAACCCTATTTGGCCATTTCTTGACGGATCCCCAAAAGAAGAAACACTGCAATAGGGACAACTTAAAGAACATTGGTACAAAAATTTGGCCAATTTTTAGCGGATCGGCCAAAAAAAGTTTGAAAGGAATCCGATCAAAATTGTGGGAGAAACATTTTGAAAATTAGACACCCTAAAATTAAAAAATCCCCCCGCTACTTGTCAATTTTTTGGTGGATAACCAAAAAAGTAATTTTTCAAGAGAGGCATACCTAGAGAACAATGTTTAAAATTGGAAAGGAAAACGATAAAAAGAAGCATTTTGAAAATTAGACACATAAAAATTAAAAACTGCCCCTCATTTGGCCAAACAAAAGTAATATTGCAAGAGAGGCCTACCTAAAAAACAACATTTAAACGTACAACATTTAATGATAATCTGATAAATATTGTGCTAAATGAAGCATTATGAAAATTGGCAACCATTAAATTACATATGCCCCTCATTAAGCCCATTTTTAATGGATCGCCAAAAAGACTAATTTTTCAAGAGAGGCCTACCTAGAATACAACTTTTCAAAATTGGAAAAGAATCCGATCAACAACATAACAACATGTTGCACACTGCAAATATAGATATTGCTGCCGGATCGGCATCAATTCACCAAAAGTTTCGTTTCTCTTGGATAATTTAAGCTCTACCACCATGGGGGATAATTAAGAATTTGATCTAATCCTGAAAAAGAACTTGGTTAATTCTGAACATATTATTTGATTATGACTTTACATATTGTTTACATTTAACTGCCATGCCAGTGAATCGCTGATGTTTTTTCGAGTGTTATTAACGTTATATATCTTAGACGAATGGAGACGTATACATGTTATTATTCTTGTTGCTTTTTTCATTGCACTACTGACCTAATACCAACTATTATTATTATTATTATTATTCAGTTAATTACATTTTTCATTATATTTAATATGATACAATAATATATGACCCAAAGGATATATATATATATATATATATATATATATATATATATATATATATATATATATATATATATATATATATATATATATATATATATATAGGTTAAGGAGTGCACAAATTCACAGTGAAACGCCTTAAAATCCAGAACAAAGAAATACGTGTGTTACATCTCCGAGACCGTTTTTTTTTCGGCAATGGTCACTGCCAGACTGACGATTGAAACCAACAATAACAGTTTCTGTAGCCCACACGATTTCGATGGGCCAATGCGCATCTACACTGGACAAAAGAGACAATGGAACCAAATCCTTTTTACCGATGACTTGCGTTATGGGTTTAACTATGTTGACGGCACAGCACGCGCTTAGCGCCGAACGAACGATCGCTTTAGCGATGGCTGCGTTTAGGCAGGCATTTCGTCCGCTCATCACACTGAACTTCGTTGTCAACGGCATTCATAACACTGAACAGTATCGAGAACAAATTTTGCAGCCCTCGGCGGCCGTTTTATGCGCAAAAATCGCGTGGGTGTTGCTTCCGTTCGCTTTTTTTTGCCGGACCTTTCGACGATCGAACACGCGTGGGATATGCTTGGAAAAGCGGTACGCGAACCAAACATCCCACCTGAAACATTGCCAGTTTAGACAAGCGCTTGTGGAGGAGTGGAATCCAGTACTTTTTTTACCCCTGGCCTAGAATTCCTTGATGCCACATTTACAGCAAATTAGCGAATTGCGAAAACAAAGTAATGGGCATTTCTCACCCTAAATGGGCCATATTTTCACAAACTTTTACTGCGATCTGATGAAAAGTGACAGTAACAAAAAGATAAATACAGAGGCTCCACACAATGAGCATAGTCCACGTGACCAATGGCCAATGACCAACTGGACCAGAAAAAGGACCTTGAATGACATGGCAAATACTTTTAACAGACGTTCGTTCCTTACTGTGTACTTCTACGTAAAAGGTTTAGACCATAATTCACACGAGAACGATCTATCTGAGCTAGGGAACAGTTGGTGCATAGTTACGTTCTGCTTCTGCATGGAAGATCCCGTACGCATCTCAAAGAAAAGCGCTCGTGTCCGGTTAATGCGTTCTTCACCCTAAAAGATTGGAGCAAAATATACAGAAAAAAGTCGCCTCTCAGAGATGTGACCTCTCGTGATCAGTTGCATTATGAATCTCTTTAAAAGATCTGGGGAAAATTTGCTCTCAAGAATGAATACGTTCGTGTTTAGTTACGTTTTGTTTGCTCGCAAAACATGTGGAGCAAAACTTACAGGAAAACGGTCGCTCTCCAGTATGTGTGCGTTCGTGTCTAGTTACGTTTTGCTTCCGCGCAAAAAATTTGGAGCAAAATTTACAGGAAAACGGTAGTTTTCCACCATGTGAGCGTTCGTGTATAGTTACGTATTGCTTGTGCCGAAAAGTTTTGGAGCAAAATTTACAGGAAAAGGGTCGCTCTCCAGTATGAATGCGTTCGTGTATAGTTACCTCTTGTTTTCGCGCAAAAGCTTTGCAGCAAAATTTACAGGAAAACGGTCGCTCTCCAGTATGTGTGCGTTCGTGTCTAGATACGTTTTGCTTCCGCGCAAAAGATTTGGAGCAAAATTTACAGGAAAACGGTAGTTTTCCACTATGTATGCGTTCGTGTATAGTTACGTATTGCTTGTGCCGAAAAGTTTTGGAGCAAAATTTACAGGAAAAGGGTCGCTCTCCAGTATGAATGCGTTCGTGTATAGTTACCGCTCGTTTTCGCGCAAAAGCTTTGCAGCAAAATTTACAGGAAAACGGTCGCTCTCCAGTATGAATACGTTCGTGCATAGTTACGTTTTGCTTCTGCGCAAAAGATTTGGAGCAAAATTTACAGGAAAACGGTCGCTCTCCAGTATGTGTGCGTTCGTGTATAGTTACGTTTTGCTTGTTCCGAAACGTTTTGGAGCAAAATTTACAGGTAAACGGTCGTTCTCCAGTATGTGTGCGTTCGTGTATAGTTACGTTGTGCCTCTGCGCAAAAGATTTGGAGCAAAATTTACAGGAAAACGGTCGCTTTCCAGTATGTGTGCGTTCGTGTATAGTTACGTTTAGCTTGTTCCGAAAAGTTTTGGAGCAAAATTTACAGGAAAACGGTCGCTCTCCAGTATGAATGCGTTCGTGTATAGTTAAATGTTGTTTTTGCGTAAAAGATTTGCAGCAGAATTTACAGGAAAACGGTCGCTCTCCAGTATGTGTGCGTTCGTGTCTAGTTACGTAATCCTTGCGGCCAAAAGATTTGGAGCAAAATTTACAAGAAAACGGTCGCTCTCCAGTATGAATGCGTTCGTGCATAGTTAAATGTTTTTTTTGCGCAAAAGCTTTGCAGCAAAGTTTACAGGAAAACGGTCGCTCTTCAGTATGTGTGCGTTCGTGTCTAGTTACAAGTTCCTTGTGCCCAAAAGATCTGGAGCAAAATTTACAGGAAAACAGTCGATCTCTAGTATGTGTGCGTTCGTGCGTAGTTACGTCTTTCTTCCCCGCAATAGATTTGGAGCAAAATGCACGTGGAAACCTTCTTTCTGTGCTATGATTTTTTTTCTTCTTCATTTGAACCTTTTCACTTGACTTGCCTCTTTTCTCTGCGACGATGTCTTTCGCCGAGCAAGGATTTTCACTTGGTCTTGAATGCACTTTTTGTCTGCTAAGGTCTTCGCTTCTTTCTGACAGGACTCGCTTGGTTACAAAATCTCTGTTACCTGGTCGGCCTCTTTTGCCATTTATGTTAAGGCTTAAATCGTTCATTGGCGCTGTCGAATGACTTATTCTACGCGGTCTCTCCCGGCTCTGCATTAGCTTAATATCTTCTGTCGTTTTTTCATGGCTTCTCCCTTTCCATGGTCTACCCCGTTTTACATTTAAAAAGATGGCCTGATGAACACCCTTTGTACCTTTGTTTCTGAATTTACATTTTCTATCTGATTTTCGTGTCTCTTTCTTACCATTCTCTATTCCATTTCTGTTCACTACCACATTTGTTCTTATGGGTGATTCTCGGTCAGCGGTCGCCATGACAACTTGCCCTGATCTGACACCTGTCATCCTGCTACCACGGTTAATCAATTTAGCGGAGAAAGGTTCATTAGCATTTTTTGGCCCCTCGCATGCAATGCTAAAATTTTGCTCACTTGAAGATTTGCTTGTCAGGCCCACTATGTATTCTTGCTGTGACTGGGCATGAATTTTATACGATTTTCCTGAGTTTTTCACCAAATACGAGCATATGATAGCATGCTTTTTTAATGAATCTCTACTACTGAAGCCTTTCCGACACGGAACACAATAATGTGTGCCGCATGTAGTTGTGTATTTTACATTACCATTCTTTGTGTTCCGAGTATCGACTTCTTCATTTCCCATGCGTTGGCATTGTACTTCCTCGAAAAGCAAAGTCTCAGCTTCATCTGAGTCAATAGCATTGTAATCGGATATATCAATGACTTCTTCTTCAACTGTGTCATCGATGCTCTCCTCGTCGTGTATGACCTCCTCCTGTTGACATTGTCTTCGCCGCTCCATACCAGATCTATCACGATCTGAGGTTTCACCAGCGACGTCCCGTGATATAGAATCTTCTGCATTATTTACACAAGCTGTTGTATCTGATCCTTGGACTGCGCAATGGTTGTTTGAAGCATCGATTCCCTGTGTAACAACATCTCGTTGACTGCTGTTTTGTATTCCTGAAACTTCATTAGATGAACCGGAAAAAGAAGAGTGGCCTCCATCATAGATATGTATATGAACTTGTAAGTTTATTTTGCTTTGGGTGTTATTTGGTAAATCAGTTGTCGGAAATTCGGAGTTATTCGGAAAAATGGACAAACGATGCGACTGAAAATTATCTAATGTTCGCAGTGCAAAATCGTTCATATCCGAATTCATAGCAAAGCTTTTACTTGATCTTTGTTGGGTGCTGCCCATGTATGAAGTCCCTATACTGGCACCGTAACTCTGGTCACCAGAAACTACAGGCAAATGCTGTACACCGGAATCCACATTTCTGCACACAGGGGACAGGAAATTGTTTGAGCTACTTCTGATAAACATCACTCGATTTCTTGGACAGAATGTTTGTGATTCATGTTTTTCTTCATCCTCGTCACTGCTTATGCAAATAGCAGAGTCACAAATATTGGAAAAGGCAGCCATTGTGAGTCAGTTTTCTTTTTTTAAGGCTCACGTTTAAATAAAAATTCAGTCACAGTTCTTGAACTGCACTTGATACATCGCTGTTGTATTTAGTTTCGAAGGCACTTCCAAAATAGTGCGCGGTACTGCGGAAATTCCTGGGTGTCCTTGGGAACTCAGTGCCACTGGGTGTGAGTGAGTCACACACTTGATACGTCCAAATCCTTGCAGCACTTTGTACGTGATAATTCGTACTCTAGTGCCCGAGCATTCTCTTGTACTGTTCTCGTTCTTTGTAGTTTCTGCTAACGTGTTCAGCCTGTAAAAACAGAGAGATAAAACATTGAAATAAATATGCTGTCCGTTTGATTGAGACTGGAAAAAAGCAGTTTTTATCAAATCAAACAATGGTATAAATATTCATTAATAAGTAATGAAACTTAAAATACTGGAGCTCAAAAACTTGTGATGAATGAAGGAAAGATGCGACATGCCTCTTTGGTGGCATCCGTACGAGGAAATCACCAAAATTCAACCATAAATGACCCATATTACGGCCGTAAAATAACACTTGTGGCTCAGAGCCACACACGTAAAATAGACCAATATTACTTGTAATAATTCAATTTCTTTAAGCCGAAATTGTGTACCATAACTTAAAACCAAGGATACGGCCATAATTTAAATTTTAGGTTAAAAATTCTTACCTATAATTATAAACCCATAATCTAAGTCATAATGTGCTATTTTGAAACATACTAGTGTTTTTTTGTGATTCATTAAGAACCACCTTGCCACAGAACTTAATACAAAAAACGAAACAACAAGTCCAATGGGATGTGTCCTGACATTGAATATTCCTACATGACAACTTTCAACATAGTCGAATTATATTCTATCACCATACCTATTGTGTAGTGGCTATACTGCTTCAAAACGCCAGACTGATTCTCGAAATGCAAATTTTCCCTTTTTCCTACTCCCCGCCCCCTTCCGAGGTCTCTCAAAAAATGAACTGAGATGCATTTCAATAACAATATTAAATTATTTTCACATAATCTATTACAGGCCAATCGGAGTAAAATGATTTCCTTTCTTTACGAGTACTATTGAAGACCACAATACACCAGAAATTGGCGTAGTGGGTAAAGCATCGGACTCGAAATCAAAAACTCTCGGTTCGAGTGCCTACCAGACCCATAAAATTCTTTTTCTTTAGGACGGGCAACTAAAATATGGGTAATAATATCAATATTAATTTCATCCCTATTTTGTGTATTGACTTAAAATTCTGTTGTTAACTATTGTCTCGCTATCCCCCGTGTAAAAGAGGGATATAGTTATGAACTAGTCCGTCTGTCCGTCCGTTCGTCCGTCGGTCTGTCCGCACTTATTTTTGCTCGCGATATCTCTGTTACTATTCATCGGAAGCAAACAAACTCTTACAGAGAGCTCGGACATTTTTGCGAGTCGAGTTTTTTTGGTGAGAAACTTTCTTTTACAATGTATCATCCCAATGTACATTGTTATACTTTTATCTGAGATGTCACACGGGCGATCCTGCCTCACCACGGTACTGGTTTTTACGGCCATTATGTCATATTAAGGGTCATAATACATGGAAAAAATACAGCCATAGTACGGGCAATAATATAGGTGTATTTTTTTCTCACTGGCTGAGTTCTATCACATTACAATAATCTTTCTTTTGCGAAATCCTTTTCATTTTGAAGACGGGAATATGAATGAAATCTCAAGCTTTTACACACGAATTTTATTAAACGTATACATTTATTTTACAAACTAAACGTGATGAATTTAAAAAACAATTATTAGTGATTTTACAAAATTTACCATCTTGATTACTGTTAGTTTCTGTTTAAAATGAGAACAAATATCGAATTAAAAGGTCGATTTTTTAAAATTTAAATCACAAAATTAAAGACATAAACACACATTTCGAATTCCTTTCTTGCCCAACATTCACAGTACATAAAACTGTTAAAATGAACGTAAAAATACACATTTGAAGTAAAAGAAACTCAACTAAGTAACTTTCGAAAGCCTTAACCACACTGGACAGCTGGCGAATCTTTCTTTTTCACTTTTAATGCTTTGGACACAACATGTGGATGTGGCTAGTTGTTTGTTTGTTTTTTTTTTTTGGTGTTTAACGTCCAAAAACAAAAACAAAAAAAGAATTAAGAATGAGGAAATAGTAACAGAAGAGTTAGAAAGAAAGAACTTCCGAACAGAACGCAGTGGTTGTATTTTTAACATTCCCACCACCCCTCAGGGGGAGGATGTGGCTAGATTCTGAATTATTTTGCTATCATCTTGCACATATATATAACTAAATATAATAATATTGTTTAACCAATTTATCAGATAGGGTTCAGACAGTGACAGTTTCCCTCAGTGTTTTTATATGGTCACATATCCCATAGCGATATACTTAGTTTTGATTAAATAGGAATAAATTGGCGAAAATATATAATCTCAGAAGCCCGAAATGAAATACTGGCTTAATTATGACCGATAAGAAACATTCTGTATAAATTTCTACTTAGCATACACTGGCACAAAGACTACTGTTGGCATGTAATATTTATATTCCTAGTAGTTGTGTAAGTGTATCTCAAGGTAATCAAAAGTTGAAATCTGTTTGTTGGCTTTGGTTGAATCCTATTTATAAAACCAATCTCTACGAAAGCATGGAATGCAACATCCAAAGTTAGAGTAATAGTCAAGGTCTAAGTTCAACCGTGACCTACAATTTTCACTCAAGGTCGCCGAAAATTTCGCTTCTCTTGAGTAATTAAATTTCTGCCTCCGTGGGGGATAACTAGGAATTTATTCTGATCCTGAAAGACAACCTGGATAAATCTGAACACATTATTAACACTTGGCAAGACGAAGTCTTGCAAAGAGTTACATGCTTTGGTATTAGGGCACCCGTCAGATTTCCATCGTTTGTTTTTCTTTACAGTCGGCCGTCATTTTGTCATCACAACTCGTCAGAAACTACTGGTCCAATTGACATCAAACTTTCGCAGTGTATAGAACTTGACATAAACTAGTTCTATCAATATTTTTATTTATTATGATATTTTTTATTATGATATTTTTATCAATATTTTTATTATTATTTATTTATATGCTGACGGAATCAAGAACGAACGAACGATCGCTTTAGCGAGGCCTTCACGAAAGAGACTTATGGGGCAGTCAGAATGTGAAAGTATAGGCTGTTTGTTTGGTGTTTAATTTATTGGCATTTAATTTTCAAAATGCTTCTTTTCCCACAATTTTGGTTAGGTCTAAGTACAAAACATTGGTACAAAATTTATGGAAAATCTGATAAAAATTGTGGGAGAAGCATTTTGAAAATTATCTACCAAAAAAATTATAAATGGCCCCCATCTGGCCAATTTTTCCCGGATCGCCAAAAAAAATCATAAAGGGGCTACCTAGAGAACACTCGTACAAAATTTAAAGAAAACCTGATCAAAATTGTGCTAGAACAAGCATTTTAAAAACTGGTAACCAAAAAATTATAAATGCCCCCATTTAGCCAATTTGTCGCGGATCGCCATAAGACGTAACTTTTCAAGAGAGGCCTGCCTAGGAACATTCGTACGAAACTGGAAAGGAATTCTACCAAAATTGTGGGAAAAGAAGCATTTTGAAAATTAAATGCCAATAAATTAAAAAACGACCCCCTCCAGTTGGCCAATTTTTGGCGGATCGCCAAAAAAAGTAATTTTTCAAGAGAGGTCTACCAAGAGAACATTCTTACTCTCTGCGAGCACAGGTAATACATGTCGCAGATGCAGTTTCACTAGTCTTTTCTGAACCCGCGCGTATAATGTCAATATTTTGTCCACTTGTAGATTTTCTTGTCACATCTACTGGGCGATGTTGCTGTGACTGGGCATGAGCTGCGTAAGATATCCCTGGGTTTCCACCATACAGGAGCACATAATAGCGTGCTGTTTTAATAAATCCCTGCTACTGAAGCTTTTCTGACAGGGAAAACAGGAGTATGTATAGCATGTGGTATTTTCTGTTACTTTATCGGTCTTATTGTTTCGGGTGTCGCCCATATCGGCGTGTCGATATTGTACTTACTTAGTTTCAGTTTCACCTGAGGCAATAGCATTGTAGCCGGACATACAGATGATTTTATCTACCGTGTTATCGATGTTCTCCACGTCGCGTCTGACCTCGCCCTGTTGACATTGGCTTCTCATCTCCGTACATCTACTATCATCTGAAGCTTCATCAGCAGCGCCTCGTGATATGAAACCTGCTCCCTTATTTTCACAAGCTGTTCGCTCTGACCCTTGAAATGTATGAGGGTTATCTGAAGGCGCAAATGGTTTATGTACTGAAGCATCGATTGTTTTTTTTTCATTCAATCACATTCCGTTCAGTGCTCTTTTCTAGTACTGCTGGGCTTTGTGACTGTGAAACCTCCTTAGATGAACCGAAAAAAGAAGACTGGCCTACATCATAGATATGAATATGAACTTTTAAGTTTATTTTATTCAGGCTGTTATTTGGTAAAGAAGTTGTCGGGGAGTTCTTTGGGAAAACGGGCAAACCATGCGCTTGAACACTCCCTAACGTTCCCCGTACAGGAAAATTGACATCCGAATTCAAAAGCAACCTTTTCACTTGACCTCTGAGTGGTGTTGTATGAGCTGCTTGTGGCGAACATCACTTGATTTCTTGGAAAAACTGTTTGCGTTTCATCTCTTTGGTCATCCTCGTCACTGCTTATATAAATAGCAGAGTTGTAAGCATTTGTTAAGTCAGCCATAGTCAGCCAATTTCCTTGAACGTTTTAATGCTCGAATTAAAATAAAAGTTGATCACAATTCACACACGATCTTGGATAAATCTATAAATCTTTCATGACATTTGACAAGTGTCCCGACAGGCCACTCATCAGGACAGAAATGAGAGGTTTCAATCACACCTTACAATTGACGAATGTCTCGGATTCTTGATTTGCACATCTCTCATATTTAGCTTCCAAAGGCACTCCCAACAGAGAATGCGGTACTGCGGAAATTCCAAGTGTCCTTGCTAGTTCAATGGTATGGGTATGAGTGAGTGGCACATTGACTCCGTGATACGTTACCTAATAGCTGCAGATGGCAAAACGCACAAACTTTTTATCCAGGATTTGAAGGTGGTCGTTACAAATAGGCTTCATCACAGTCTTTTTTATCCCGGTCTGTGAGCTGCTCGCTACATCACCATTGCTCTACTTCATTGCTGTTTTTGTTTGTTTTTTTTTTTTTTTGGTTTTGCCGCCACCACCTCCCCCCCCCCCCCAACTCCAGCCATCTAATGTAGGTACGACTCTTAACGCAGCCCGCCCGACTTTTCGTTCTCGAGATATCTCGCACACGTTTTGTTCACGACAGACTGACACATACATACACGTACACACACACACAGAACATACAAACACTATATGTCTCCCCTGGGTCGCAGAGACAGTAACTTCTTTGCCAGGCTTGATGGCAGATTTGGTTTAAGAAAATTTAAAACCGTATTAATTTGCTCATGGTGGAGGGGAGTGTATGTTTTCCTGAAGGCGGCGTTGTAGCAGATTCACCTTTTTGCCTCTACAAGATATTGCAAAATCATATACAAAGCATACTCCGTCTATAGTATCTTTGATACTGTTTATTTTTATCAGCAAAATAATTGAAAGAATACAACTCTGAGGGAAACCTACATTTCGTTCAAAATAACCTGATAAAACTTAACCAAGTCGCACGCGGAACTGACGTTCATTTAGGAATTCTTTGATAAATTCGGTGTAGGTTTACTCCCATTCCTAGGTTAAACAGGTGTTTTGAGTACACCGCGTTTCCAATCGGTATCGAGGCTTTCTCCAAATCAAAGAATACCGTGGCAACGTGCTCATTATTGATGAAAACTTTTCTCACAAATGATTCTAGTTTTCCAAGGAGATCAATAGCGCTTCTTTGTTTTCGACAACCACTCTGAAAATGAATAAGTAGATGCTTGCTTTCTAGATACCCTATTAATCTTTCGGCAATCACTCTTTCAATGTTTTACAAAGCGAGTTGATGAGCATGACTGGTCAAAAATTTTGAGGATATGTGAGATCATTGTTTTTGTTTAAGGATTAGTATGGCCTATTTCCATAATTCAGGACAGGCACCAGTCTTCCACATATTGTTAAACAGATCGCGCAAGATGATAAGGATCTGGTCTGCGAGATGTTTTAGCATTTGGTAATATATTGAACAGTTGGCAATTGTTGAACAATTAACGAGTGTAAAATATCAAACTTAAAAACGACTAGGAATGTGTCCTGGAGGAACGCGAATGACCCACCCTAAGCGAAATTTTAAGTGAGGAATTTGTATTTGGTATTTATAGACAGAAATCGCTAGCACAAGTTCATTACACAAAACTGTTCATAAAATATGACTGAAAAATTGCCTAAGTTCAGACACTCACTACGGCCTGACCCATCGGTCGATTTCGGTCAAAAGGGGAGGTGCACATCTTCATTGTACAGGGACCCCTCGTTAATTCATACTCCTCGGGACTAAGGGAAATAGTACGAATTAACAGAGGGTACCAATTAACCGGAGGTCAAATTGTCGAATGGACAAAAAACAACAATGAACCTTCAAGCACTGCGCGCTTTCGAGCAGGCTCAAATTGGCTGATTTCAACACCATTGATTATTTTATCCTTATCCTTTATCCATGAAGCAAGGTATTTTTAGGTACCCCGTACTCCCGTCATTATTTCAGTTCTGGTTTTTGAGCCACTGGTTATTTGCTTTAACACTTTGAAGGTTCATTTTGTAATCGTGTTTTCGTTTTGATACCATTTTGCAAGTTGAAATTCTTGACCACTGTTCACAATTTATATACACGCTCCGGAGCGCGAAGTGTCCACAGAAGACAAACGGCATCTTAAGTTGCTGCACAGCACGTGACAGACGATGCTCCGGATTAGTGGCCAGAGAAAACGTTGTGCACACTAAGACACTCGGCGTATTGAGTAGACCATGTCAATCATAATCCCTAAACCCCCATCATTACTGACCCACAATGCGCAGTATGCAACATCTTCATCTCGCTACACATGATGCTCGAGTAACGTGTTGTTTTAACTGTGTGGCATGCCTAATCTGTATGGCTCTGCATTGATAAAAGGCCAGAATAGAAAAAAATTGAGGATAAATTTTGGGACGAATTATCCGAGTCCTCGTTAATTCGTACTTTTGCATAAAAGTGAATGGGTCCCAAAATCGGGACCGACGGAATTGGTACGAATTAGCCGAGGGACCGAATTAACCGAGGACGAATTAACGAGGGGCCCTGTATATCTAATCATTTCCAATGGCTTTGGGATTTATACGTGCAAATCCCAAGCGCAAGTTCATTAAACAAAACTTCAAGCTGTTCATCAAATATGACTGAAAAATTGTCTAAGTTCAGACACTCTCCACGTCCTAAGACAATAGCCGATTTCGGTCAATGAGGAAGTGTGCACATCTTCATTGTATTTAATGTCCACTTCTTTTTTTTTATCCGATGACTTATTTTGAAGAACGAGGCAAGCAAAGTCGCACCTCTTTTGGTGAGGCAGGGCATTCTCAAAAATAACGACCCGGTACACAGGTCATTCTTTTTGAGAATGCCCTGCAAGGTGTGACTTTGTTTTCATTGATGTTTAATTTGATTAATTGAAAACAAGACATAGTCATTGATCAAATGGAATTTTAACTGGAATCAAACATCAAGAATCTTCGCCCTGAAAAAAAGATTTATTTAAACTTAAAAACATATATTCCTTAACAAATATTCTAATGCCTAAATACCTGATGAATGTTTTAGTTTCTATTGGAGTGGGGGGAGGGGGGGCTGATGAAAGAGATATATTGACACAGACGTTCGACAGCCGTTGTGACTAAGTCGCGACGAAAATGACAAAACGCATCTCATTTTCTACGTTAAATATTCGTCGACAGACGTCGTGACCTCAAAAAGACTTTTGATAGACGTCAGAATGATCACTAAATTTCAAATCTCGAGCAAAACGCCACAACTTTACGACGAGTAACATTAACTTAAACAGAAGTTATAGAAGCTTTCAAATAAATTACCTTGTATAGCTAATGTCGGAATTCAGTTTCAAAAATTATGTAAGATTCATCCGGTCTTAACATGCTTGTGGTATCGATAGATTCGGCAGGCTCGTTAACATTATATACTTGAATAAATCCAAAATTCCCAGACTCCCTCTGCAATTCATAAGGAGTCTTGGTAAAAAAATCATTTTCCGAATCTTCCTCCATATTAATTTTGTACCAAAAAAAAAAAAGCTCGTGTTGACTCTTGCATCAACTAGGTTGTTATGAATGATCGTTCAGTTTTTTATACCTTGTCATGATTGTTATTCTTTATTTGTTACCTTAATCGCAGAACAATAGGGGGTGACGGGCCGGGGGAGGCGGGGCCAATTCGTCTGGCACATGGACATTAAGTATGAGAATGCCTTCCTTCTCGGTAAACTCTTTTTTCATGGCCCTGTCTATTCACACCTCGGGCTGACGCCCTCGGTATGAATAGACAGGGCCATGAAAATAGAGAATACCTCGAAGTCAGGCATTCTCATATACATCTACCCACTTCCAATAGCTTTGGAATTTATAGACAGCACTAGCTAGCAGCGTACCCGAACATGTCAAACACTTATATTAGCCAGCCACTGCCGTTTTGTTTTTGTTAACAAAAACAAATGTCTTGACCTACTCCCTAGCCCAGCTCCATCCTTTGGAACCGTATGCCCAGTCTTCTGCTTTATTTTCACAAATTCGTGTTTTTTACCTCATATCAATATACCTGAATGTTTATTTATATATATATATATATATATATATATATATATATATATATATATATATATATATATATATATATATATATATATATATATATATATATATATATGATGTGCCCGGAAGTTGGTATGCCTGTATCGCATTCTGGAAGCGGGCAGAGCTGCGTAACCTGACTTCTGGGTATCTTCATCCTTGATTTTTATGTGCATCTAGGTACAAGTTGAGCACTGTGGAATGTGGTCACTACAAACTAGTTCATACTCTACGTATTTTTTATACGGGTCGGGAAGGTGGTATCTACAGAGGTATTGTATCGCTTGAGCAACTTACCAAAAAGACAGTGGGACTTGCCGTCAATGTTTACATCGTCACTTTTCACTTTTCAGAAGGCGATATACCACGAGATCTTTGTTTAACTGCGAATAAAAAGATTAAGATATATTACATCACAAGAACTGGGAACTGCTGCTTTAATCATGTCCTGATATGGCAAAATATGTTTACGATTCGTGTTTGAGTAAAATAAAGTTCATTTAATATCGTTTGAAACGGTCACGAGTATATGCTTTAAGACAGACAAGAGTGATTGTGTAAGTAAAACAGAACGAAAACTTTCCTTGGCTTGTTATTGGTTGAAAAAAACTCGCGCTAACTGGTTAAGTGCGTCCCTCAAGGGAGTTGCTGCCTATATACAAATCACGCTTTTTTTACACTTTATTCACCACTCGCAGCATGCAACCTACAGAACAGCATATATAAAGTTCTTTCAGCGACCAAAATTCTGCCCACCCGAATACCCTTCCACCCTGTTGTATTGAAACAGCCCATCCGTAGGATGGGCCCATTCAATAACAGCGAGGTATTGATTTACCCCATCTTCGTTGTTTTGCGCTTCTATTGTTTCAGCCCATATTTGGCTATAGGAATAGCACATATTTTCTTCTCCCCTTAAAAGTGGGAACAAACTGCCTTGTATTGTGAACAAGATGGGCTGTTTTAATGGTTGATGGGTGTAGAATGGGCCCATCCTATAGCTGTAAGCCACAGAAATAGCACATATAGAATCAGTATGTGCCAAATCTATAGACAGATGCATAGGAATACCCCATCCATAGAAACAACACATCTGATCAAGTATATGGGTCAAATCTACAGACAGTTGCATAGGAATACCCCATTCATGAAAACAGCACATGCAAGGCCGGCAGAATTGTACCTAATGTTTGAGGCGGGACCTCAGTGCCACCAGTGGTACTGAATGCTTCAAAATGCTATATTAGGCGGTTTTAAGCTGAAAGAAACGCTCAAAACCAAAACAATACTGCTCATACTGCTGCTTTGATAAAGCCTCTTCAAGGCTTTAATTACAAAGCCGATGGGAAAGGCAAAAAAAAACGCTGCGTAGGAGCGGTGGGGTGGGGGGGGGGGCTATATATATATATATATATATATATATATATATATATATATATATATATATATATATATATATATATATATATATATATATATATACCAAAAAGAGACATTTTGCATCTTTTTTTTTCTTGAACAATTTGTGAATAGACATGTGTATTTATATATATTTTATGGAAAAAACTGTAAGATATTGAGATAAACATATATTAGGTGGTGGGGGGCGGGGCGGTGGGAATACAAGAAGATAAAAGAGCCCATGCCACCCCTGACGGCGTCGCCTAACGGGGTGGCAGCTAGGGAGGGGGCGGAAGAAGCAGTGATTTTAAGACACAATTAAAGATGGGGCGGGGGCGGGGAGTTCATATGAAAAATTTGTCGGGTCCTCAGTGCCACCGGGTCCTCAGTGCCAGTTCGGGACCTCAATACCACCACAGTGGTATTGAGGTCCCGAGCAGACGACAACCCTTACTGTAATATATATCACGCTGACCCCCCCCCCCCCCGCCCGTGAAATATGGCAACAATGCGCGTTCAAAACAACGCGGAAAAGCTTAAAACAAAAAATAGGGAGTGGGTAAAATTGTCGAATTTTCCTTGCTTTTCCTAAGGGGGAAATTTCGAGGCGGAAATTCCGTGTTTAGGGGCTCTTTTTAAATTCGATTTAAGCGCATGGTAGTCATTTTATATGGAAATGCCTCCCCCCGGGGCCGAACCACATACTAAGTGCCATAATGCAGCAGGGGGGAGAGGAGAGAGAGAAGCTGTGCTGAGATTATAGCTAACTTTTCCAAATAATGTTAAGTGTGGGTGTTAAAAGCGAAATGGTAAGTGGATAATTGAATGTTACAAATGTTCTTCTCGAATTTTTATTTACATTATTTTCTACATTTTTGCAAAGAAATATAACGGCCCGTCCCATTACACCATCCCAATACATCTGTTGTATTAAATTAAATCAGCTATTATAATCGTGTTTCAATGGGGAGAAACTGTATGTGCTGTTTCAATAGCCTCTGTATTGATTTAGCCCAGCCATGGGATGGGCCCATACAATGATGTGATGTTTCAATGCTGGGGTGTTTCAATGCTACACACCCCTCCCCCTTATAAGTACATAAGCGTGACATAAGTATGACATGTCATTTTTTTGCTCGCCCAACCATCAACGCCCCCCCCCAACCCTCCGATCCCCGCCCACACAGAGAATGATATCGCATTTTAATGTGTAAGTTGCAGTCTTGCCGCCCACCTTCCCCATCTTTCTCCTTTGACGCACTAATGAAGTGCGAGTTATAATCTTATTTTACAATCTCGCCCATACCCCTTATCGTATTTATTGTGGAAGTTTCACCCTTGCCAGTCCCTTACCGGTATCCCTCCTCTGTCAAATTAGTTTCGTAGAAGGTATATCTTCTCATGTCGTACTTTTTTTCAAAGGGATGACCGGAAATCTCAGTAGGCGTTAATTTTGAACAGGAAATCTGTAGGAAGCCAGTACGAATGTTAGGCTTTCAAAGCTAACGATACCGATAGCAACTTCAGATCTTACAGTTACCACTTATAAACACAGCAAACGGACTGGCATACGAAAACTAGGTCAAAATCGCTCCAACAGTTTCCGTGTGAATACATCACGTGACCTACAACCTTGAAGATCCAAATCAAAGTTTAAATCACGAAATTAACCCATATGTAACTATCGGAGGGATTGCAGTACGCAAATGAGGTCAAAATCGCTCTGTCTCTAACGGTTACCGAGATAAAAAAGGTCGCGTCACCACTGACCGAGAAAATGTAAGTCAGAGTTCAGATCACGCAGTTACGATTAATGTACGTCAGAATGTCCGAAAATGAGGTCAAAACCGCTCTATCTCTAACGGTTTCCGAAATATCACAGTCATGAAATAATACACATATAACTTAGAAATGTGTCCTGGCGAATGACCCACCCTAAACGAAATTTTAACTGAAGAATTCATGATACGGTAATTGTAACAAGCAAAAAAGATTGCGTACATTCAAGAAAAATTGTGATGGTCCTAAAAAATATGCAAAGTTCCGAACCACCTGACGGACAAACGGACGGACGAACGTCGGTCAAAAGGGTGGTGCACACCTTCATACCACATATTCATTTCATACAGGTTTCAAATTGCTAGGTGAAAAAAGCTTGGACGAGTTCATTACACAAAACTTCGAAGCTACCCATCAATGTACTAAAAATATGCTAAGTTCCGAACCACCTCACGGACAGACGGATGGATAAACGTCGGTCAAAAGAGGAGGTGCACACCTTCATGCTATATATATTCACTCCATATAGGTTCAAGGTTGTCGCGCCCAAAACCTAGCTAGGACGAGTTCATTACACAAATTGAGCACAAATACGCCCGGACGAACAAGGCCAAAACTGTATGACCCTCCGACTACCGTCGGGCGTATCATAAAAATACCTGTCTGCATCCTACAATATATAATGGAATATCCCCGGAATATTCATCTATAACGTAACCACAAGCCGCAGTTTTTTCGTAAATGCGATGGATCTGAAAAAATAGATTCCACCTCGAGCTATATTCTGGCCAAAAAAAAAAAAAAAAAAGAAAGAAAGAAGCAAAGAAAGCGCCTGTGAATGTATTTTGTTTCTAGGTAAAATCACAACGAGGTAATGTAATTTCCTTTGGTATTATCATAACTGAACAACTGAACTGGGTTCCAAAAACATAGTGTGGTACTGGCACTTTAGCGCCTCTCAGATGTTTATGAATTTCAAATAAAACTGTTTTTTTTCGCAGCGCGCGACTTGAAAGCCATTTGATCAAAACTGAGGGAAAGGCATTCTAAGTAAAATTTTACATACGTACATACAAACGGCATATACCCCGCACGGTGACTAGGAAAGCTCGATGAAGTCGGCATATCCCGAGACGAAAGAATCAAATTGATCGTAGCTGTATCTGAATAATTCTTTTGTTGAGCACATAGTCAAGCTTTATACTCAAGCGTTTATATAATGAAAGGTTGCCTATGCATCGCCAGTGATAACCATGAAGTGGAGCTAATGGGTCTACGAAACTCGTTAAAGTACCACAGCGCCATCAATTAATCTCAGAAAATGATAATCTACGAAAAATGATGTGGATGATTGGGGTTGTTGCTCCCACCAACGAGCTACAATAAAGTAAAGCTGAGTTAATCCGGAAAATGTTCTGTCTGAACGCATTAGATAAGTGTCCGTATTACCCAGATTGTACTGCACTGCACTTCATGTTACCGGGGCATATCACTGGTATGGGAAACCAGAGGAAGTGGTACAGGTGGGAGGGAGGGGGCGGGGGGTAAGGCTTTTTATCACTACTTTTCTAACCGTTTTTCCGTGCTTAATTTTTTCAATTTCATGTTTTGACCAAGACTTAAATCTTTTTTTTTTTTTTTGGTCATTTTCCATTTTCTATCTCGACTGACGATGTCATTCAGTTAAGTATTTAAGATTTTAATGGACAATATCACTTATGTGACCAAAAGTGACACAGTATAGCTGTTTCGAGATTAATAGTTCTCAAGCAGAGGCGGTTATCTTTTGTGAGGCATATACTTGTTGATTTAAGATGTAAAGATCCATCTAGCAAACAATGTTTGAACTTTTATGCCATAACTTGACCGAAGCAGACGAATTGCTCAGTTAGCACAATTTACAATTGGCTCCAAAAAGCTATATTTGGTGTCTCAATTTGGGCTGTCCGAATTATCCGGTTTCGTATTGTGGATAAATCGATTGGGTATAAATTAAAAGGGACTGAAATACTATGTCAGAATTAAGGGGACGTCCACATGGTACAGATTTTACCGCGAGCAGGGTTTACTGTATTTGTAAAGACAAGATTCCATTCCAGTGTGGTTGAAAAAGAAATTTGAATAAAACAAGCAAGTTTCAAACTATAAACCTATTGCATTCTAACCATTACATTTTCGCTGCATTAACTGAACAGGAATGGAGAACTCTATGAATAACATGTTGAAGTTACTAATGTTACTGACATGATCATCGAAATAAAAAAGTGGAACAAGCCTTTGACCAAGCGACAAATACAAACCGGTCATGTGAAATTTATATAAGCATGCTCTGATGCACATCGCTTATACATATGGTCAAGTATAGAATTTGGGAATGAATATTTAAGATGGGGTACTCCCGAAACAGATGTTTCCTATTTTTCCTCACGCCAGTTCAGATTTTGAAATATGTGTTCCTTGTGTATATGTTTCTCTTTTCATCTTGCCGCATGGGTCAGTTTTTAATGAACAATTTACACTTCAAACTGGCCAGAGGTTAGCGGTTCTGGAGCACACAAAGTGCTTGATTTCTTACCCACAATGTGATCTTTGTGCTAGACAGCTGAATTGCATTACGGAACTGATATTTCAAGAAACTGATCATCCGGAAACGGAGCGAATTTGCTTCTTGGCCTTACTTATGTATTTTTAGTAGTTTTCCAGTACAGTTATTTTCTTCCACTGCAAAAGACCGCTGACTATTGAAGAAATAGGGGTCTTTCAGAAAAAAAAAATACATCACATATATTTATTTTTTACCGGTTAAAGCACAATGAAGAGTTGCTTCCCCTCGATAAAACAAATACATGCTTGGTTATTTTTCTTGACAAAAGAACCAACATGACACTGGTTTAAAAGTTCTGTTTAAACAATCTGCTGTGAAAAGCTCCTGTTTAATACCACAAACACTGTAGAGGAATGATATGCTTTAACCCAAATCTAACCTCTCGTGAAGAAATGCCTGCAAGCGGCACTCTTTCCACTCCAAAACTTACCACATTCAGTCAGCCCAAAGAAAAACTAGAGTGGCCAGTGGACACAAAACATTAGAGTACAAGTTTATATTACACACTTTCAATCGATATCTAGATTCTTGTTTTTGTAAACAAAAATAAATGTCTCCCCGACTAACCCCATAATTCCCCCCTACAAAATCCTTTTTTTCATTACTAACAGATATTATTGCACGTCTTTTTCATCCTAGTCTGGAAGGTGGTCGCTAAAACAGGTTTTACTATAGGCCCTTCTTATCCAGGTATGAAGTTGGTACCTACAGTAGTTTTTTGCTGTACGTTACAATTTTATCCAGGTCTGGAAGTTCGTCAGGACAGGCAAGTTTCACCGTACGTCTTTTTACCCCAATCTGGAAGGGGTCACAACAAACGGGTCTTACTTTACATCTTTTTCTCCAGGTCTTGAAGGTGGTCTGGATTTTTTTTTTTGCTAACCATAATCCTACATACCCCCCCCCCCCAGCTATTTAATGCAGGTCCGACTATAAACGCAACTCTAACCCTTTTACCTAAGGCAACGGTAACGGTCTGTACCCTAAGTGTAGTTATAGCCATGATATACTACCTTGTCTTCGTACATTCCCATCGGCCAAAAAGCACTAGAAAGGCATTCTTAATAACAGAGCATCAGATGACACCTCGGTGGGAGAAGGGGGAGGGTATTTCGGTGCCAAATTGTATTGTTCTTTAGATCCCTTTCAACTGCTATGGTCATATCGGGATCCCCTGCCACATTATGCTGAAATGGGGCATTCCAGCCCTCCTTCTACCTCTTACATGTGGAGTGCCTCACAGGGTAGCAAGGAGGACTCCCAATTTTAAAGTCTTAGGTATGACCCGACCGGGGTTTGAACCCACGATCTTCCAGTCTCGAGGCGGACACTCTAACCACTAGGCCACCGAGCATTGTGTCGTTTTTAAGGCCATAACGGCACATTGAGGGCCATAATACATGGAAAAATACAGCCACAGTACGGGCAATAATATCCCATTAGAGTTGTTATATTTCTTTTAGTTGTATTGTATTGCATTGTTCTTTAGATCCCTTTCAACTGCTATGGTCATATCGGGATCCCCTGCCACATTATACTGAAATGGGGCATTCCAGCCCTCCTTCTAACCCTTACATGTGGAGTGCCTCACAGGATGGCTTAATTATGACCAATAAGACAGAGAAACGTACTGTATAAATTTCTGCTTAGCATACATTGGCATAAAGACACCTGTTGGCATGTAATATTTATATTCCTAGTAGTTGTGTAAGTGTCTCAAGGTAATGAAAAGTTGAAATCTGTTTGTTGGCTTTAGTTGAATCCTATTTATAAAACCCATCTCTACGAAAGCATGGAATGCAATATCCGAAGTTAAAGTAATATTCAAGGTCTAAGTTCAACCGTGACCTACAATTTTCACTCCAGGTCGCCGAAAATTTCGCTTCTCTTGAGTATTTAAATCTCTGCATCCATGGGGGATAACTAGGAATTTATTTTGATCCTGAAAGACAACCTAAATCTGAACACATTATTAACACTTGGCAAGACGAAGTCTTGCAAAGAGTTAAATGCTTTGGTATTAGGGCACCCGTAAGATTTCCATCGTTTTTTTCTTTACAGTCGGCCGTCATGTTGTCATCACAACTCGTCAGAAACTACTGGTCCAATTGACATCAAACTTTCGCAGTGCATAGAGCTTGACATAAACTAGTTCTATCAATATTTTTTTATTTATTATTAAGGTTGTTTTCTAGGTCAAATCAATACGCAAAGACAGGGTAATTTTTCCTTTCTTCTGCACTGAGCAAAAGGCTGCTCGCTGTACATAGTTTGCTATTACCTCACAGCTGAGGCATGCTGTAAACACAACGGAAGACTTTCATTGGCGCATTGCACCAGGCATGTTAAATGCACGCTTATATGCAGGTCAGATTTTTAGCAGGATACATGGTTATAAAAGTGAATAATCCTTTTAGAACGAGATTGCACTAAATCCGAATTTAAAAAATATAGAAATTTTAGGGGTTTTTTTTTTTTAATTTTAATTTGGACCAAGTGTTATTATTAGTATTATTATTTGATTATGACTTTACATATTGCTTACATTTAACTGTCATGACACTGAATCAGGCAGTCATCGCTGATAATATTTTTCTTGTTAAAGTCAAATATCTTAAACGGATGGAGATGTATGCGTGTTACTAGCCCCAGGCAAGACGAAGGAATATGTCTGTCACATGTCTGAGACCGTTTTCTTAAGGCACCGGTCACTGCCAGACATACCCTGGAACATACAATAACCGTGTCAGCAGCTAGGCGTGAGAAACCGACTCCGTCGATACGGTTTACGCGCTTGCCGCGCCTATCAAGGACTGCTATTAATCCCACCAGAAGGCGCGCTCGACTTCAATTGGCAAATGCGCATCTCAACTGGACAAAGAGACAATGTTTGAACGTGTTCACATCGATTTTGTCATGTACGAGGGAAAGCAATTATTGGTAATTATCGATGCATACAGCAAGTGGCCGATAGTTGCCATCAAGAACTCAACATCAAAAAGTGGGGTTTTAGACTCCCTAAGATCCGCCTTCGCCACATACGGAATTCCAAATGTTATTGTAAGTGACAATGCCATGTCTTTTACTTCCAAAGAATTTCAGGATTTTTGCAAAAAGAACGGCATCAAAAACGTAAGTGGTCCACCCTTTTCACCAAAGAATAATAGCAAGCCGAAATAGCAGTAAAAGCGCCTAAGCACAAGCTACGATCCATGAAAAAAAGACAAATTTCATTACGTCATAAGGTGGATAGCTTCCTAATCACTTACAGAAATACCTCGCATTGCACCACCAACGAAAAGCCGTGCATGTTATGTTTAACAGAACCCTGCGCACAAGATTTGATTTGCTTCGACCCTCTATCAGCGACTATGTGAACAAACAGCAAGAAAAATCGCCCAAAAACCAGCTGAAGCTAAGACCGTTCAACACAGGCCAGCGTGTTCTTGTGAGAGATTTCAGGGGACAGCCAAGTAAACTTAAATGGCAGTCAGGCGTTCTCAAAAAAGATGCGGGTGGGGGTGCGTCCTGTAATAGGGATCTTCATTACTCTATATAGTAGCTACATCCGAAATATGTTAATAATTGGTAAAGCATTGTAGGCTAGAGAGTGTTCACAAGCCACATGCTGAGCAAACTTGATAATGGTACAAATAATAAATTTCAAAGTCCAGCTGAGCCACTGTCCTTGGTCGGATATGGCTCATTAACAATAGGGATCTTCAATGCTCCATACAATAGCTATATCCGAAATATCTTAGCAATTGATAAAGAATTGTAGGCTAGAGAGTGTTCACAAGCCACATGTTTAGCAAACTTGATAATGGTACAAATAAGACAATTTCGAAGTCCAGCTGAGCCACTGTTCTTGGTCGGATATGGCTCATTAACAATAGGGATCTTCAATGCTCCATACTGTAGCTATAACCGAAATATCTTAGCAATTGATAAGGGATTGTAGGCTAAAGAGTGTTCACAAGCCACATGTCACCAAACCTGATAATGGTAGAAATATGAAATTTCAAAGTCCAGCTGTGCCACTGTCCCTGGTCGGATATGGTTCATATACAAAAGGGTTCTTCAATGCTCCATATAGTAGCTATATCCGAAATATCTTAGTATTTGGTAAAGAACTGTAGGCTAGAGAGTTCACAAGCAAACTTGATAACGGTACATATAACAAAATTTCAAAGTCCAGCTGACCCACTGTCCTTGGTCGGATATGGCTCAAAAACAAAGGGAATCTTCATTGGTCCATATACAAGATATATATAAAATATCTAAGCGATTGGCAAAAAATTGTAGGCTGGAGCGTGTTCACAAGGTAAGTGTTAACGGACGGACAGACGGACGGACGGACGGACACACCAAATGTAATATATGTCTCCCTTAGGGGGGCATATAATAACACTTAGGGCTCATTTAGAGCCAAGGCTGGAGCGTGTTCACAAGGTAAGTGTTAACGGACGGACAGACGGACGGACGGACACACCAAATGTTATATATGTCTCCCTTAGGGGGGGCATATAATAACACTTAGGGCTCATTTAGAGCCACACACGTAAAATAGACCAATATTACTTGCAATAATTTCATTTGTTTGACCCGAAATTACGTCCCATAATTCAAAACCAAGGATACGGTGTAATTTAAATTTTGGGGTAAAAATTCTAACTTATAATTATAAACCCAAAATCTAGGTCATAATGTCCTATTTTGAAACATACTTGTGTTTTTTGTGATTCATTAAGAACCACCTTGCCACAGAACTTACAACAAAAAATGAAATAGCAAGTGCAATGGGATGTGTTCTGACATTGAATATGCCTATATGATAACTTTCAACATAATCGAATTATTTGCTATCACCATAACTATTGTGGAGTGGCTAAACTGCTCCAAAACGCCAGACTGAGTCTCGAAATGCCAATTTTTCCCTTTTCCTACTCACCGCCCCTTCCCAAGTCTCTCAAAAAATGAACTGAGATGCATTTCAATGGCACTATTGTTTAAATTATTTTCACATAATCTATTACAGGCAAATCGGAGTAAAATGATTTCCTTTCTTTACGAGTACTACTGAAGACCATAATACACCAGAAATTGGCGTAATTGGTAAGGCATGGGACTCGAAATCAAAAACTGTCGGTTCGAGCGCCTACAAGACCCATAAAATTCTTTTTCTTTAGGACAGGCAACTAAAATTTGGGTAATAATATCAATATTAATTTCATCCCTATTTTGTGTATTGCCTTAAAATTCTGTTGTTAAATATCGTGTCGTTATCTCCCGTGTAAAGGAGGGATATAGTTATGAACTTGTCCGTCTGTCCGTCCGTACGTCTGTCCGCACTTTTTTTGCTCGCGACATCTCTGTTACTATTTGTCGGAAGCAAACCAAATTTTACAGGAAAAAATGCAGAGTGAAGTTGTGCAACGGCAGGTTATCTTTCGTATTTATTAAAAAATGTGAAAATTTCGACGCTTTTTCGTTTTTGGACTTAGCCGTTTTTGGATCAATTTTATTCGTGCGATATCTCTGTTACTATTCATCGGAAGCAAACAAAATCTTACAGAAAGCTCGGACATTTTACGAGTCGAGATTTTTAGTGAGAAACCTTCTTTTACAATGTATCATCCCAATGTACAATGCTATACTTTTATCTGAGATGTTACACGGGCGATCCTGCCTCACCACGGTACTGGTTTTTACGGCCATAATGTCATATTAAGAGTCATAATACATGGAAAAAATACAGCCATAGTACGGGCAATAACATAGGTGTGTTTTTTTCTCACTGGCTGAGCTCTATCACATTACAATAATCTTTCTTTTGCGAAATCCTTTTCATTTTGAAGACGGGAATATGAATGAAATATCTCTTTTACACACGAATTTTATTAAACGTGTACATTTATTTTACAAACTGAACGTGATGAATTTAAAAAACAATTATTAGTGATTTTACAAAATTTACCATCTTGATTACTGTTAGTTTCTGTTTAAAATGAGAAAGTAATCGAAAAAAAATTAAAAAGTCAATTTTTCAAAATCTAAATCACAAAATGAATGACATAAACACACATTTCGCATTCCGTTCCTTGCCCAACATTCATAGTACATAGAACTGTTACAATGAATGTAAAAATACACATTTCGAAGTGAAAAAAACTCAACTAAGTAACTTTCGAAAGCCTTCACCGCACTGGACAGCTGGTGAATCTTTCATTTTCACTTTTATTGCTTTGGACACAACATGTGGATGTGGCTAGTTGTTTGTTTGTTTGGTGTTTAACGTCCCGTTCAACAACTAAGGTGCGTATATTAGGACGTACTTGCTAAAGGAACAAGTGAAAAAAAAAAAGAATTAAGAATGAGAAAATAGTAACAGAAGAGTTAGAAAGAAAGAAATTCCTATTAGTCGCCAATTACGCCATGAAAGGAAAAGAACGCAGTGGTTGTATTTTAAACATTCCCACCACCCCACAGGGGGATGATGTTACTAGATTCTGAATTCTGAATTACACAATTTATCAGATAGGGTTCAGACCGTGACAGTTTCCCTCAGTGTTTTTATATGGTCACATATCCCATAGCGATATACCTAGTTTTGATTAAATAGGCCTAAATTGGCGAAAATATTTTACATCAGAAGACCGAAATGAACTACTGGCTTAATTATGACCGATAAGACAGAGAAACGTTGATTTCTAGCATACATTGGCACAAAGACCACTGTTGGCATGTAATATTCATATTCCTAGTAGTTGTGTAAGTGTGTCTCAAGGTAATCAAAAGTTGAAATCTGTTTGTTGGCTTTGGTTGAATCCTATTTATAAAACCCATCACTACGAAAGCATAGAATGCAACATGCAAAGTTAAAGTAATATTCAAGGTCTAAGTTCAACCGTGGCCTACAATTTTCACTCAAGGTCGCCGAAAATTTCGCTTCTCTTGAGTAATTAAATCTGTGCCTCCATGGGGGATAACTAGGAATTTCTTCTGATCCTGAAAGACAACCTGGCTAAATCTGAACACATTATTAACACTTGGCAAGACGAAGTCTTGCAAAGAGTTAAATGCTTTGGTATTAGGGCACCCGTAAGATTTCCATCGTTTTTTTGTCTTTACAGTCGGCCGTCACTTTGTCATCACAACGTCAGAAACTACTGGTCCAATTGACATCAAACTTAGGCAGTGTATAGAACTTGACGTAAACTAGTTCTCTGAATATCTTTTATTCATTATTAAGGTTGTTTTCTAGGTCAAATCAATACGCAAAGACAGGATACTTTTTCCTTTCTTCTGCACTGAGCAAAAGGCTGCTCGCTGTACATAGTTTGCTATTACCTCACAGCTGAGGCATGCTGTTAACACGGAATGCTTTCATTGGCGCATTGCACCAGGCATATTAAATGCACGCTTATATGCAGGTCAGATTTTAGCAGGATACAGGAGATTGTCACCGAAACTCCAGAAAATCGCGATAATTCAGACACGCATCACAGCACATCTGAAAAGCAAAGCACCTCCGCCTACATCAAAACAACCACTGGTAAGAAAATCAATAAGAGAGAGAAAAGCCCCAGGTAGATACGGTTGTGCAATATCAGACATAACATCCTGGAAGTAATTAAAAAGGAGTGCTGAAATTAACTGTATAAAGGCATGTAAAAAAAAGAGGTAGTTGTTTAGCTATTGATGTTTACTTAGACGTATATACTGCATCTCGTTAATGAACGTGTGGACATTTACAAGGTTATCTCAACTGAGATATCTCCATTAAATTGTTTTATGATTAACAAATATCTGCGAAGCATTTAGTTGGTTTCTGTTGCCTTTAAAAAACCTCATGCCTGAAATGAATATTTTTGTAAAGAAGCGTTTAATTCGTGTTAACATAATGGCTATTTCAAAAGCAGTATTTTCCTCGAAAAGAAAATCTTTGAGCTTAATTTTAATATTGATTAATTAATCCAAATTATACCGGGGAGAAATGTAGTGTTTGAGACGATCCCTAATAACATCCAGACCCACGCGCTTCTCGCTACACATGAATATTTTGGGTAGAGTAAAATTAGTCTTAGATCATGGACGTGTTTTATTTGCAGAGACCTACCTAGAGAACAAGTTGGAAAGGAATTCGATCAAAATTGTGGGAGAAGCATTTTGAAAATTAGACAACCTAAAATTAAAAAATCGCCCCTACTTGGCCATTTTTTGGTGGATCGCCAAAAAAAGTAATTTTTCAAGAGAGGCCTATGTAGAGAACAATGTTCAAAATTGCAAAGGAATCCGATCAAAAGTGTGAGAGAAGAAGCAGTTTGAAAATTAGACACATAGAAACTGCCCCTCATTTGGCCAATTTTTGGCGTATCGCCAAAAAAGTAATATTGCAAGAGAGGCCTACTAAATAACATTCCTACAACATTTAAAGAAAATCTGATCAAAACTGTGCCCAATAGGGCATTATTAAAACTAAGCCAATTTTTGGTGGATTTTTCAAGAGAGGCCTACCTAGAGTACAATTGTACAAAATTGGAAAGGAATCCGATCAAAATTGCGGAAGAAGCATTTTGAAAATTACACACCATAGAAAATGCACCCCCCCCCCCCCCCGGTCAATTTTTGCGGATCGGCAAAAAAGAAAGTAATTTTTCAATAGAGACCTGCCAAGAGAACAATGTTTAAAATTGCAAAGAATCAAAATTACATTATGGCCAGGTACCTGAAAGCCGTGGTAAAGCATAACTAGAGCGGCCAGTGCACACAAAACATAGGAGTACAGGCTTATGTTATACACTTTCAGTCGATACCTACTTAGTTTTTTGTTTTTGTAAACAAAAACAAATGTCTCCCCGACTAAACCCATGATTCCCCCCCCCCCCCCAAAAGAAAAATCCTTTTTTTTATTAATGAAATAAAATATTCATTTCTGCAAACATAACCTTAATTCATTGTAAAAAAAAATCAAAATAAACCAAACAGATGGTGGTCACTAAAACAGATATAAATGGACGTCTTTTTTTCATCCGAGTCTGGAAGGTGGTCGCTAAAACGGGTTTTACTGCAGGCCCTTCTTATCCAGATCTGAAGTTGGTCACAATAGTAGTTTTACTGTACGTTACATTTTCTATCCGGGTCTGGAAGTTGCTCAAGACAGGCAGATTTTAACGTACGTCTTTTTACCCGAATCTGGAAGGGGTCACGACGAACGGGTCTTACTTTTTGGCCAGGTCTTGAAGGCGGTCGGGGTTTTTTTTGCTAACCATCATCCTCCACACGCCCCCCCTCCCCAACGCAGCTATTTATTGTGGGTCCGACTATAAACACAACTCTAACCCTTTTACCCAAGGCAACGGTAACGGTCTGTACCCTAAGTGTAGTTATAGCCATGATAGACTACCTTGTCTTCGCACATTCCCATCGGCCAAATAGCACTAGAAAGGCATTCTTCATAACTGCGCATCAGATGACGCACCTTGGTGGGAGAAGGGGGAGGCATTTCGGTGCCAAAATGGTGAGCTGCTTCTCACAACACAAGATGTCAGATGACCCACTTTAATAGGGAATACTTCTGCAAACAATGCTAATCGATACAAAATAGCTCCTATATATAGAACAACCGAATCAAGTATGCGCGAAACAAAAAACAATAGCTAGACCTGCTAAGACCTATAGCATTCCATGACCTCGTAGATAACGACTCCATCATGCACCACAACTGACACTGACCCCTGACTGAGTGGCATGTTACATAACAGCCGTAGATGAGAAACGCACAAAAAGCTTAATTTCAGGCACTAACAAATAGCAATGGACCGACAGTAACGCTGTCACTGTTTTGAAGCTTTCTAAAGAATGCAGGAACACTCGAGAATCTTCTGAAATCCCCAGCGTAGATAACACCTATGCTTAGATAACAAAGGAGCCAAAAAATGGGGAGGCGGGGGGGGGAGTGTTGACGTTATGCACCTTTAATAATGTTTTAACCAAAACCGTGCGGCTTATCCGAGGAATAACCACACCAAATTTAAAGTCGATCCGACTTTCGAGGTCGAGAAATTTTGCTTAACAACAGATAATTTTTTACCCGTCAAAAGTTGAAACAGTCGTCTGACTGAACCAAAGAATATCCATATAAAATTTTAAGTCGAAATGACTTACCGTTATAGAGATATTATGCATACAAGATCTGGTTCTAAATATACACATATTTTAGGCCATGACGTCACACGTGGCACTCGTTCGTTCTACTCGCGAAAAAAATTTTAAAGTTTCTTTCGGACCTACCAGGCATTAATCCCAAGTTTCAGCTTTCTCCGATGTTCAGCAGCTGAGAAATTTCGCACACAGGATTTTTACGTGATGACGTCATATACCTGCCCTAATCAGTTGACAGAACCGTCCGTCTGACCCAAGGAATGTTCATATCAAATTTTAAGTCGATAGGACTTTCCGTTATCGAGATATTTTGCACACAAGATCTTGTTCAAAATACATACATGTTTTACGTGATGTTCTACTCGCGAAAAAATTCTATAGAGTCTTTCGGACTTACCAAGCAACAATCCCACCAAGTTTCATTTTTCTCCGATGTTCGGCGGCAGAGAAATTTCGCACACAAGATTTTTACGTAATGACGTCATACGCCTGCCCTAACCATGTGACGTACGTCAAAAGTTGGTAGAACCGTCCGACCTAACCAAGGAATAAATCGATCAAGTTTGAAGTCGATCGGACGTTACGTTCTTGAGATATCTTGCACACAACACTTTGTTCACAACAGACTGACACACATACACACACACACACACGTACACACATACACACACACAAAACGTACAAACACTATGTCTCTCCTTGGTCGGGGAGACATAATAAATCGCTAAGTTAGGTTATCACGTTTTTAGTTTTGAGGACGGTGCGCCCCTAAATCATTTCGGAACATTAGAGCCGGGGATGATGGCCGAAGTAAAGCTTATTCATTATTATTATTGCTTTCTGTTCACATTTTTTTCAGTTTCCTCAAATCTACTCAGTAACGACTGGACGAGGGAAAATGAAACTTGGCACACATACAGTTGACAATAAGATCATAAACAACGTGAATATATTTTATCTACGAAACAACCATCAGCGTCGTTTTCAATCATCAAAATATCGCAATGTCCATGTAACAAGACACGAACTGGCACTACGATTTTATCAAAATACGGTGGACCGTTTTCATAAAAAAATTTATTAGAGTATTAAATATTTTATATATCCTCAACATTAATTTCGTTCTGGCCTGCAAATTCTTGCATGTTTTCATTCTACCAACGACGTCATAGTGAAAAAGATGTAAAGGAGCCTCAGTCACTTTCATTTTATTTATGGCGACGTAAAAGCTCACTACTGATGTTTTAAAGCATTTCTTGATATTTTTTTCAAACTGGGCCTTATAGCTTCTGGGACTTCTCTGAACAACCCTCAAAGTATCGCACCGTCTACTTTTAGGCGATTTCAAAAATAAAAAATAACATAACGTTACTACCTGTCTCAGTTTCTGAATTGTCTAGACAGAACTCGCTGCAAAATCTATTATTTTTTTACAAAGTCCAGATATGTCAACTTTACGTAAATTTCAAAATAACAAGATGTTTCACACTGCACAATATAGATATTGCTGCCGGATCAGCTTCAGGTTACCAAAAGTTTCGTTTCTCTTGGATAATTTAAGCTCTACCACCATCGTGGATAATTAAGAATTTGATCTAATCCTGAAAAACAAACTGGTTCATTCTGAACATATTATTTTTATTATTATTATTATTATTTGATTATGACTTTACATATTGTTCACATTTAACTGCCATGGCAGTGAATCGCTGATGTTTTTTCGAGTGTTATTAACGTTATATATCTTAGACGATTGGAGACGTATACATGTTATTATTCTTGTTGCTTGTTTCACTGCACTAATGATCTCATACCAACTATTATTATTATTATTCTTATTATCATTATTCATTTATTTAAACTTTTCATTATATTTAATATGATACAATAATATATGACCCAAAGGATCGGGTCGGGTCATACCTAAGACTTTAAAATTGGAACTCCTTGATACCCTGTGAGGCACTCCACATGTAAGGGTTAGGAGGGCTGGAATGCCCCCATTTCAGTATAATGTGCAGGGGGATCCCGATATAACCTTAGCAGTTAAAAGGGATCTAAAGAACACTACAATATATATATATATATATATATATATATATATATATATATATATATATATATATATATATATATATATATATATAGGTTAAGGAGCGCACAAATTCACAGTGAAATGCCTTAAAATCCAGAACAAAGAAATACGTGTGTTACATCTCCGAGACCGTTTTTTCGGCAACAGTCACTGCCAGACTGACGATTGGAACCAACAATAACCGTTTCTGTAGCCCAGTAGCCATACGTGAGCCACCGGCTCCGTTGATACGGTTTATGCGCGTTGCCCCTATCAAGGATTGCTGAGTACCCCTGCCCGAAGGCGCACACGACTTCAATGGGCCAATGCGCATCTACACTGGACACAGACAGAATGGAACCAAATCCTTTTTACCGATGAATTGCGTTATGGCTTTAACTGCGTCGACGGGAGAGCGGCGCCGATCGAACGATCGCTTTAGCAGGCAGGCAGGCATTTCGTCCGCTCACCACACTGAACCTTTCATAACACTGAACAGTATCGAGAACAAATTTTGCAGCCCTCGGCGGTGGCTTTTGTGCGCCAAAATCGCCCGGGTGTTGCCTCCGTCCGCTATTTTGTCGGACCTTTCGATGATCGACCACGCCTGGGATATGCTTGGAAAAGCGGTACGCGAACCCAACATCCCACCTGAGAGTTTAGACAAGCGCTTGTGGAGAAGTCCATGGAATCCAGTACTTTTTACCCTAGGCCTAGAATTCTTTGATGCCACATTTAGAGCAAATTGCGAATATAAAGTAATGGGCATTTCACACCCTAAATGGGCCATATTTTCACAAACTTTTACTGCGATCTGATGAAAAGTGACAGTAACAAAAAGATAATACTGAGGCTCCACACAATGAGTAGTCTACGTCACCAATGGCCAATGACCAACTGGACCAGAAAAAAGGACCTTGAATGTACACAGCAAATACAAGTTTTACACACGTTCGTTTTTTACTGTGTTCTTCTACGTAAAAGGTTAAAACCATAATTCACAGGAGAATGATCTATCTGAGCTCGGGAAAAGTTGGTGCATAGTTACGTTCTGCTTCTCAATGGAAGATCCCGTACGCAACTCAAAGAAAAGCGCTCGTGTCCGGTTAAGGCGTTCTTCACCCTAAAAGATTGGTGCAAAATTTAGAGGAAAAAAGTCGCCTCTCCAGTATGTATCCTTTCGTAGTCAGTTGCATTATGAATCTCTTTAAAAGATCTGGGGAAAAGTTGCTCTCAAGTATGAATACATTCGTATTTAGTTACGCTTTGCTTCTGCGCAAAAGATTTGGAGCAAAATTTACAGGAAAACGGTCGCTCTCCAGTATGTGTGCGTTCGTGTCTAGTTATGTTTTGCTTGGTCGCAAAAGATTTGGAGCAAAATTGACAAGAAAACGGTCGCTCTCCAGTATGTGTGCGTTCGTGTCTAGTTATGTTTTGCTTGCTCCGAAAAGATTTGGAACAAAATTTACAGGAAAACGGTCGCTCTCCAGTATGTGTGCGTTCGTGTCTAGTTACGTCTTGCTTCCGCGCAAAAGATTTGGAGCAAAATTTACAGGAAAACGGTCGCTCTCCAGTATGCATGCGTTCGTGTAAAGTTAGGCTGTCCTTGATCAGAAAAGATTTGGAACAAAATTGACAGGAGCACGGTCACTCTCCAGTATGTATGCGTTCGTGTCTAGTTACGCTTTGCTTCCGCGCAAAAGATTTGGAGCAAAATTTACAGGAAAACGGTCGCTCTCTAGTATGAATGCGTTCGTGTGTAGTTAAATGTTGTTTTTGCGTAAAAGATTTGCAGCAAAATTTACAGGAAAACGGTCGCTCTCCAGTATGTATGCGTTCGTGTCTATGTGCGTTTTCCTTGCTCCGAAAAGATTTGGAACAAAATTTACAGGAAAACGGTCGCTCTCCAGTATGAATACTTTCGTGTTTAGTTACGTTTTGCTTCCGCGCAAAAGATTTGGAGCAAAATTTACAGGAAAACGATCGCTCTCCAGTATGTGTGCGTTCGTGTATAGTTACGCTTTCCTTGATCCGAAAACATTTGGAACAAAATTTACAGGAAAACGGTCGCTCTCCAGTATGAATGCGTTCGTGTATAGCTACGTTTTGCTTCTGTGCAAAAGATTTGGAGCAAAATTTACAGGAGAACGGTCGCTCTCCAGTATGTGTGCGTTCGTGTATAGTTACGTTTTGCTTCTGTGCAAAAGATTTGGAGCAAAATTTACAGGAAAACGGTCGCTCTCCAGTATGTGTGCGTTCGTGTATAGTTACATTTTCCCTCCTTCGAAAAGATCTGAAACAAAATTTACAAGAAAACTGTCGCTCTCCAGCATGACTACGTTCATGTATAGTTACGCTTTGCTTCTGCACAAAAGATCTGGAGCAAAATTTACAGGAAAACGGTCGCTCTCCAGTATGAATGTGTTCGTGTATAGTTACGTTTTGCTTCTGTGCAAAAGATTTGGAGCAAAATTTACAGGAGAACGGTTGCTCTCCAGTATGTGTGCGTTCGTGTATAGTTACGTTTTGCTTCTGTGCAAAAGATTTGGAGCAAAATTTACAGGAAAACGGTCCCTCTCCAGTATGTGTGCGTTCGTGTATAGTTACCTTTTCCTTGGTCCGAAAAGATTTGGAACAAAATTTACAGGAAAACGGTCGCGCTCCAGTATGTGTGCGTTCGTGTCTAGTTACATTTTCCTTCCTCCGAAAAGATCTGGAACAAAATTTACAAGAGAACTGTCGCTCTCCAGCATGACTACGTTCGTGTATAGTTACGCTTTGCTTCTGCGCAAAAGATCTGGAGCAAAATTTACAGGAGAACGGTCGCTCTCCAGTATGAATGCGTTCGTGTATAGTTACCTGTTGGTTCTGTGCAAAAGATATGGAGCAAAACGGTCGCTTTCCATTATGTGTGCGTTCGTGTCTAGTTGCGTGTTCCTTGCGCACAAAAGATTTGGAGCAAAATTTACAGGAGAACGGTCGCTTTCCAGTATGAATGCGTTCGTGTCTAGTTACGTGTTTCTTGTGCCCAAAAGATCTGGGGCAAAATTTACAGGAAAACGGTCTAGTTTGTGTGCGTTCGTGCATAGTTACGTCTTTCTTCGTAAAAGATTTGGAGCAAAATGCACGTGGAAACCTTCTTTCTCTGCTATGAATTTGTTTTTGCTTCATTTCAGCCTCTTTACTTGCTCTGCCTCTTTTGTCTGTGACGATGTCTTTCACCGAGCAAGGATTTTCCATTGGTGTTGAACGCACTTTTTGTCTGCTAAGGCCTTCGCTACTTTCTAACAGGACTCGCTTGGTTACAGAATCTCTGTTACCTGGTCGGTCTCTTTTGCCGTTTATATTAAGGCTTAAATCGTTCATTGGCGCTGACGAATAACTTACTCTGCGCGGTCTCTCCCGCCTCTGCATTAGCTTAATATCTTCTGTCATTTTTTCATGGCTTCTCCTTTTCCGTGGTCTACCCCGTTTTACATTTAAAAAGTTGGCCTGATGAACACTCTTTGTACCTTTGTTTCTGAATTTACCTTTTCTATCTGATTTTCGTGTCTCTTTCTTACCATTCTCTATTCTATTTCTGTTCACTACCACATTTTTTTTTACAGGTGATTCTCGGTCAGCGGTTGCCATGACAACTTGCCCTGGTCTGACACTTGTCATCCTGCTACCAAGCGTAATCAATTTAGCGGAGAAAGGTTCATTAGCATTTTCTGGCCCCTCGCATGCAATGCTAAAATTTTGCTCATTTGAAGATTTGCTTGTCTGGCCCACTGTGTATTCTTGCTGTGACTGGGCATGAGTTATATACGATTTTCCCGAGTTTTTCACCAAATACGAGCATATGATAGCATGCTGTTTTAATGACTCTCTACTACTGAAGCCTTTCCGACACGGAACACAATAATACGTGCCGCATGTAGTTGTGTCTTTTACATTATCATTCTTTGTGTTCCCAGTATCGATTTCATCATTTCCCATGCGTTGGCATTGTACTTCCTCGTCAAGCAAAGTCTCAGCTTCATCTGAGTCAATAGCATTGTAATCGGTTATATCAATAACTTCGTCTTCTACTATGTCATCGGTGTTCTCGTCTTGTATGACCTTGCGTATGACCTGTTGACATTGTCTTCGCCGCTCCAAACCAGATCTATGAGGATCTGAGTCCTTACCAGTGACGACCCGTGATACACAATCTCCCACATTATTTACACAAGCTGTTGTCTCTGATCCTTGGACTCCATTAAGATTGTTTGAAGGCGCAAACGATTTATCGACTGAAGCATCGATTCCCACAGTCCGTTGACTGCTGTTTTTTAGCGCTGCAGATCTTTGTGGCTGTGAAACTTCACTATATGAAGTGGGAACAGAAGAGTGGCCTCCATCATAGATATGTATATGAACTTGTAAGTTTATTTTGCTTTGGGTGTTATTTGGTAAATCAGTTGTCGGAAATTCGGAGTTATTTGGAAAAATGGACAAACCATGCGATTGAAAATTATCTAATGTTCGCAGTGCAAAATCGTTCATATCCGAATTCATAGCAAAGCTTTTACTCGCTTTCTGTTTGGTGCTGCTCATGCATGAAGTTCCTATACTGGCAATGTAACTCTGGTCACCAGAAACTACAGGCAAATGCTGTACACCGGAATTCACATTTCTGTCCACAGGGGAAAGGAAATTGTTTGAGCTACTTCTGGTGAACATCACTCCATTTCTTGCACAGAGCGTTTGCGATTCATGTTTTCCTTCATCTTCGTCACTGCTTATGTAAATAGCAGAGTCAAAAATATTGGAAAATGCAGCCATATCGAGTCAGTTTTCCTTCAACATTTTTAAGCTCAAGTTAAAATAAAAAATTCAGTCAGTTCTTGAACTGCACTTAATACATCGCTGTTGTTTTTAGTATCAAAGGCACTTCCAAATTAATGCGCGGTACTGCGGAAATTCCTGGGTGTCCTTGGGAGTTCAATGCCACTGGGTGAGTCACACACTTGATAGTCCAAATCTTTGCAGCATATTGTACGTGACAATTCGTACTCTAGTGCCCTAGTATTCTCTTGTAATGCTCTCGTTCTTTGTAGTATCTGCTAACTTGTTCACACTGTAAAAACAGAGATATAACATATTGAAACAAACATGCTTCCGTTTGATTCAGACTGAAAAAAAAAGTCTGAAAATCAAACGATGGTATATATAGTTATTAATAGCGGATGAAACTTGAGCTCGAAACTTCAATGATGAGTGAAGGAAAGATGCGACATGCCTCTTTGGTGCCATCCGTACGAAGTACTCACCATAATTCAACCATAAATGACCCATATTTCGGCTGTAAAATCACGCTTATGGCTCATTTAGAACCACACACGCAAAATATTACTGGTAATAATTTCATTTTTTGAGTCGAAATTATGACCCATAATTCAAAACCAATGATCCCGGCACACTTTAAATTTTAGGATCAAAATTATAACCCATAATTATAAACCCATAATCTAGGTCACAATGCCATATTTTGACTCATAATGTGTTTTTTTGTGATTCATTAAGTACCACCTTGCCACAGAACTTACAACAAAAATGAAATACTAAGTGCAATTGGATGTGTTCTGACATTGAATATCCATAGATGATAATTTTCAACATAATCGAATTAGCATAACTATTGTGTAGTGTCTACACTGCTTCATTTCCGTGTCTCGAAATGCAAAGTTCTAATTTTTTCGAACTCTCCCCCATTTCAACTAAGAGGCATTTCAATAACAACTTCGCTTAGATTCATTTCACATAATCTATTACAGGCCAATCGGAGTAAAAACGATTTCCTTTCTTCACCAGTACTATTGAAAACCAGAATATACCAGAAGTTGGCGTAGTGGACGTTGTGACGTTGTGACAAGCCGAGATCTAGTAAATCACCTATAAATAGGCTTGTGTGGTCGCAACAACGTGGTTGTCATAGTGTTAAACCCGGTTGTTGAAAATTCGTACAAATTTACAAAGGACTCTACTGAAAATTGTCACAGGAGAAGCATTTTGAAAATTAGCCACTAGTTTTTTTAAACGCCTCCCATTTAGCCAATTTTTGGCGTATCGCCAAAAAAGTAACTTTTCAAAAGAGGACTGCCTGGTGATTTATGAAAAATTTGAGTACAATCCGATCACAGAGAGGCCTACCCAGTAAACATCCATACAAAATTTGAAAGGGATGCGATCCAGATCATAGAATAAGAAGCACCTTAAAATTGGCCCCAAAAATTTTTTTAAATGCTCCTCATTTAGCCAATTTTCTTTTGGATCGCAAAAAACATAAACAAGAATATCCAGGGACATTGTGACCACCCGAGATCTAGTAAATACATTAATAAGCTTCTATGGTTGCAAAAAAGTGGGAGTCACATTGCACAAATTTGTCAAAGGACAAAGTCCCAGCTTACGAAAAGCGATAAGACCAATTCCAGCGTGAATGAACAAGGGAATTTCCCTTAAAATTTGGGCTTCCAAAGACGGGATGGTAAAGAGCCAGCTAAATAATTCATTTAGCAACGGACCCGAACATGGGAAAAATGGGAAGCAGATCGTGTGTATCTCTGGTATCCAGTCTACCAGAGATACCTTCGAACAACGTATCGAAACGCAGCAGAAACGACCAGTGAATGATGATATGACCAAACACATGTGATTACAGTTGCGTTTATCATTAAAAAAAAGAAATCCCCGCGTCTAAAACATCATTACTTAAGTTTTAATGTTTTGGTACGTATTATTTTGCAGGGTTTGCATTTCGGCGCATGTTTATTTCATTTCCTTTGATGTGTGGTTTGCATTTCGGAACAATGCGCATGTTAGGAACAATGCGCATGTTTATTTAACTTGCCGTTATGCTCTGTTCGTATTTCGGACCACTGCGCATGTTGATTAACTTGCGTTGATCTGCGGTTCACCAAGCGAACCAGTGCGCTTGTTTATTTAATATGCATTGCTGCGCATGTTGCGTTGATGCATGAGACCAGTGCACATGTTGATTCAACCTCCGTTGATGAGCCGTTTGCATTTCGGACCAGTGCGCATGTTTGTTTAGCTTGTATTGATACGCGTTTGACTCTTCGGACCAGTGCGCATGTTTATTTAATTTAAGCTGATGCGCGGTTCTTATTTAAGACCAGTGCGCATGTTTATTTAACTTGCGTCAACGCGCGGTTCGCATTTCGAACCAGTGCGATTGTTTTATTTAACTTGCGTCGATGCGCGGTCCACATTTCAGACCAATGCACATGTTTACTCAACTTCTACGTTTTGGCGGATCGCCAAAAAAAAAGCAATTTTTCTAGAGGTGCTACTTAGAGAAGAATCGTACGAAATTGAAAAGAAATTCAATCAAAATTGAGGGAGAAGAAGCATTTTCAAAATTAAACGCCAATAAATTATTAAAACGACCCCTCTTTAGCCAATTTTTGGCGGATCGCCAAAAACAGTAAATTTTAGAGGGCTACCTAAAGAATACTCTTGCAAATCTTATCAAAATTTTTCGAGAAGAAGCATTTTGAAAATGGGTAACCAAAAATCCTAAATTTTCCCATATTCCCAATTTTTCAAGAGACGGCTACCTGGAGAACAATTGTACAAAACTTGAAAGAAATCCGATCAAAATTGTGGGAGAAGAAGCATTTTCAAAATTAAACACCAAAATATCAAACAATGGCCCCAATTTGGTCGCATTTTGCGGGATCGCCCAAAAAAGTATATTTCAAGGGAGGATTATCTTGAGAACATTCGTGTGAATTTGACGAAAACGTAATCAACGTTGTGAAAGAAGCATTTTGAAAATTGGCAACAAAAAATTTAAAAATGGCCCCCATTTGGATAATTCTACGTGAATCGCCAAAATGAGTAATAGTCCAAAAGAGGCCTACCTAAAGAACATTTGTACAAAATTTCAAGAAAATCTGATCAAAACTGTGTGAAAAGAAGCATTTTGAAAATTGGCAACTATAAAATTATAAATTCCCTCATGGCGATTCGATAAAAAAGGATATTTTCAAAGGAGGACTATGTAAAGAACATTCGCACAAAAGTTGAAGTAAATCTAATCTAAATTGTAAGAGAAGAAGCATTTTGAAAATTAGCAACAGAAAATTTAAAAAATGTCCCCATTTGGCCATTTCTTGACGGATCCTCAAAAGAAAAAAACACTGCAATAGAGACAACTTAAAGAACATTGGTACAAAAATTTGGCGAATTTTTAGCGGATCGGCAAAAAAAGTAATTTTTCAAGAGAGGCCTACCTGGAGTACAATTGTACAAAATTGGAAAAGAATCCGATCAAAATTGTGGTAGAAGCATTTTGAAAATTAGACATAAGAAAAAATGCCCCCCCCCCCACACCCCCTCCCCCCCCCCCCCCCCGTCTCCACCACACTTGGTCAATTTTTGGCGGATCGGCACAAAAAAGTAATTTTTCAAGACAGACCTACCGAGGAAACAATGTTCAAAATTGCAAATGAATCAAAATTACATTGTGGTCAGTTACCTGAAAGCCGGGGTAAAACTTAATAAATCGCTAAGTTATGTCATCACGTTTTTAGCTTTGCGGACGGTTTGCCCCGAAATCATTTGGGAACCTTATGGCCGGGGACCTGATGGCCGAGGTAAAGCTTATTTATTATTATTATTATTATTATTGCTTTTTGTGCACATTTTTTCAGTTTCTTCAAATCTCCCCAGTAACGACTGGACGAGGGAAAATGAAACTTGGCACACATACAGTTGACAATAAGATCATAAACAACGTGAATATATTTTATCTGCGACACAACCATCAGCGTCGGATGACGTAATGTAGTTTTCAATCTTCAACATATCGCAATGTTCATGTAACAAGACACGAACTGGCACTACGATTTTATCAAAATACGTTGGACCGTTTTCATAAAAAATTAATTAGAGTATTAAATATTTTACATATCCTCAATATCCTCTACCAACAACGTCATAGTGAAAAAGATTTAAAGGAGCCTCAGTCACTTTCATTTTATTTATGGCGACGTAAAGGCTCACTACTGATGTTTTAAAGCATTTCTTGATATTTTTTTCAAATTGGGCCTTATAGCTTCTGGGACTTCTCTGGACAACCCTCAAAGTATCGCACCGTCTACTTTTAGGCGATTTCAAAAATAAAAAATAACATAACATTACCATCTGTCTCAGTTTCTGAAATGTCTAGACAGAACTCGCTGCAAAATCTATTATTTTTTAGAAAGTCCAGATATGTCAACGTTAAGTAAATTTCAAAATAACAAGATGTTGCACACTGCACAATATATATATTGCTGCCAGATCAGCTTCAGGTTACCAAAAGTTTCGTTTCTCTTGGATAATTTAACCTCAACAACCAAATAAAAATAATGTGACGTCGCACAACTTCAATACATATACTTTCACTGTAGCAACAAGCAAAAGCCAGGGTTGAATAGCGGCTGAGATATCGCGTGCACAAAGTTGCACTGTAGGCAACAGAAATACTACAACATTGCCTATTTTCAACAAGTCGCCATTTCGTCATTTTTGGTCGAATCGAAAATAACGTCACGTCGCACAGCTTCAATATATACATTTTCACTGTAGCAAAAATCAAAAGCCAGGGTTGAATAGCGGCTGAGATATCGCTTGCACAAATTTGTGCTTCCAAGTGTCGCCAGACGGACGGACGGACAGACCCGAATACTATAGTCAGCGCCCCCACCCCCCCCCCCCCCCTACGCGCTACGCGTTGGCGGGGAACTAATAAAGAAACAAAGCAAGGAAAGAGGAAAAAATAGAAAGGGAAAAGAAACGAAAAAACCAATTTTTATGCACTATTTTTTTCGGATATCTCGGCTCAAGCCGGTTTGCAATTTGCCCGTAAATAACCTCGGTCTGTTGGATTTGTTTTCCCACCTCCATACAAGATCCACCATTGTCCGCAGCACAAACAGCTGCACAGAGGTATCGGTTCCTTGCACAACCGTGGTCCTTTCAGTGCTGTTTTCCTGCACTGCAGGCCTAAATCTATGTGGAACTTCCTTAGAACTGGGAAAAGAGAGACTCGCACCAAAAATGTGAACATGAACCTGAAAGTTCATTTTATTCGAACTATTGTTGAGTAACTAACCATTACTCCCGTGACAGGCATCGTAATTAACAGAAACCATGCTAAGGAATGCTTTACTGTTCGCATTTCTGCACATAGTGGACTGGAAATTATACAAACTGCTTGCCACGCACATCACTCGATCTCTTGGATATAGTGCTTGCGGTTCGCCTCCCAGTTTTCCTTCGTCCTCGGCATTACTTACGTAAACTAGAGAACCCAGTGCACACCAACGTCAGTGTACCCGAACATGTCAAACACTTATATTAGCCAGCCACTGCCGTTTTGGTTTTGTTAACAAAAACAAATGTCTTCACCTACTCCCTAGCCCAACTCCATCCTTTGGAACCGTATGCCCCGTCTTCTGCTTTATTTTGACAAATTCGTGTTTTTTACTTCATATCACTATACCTGAATGTTTATTTACATATATATATATATGATGTGCCCGGAAGTCGGTATGCCTGTATCGCATTCTGGAAGCGGGCAGAGCTGCGTAACCTGACTTCTGGGTATCTTCATCCTTGATTTTTATGTGCATCTGGGTACAAGTTGAGCACTGTGGAATGTGGTCACTACAAACTAGTTCATACTCTACGTATTTTTTATAAGGGTCTGGAAGGTGGTATCTACAGAGGTATTGTATCGCTTGAGCAACTTACCAAAAAGACAGTGGGACTTGCCGTCAATGTTTACATCGTCACTTTTCCCTTTTCAGAAGGCGATACACCACGAGATCTTTGTTTAACTGCGAATAAAAAGATTAAGGTATATTACATCACAAGAACTGGGAACTGCTGCTTTAATTATGTCCTGATATGGCAAAATATGTTTACGATTCGTGTTTGAATAAAATAAAGTTCATTTAATATCGTTTGAAACGTTCACGAGTATATGCTTTAAGACAAGAGTGATTGTGTAAGTAAAACAGAACGAAAATTTTCCCTGGCTTGTTATTGGTTGAAAAAACTCGTGCTAACTGGTTAAGTGAGTCCCTCAAGGGAGTTACTGCCTATATACAAATCACTCGCAGCATGCAACCTAGAGAACAGCATATATAAAGTTCTTTCAGCGACCAAAATTCTGCCCACCCGGATACCCTTCCACCCCTCCTCCTTATAAGTACATAAGCGTGGCATAAGTATGACATGTCATTTTTTTGCACGCCCAACCTTCACCCCCCCCCCAACCCTCCGATCCCCGCCCACACAGAGAATGGTATCGCATATTAATGTGTAAGTTACAGTCTTGCCGCCCACCTTCCCCATCTTCCTCCTTTGACGCATTAATGAAGTGCGAGTTATAATCTTACTTTACAATCTCGCCCATACCCCTTCTTATCGTATTTATTGTGGAAGTTTCACCCTTGCCAGTCCCTTACCGGTATCCCCCCTCTGTCAAATTAGTTTCGCAAAAGATATATGTATGTCATGTTTACTCTCTGTTTTGTACCTCCACCACACCTCCCCCATCTCTTCTCATGTCGGACTTTTTGATTTTGAATTCCATGATAGATGATCTAACCCACTGCATTCGATCAGCTAAGGCGCTTTAGCCCACAAAATGTTTCAAAATACTGCCAGTAAGCTAAGTTTGCGGCGAATAAAAAAAATAGAACAGGAAATCTGTAGGGAGCCAGTACGAATGTTAGGCTTTCAAAGCTAACGATACCGATAGCAGCTTCAGACCTTACAGTTACCACTTATGAAACGCCGTAAACGGCCTGGCATACGAAAACTAGGTCAAAATCGTTCCAACAGTTTCCGAGAGAATACATCACGTGACCTACAACCTTGAAGATCCAAAGTTTATATCACGAAATTAACCCCTATGTAACTATCGGAGGGGTTGAAGTCCAAAAATGAGGTCAAAATCACTCTGTCTCTAACGGTTACCGAGATAAAAGACAGATCACTGACCGAGAAAATGTAAGTCAGAGTTCAGATCACGCAGTTACGATAAATGCACGTAAGACTGTCCGAAAATGAGGTCAAAACCGCTCTATCTCTAACGGTTTCAGAAATAACACAGTCATGAAATAATACACATATAACTTAGAAATGTGTCCTGGCGAATGACCCGCCCAAATACGGTAAGACTCTCCGAAAATGAGGTCAAAACCGCTCTATCTCTGACGGTTTCCGAAATAACACAGTCATGAAATAATACACATATAACTTAGAAATGTGTCCTGGCGAATGACCCGCCCAAAACGAAATTTTAACTGAAGAAATCATGATACGGTAATTGTAACAAGCAAAAAGATTGCGTACATTCAAGAAAAACTGTGATGGTAAAAAATATGCTGAGTTCCGAACCACCTGACGGACAAACGGACGGGCGAACGTCGGTCAAAAGGGAGGTGCACACCTTCATACCACATACCACTGTATTCATTTCGTATAGGTTTCAAATTTCCAGGTCAAAAACCCTTGGACGAGTTCATTACACAAAACTTCGCAGCTACCCATCAATGTACTAAAAATATGCTAAGTTCCGAACCACCTCACGGACAGACCGACGGATAAACGTCGGCCAAAAGAGGTGGTGCACACCTTCATGCTATATATATTCACTCCATATAGGTTCAAGGTTGTCACGCCCAAAACCCTAGGACGCGTTCATTACACAAATTGAGCACAAATACCCCCGGACGAACAAGGCCAAAACTATATGACCCTCCGACTACCGTCGGGCGTATCATAAAAATACCTGTCTGCATCCCACAATATATAATGGAATATCCCCGGAACATTCATCTATTTTACTTAAAGATAACGTAACCACAAGTCGCAGTTTTTTTCGTAAATGCGATGGATCTGAAAAAATAGATTCCACCTCGAGCTATATTCTGGCAAAAAAAAAAAACAAAAACAAACAAAACAAAACAAAACCAAAAAAAAAAAAAAAAGAAACTTAAGAAAGTGCCTGTGAGTGTATTTTGTTTCTAGGTAAAATCACAACGAGGTAACGGTAATTCCTTTGGTATTATCATAACTGAACAACTGAACTGGGTTCCAAAAACATTCAGTGTGGTACAGGCACTTAAGCGCCTCTCGGATGTCTATAATCATTTTTTTTTTTCAAATCTTACAATTACTCTCTACAATACATTTCAAGTATCTTATGGCAGTGTAAACAGGTACTGAGATGTGATTACGTTATGGCAAAAAATCAAGAGAAGGCCATCTGATGAGCACTCACAAAATTTTAAAGCAGTCTTATCAAACTTCATGCCCCATAAACCTTTCATGGAAAAAAAAAATTTTAGGATCACAAAAAAAGTAAATTTTCAACAGAAAATTATATGGGGAGCATAAGTAGAAAATTTAAAGGCACTCCGATCAATGGTGAGCCGCAAAAAATCATTCCGACTTTGAAATAACATACAACTGGCCACAGAAAAATTTAGAAAGTGCTATTTTGAGAAAATTTTTACGAATTTCAAATAAAAGTGTTTTTTCGCAGCGAGCGATTTGAAAGCCATTTGATCAAAACTGAGGGAAAGGCATTCTAAGTAAAATTTTACATACGTACATACAAACTGCATATACCCCGCACGCTGACTAGAAAAGCTCGATGAAGTCGGCATATCCAGAGAAGAAAGAATCAAATTGACCGTAGCTGTATGTGAATAATTCTTTTGTTGAGCACATAGTCACGCTTTATACTCAAGCGTTTATATAATGAAAGGTTGCCTATGCATCGCCAGTGATAACCATGAAGTGGAGCTAATGGGTCTACGAAACTCGTTAAAGTACCACAGCGCCATCAATTAATCTCAGAAAATGATAATCTACGAAAAATGATGTGGTGACTGGGGTTGTTGCTCCCACCAACGAGCTACAATAAAGTAAAGCTGAGTTAATCCGGAAAATGTTCTCAGTCTGAACGTATTAGATAAGTGTCCGGATTACCCAGATTGTACTGCACTGCACCTCATGTTACCGGGGCATATCACTGGTATGGGAAACCAGAGGAAGTGGTACAGGTGGGAGGGAGGGGGGTAAGGCTCTTTATCACTACTTTTCTAACCGATTTTTTCGTGCTTAATTTTTTCAATTTCATGTTTTGATCAAGATTTAAATCTTTTTTTTTTTTTTTGTCATTTTCCATTTTCTATCTCGATATCATTCAGTTAAGTATTTAAGATTTTAATGGACAATATCATGCACTTATGTGACCAACCTTGACACAGTATACCTGTTTCGAGATTAAAAGTTCTCAAGCAGAGGCGGTTATCTTTTATGCGGCATATACTTGTTGATTTAAGATATACAGATCCATCTAGCAAACAATGTTTGAACTTGCCATAACTTGACCGAAGCAGACGAATTGCTCAGTTAGCACAACTTAGAATTGGCTCCAAAAACTGTATTCGGTGTCTCCATTTGGGCTGTCCGAATTATCCGGTTTCGTATTGTGGATAAATCGATTGGGTATAAATTAAAAGGGACTGAAATACTATGTCAGAATTAAGGAGACGTCCACATGGTACAGATTTTACCGCGAGCAGGGTTTACTGTATTTGTAAAGACAAGATTCCATTCCAGTGTGGTTGAAAAAGAAATTTGAATAAAACAAGCAAGTTTCAAACTAGAAACCTATTGCATTCTAACCATTACATTTTCGCTACATTAACTGAACAGGGATGGAGAACTCTATGAATAACATGTTGAAGTTACTAATGTTACTGACATGATCATCAAAATAAAAAAGTGGAACAAGCCTTTGACCAAGCGACAAATACAAACCGGTCATGTGAAATTTATATAAGCATGCTCTGATGCACACCGCTTATACATATGGTCAAGTATAGAATTTGGGAATGAATATTTTAAGATGGAGTACTCCCGAAACAGATGTTTCCTATTTTTCCTCACGCCAGTTCAGATTTTGAAATATGTGTTCCTTGCGTATCTGTTTCTCTTTTCATCTTGCCGCATGGGTCAGTTTTTAATGAACAATTTACACTTCAAAGTGGCCAGAGATTAGCGGTTGTGGAGCACGTAAAGGAACGATCTGTTCCCCAGCGTTGTTCGCTTGGTGACAAAAAACACAAAGTGCTTGATTTATTACTTACCATGTGATCTTTGTGTGGGACAGCTGAATTGCATTACGGAACTGATATTTCAAGAAACTGATCATCCGGAAACGCTGCGAATTTGCTTCTTGTCCTTACTTATGTACAGTTTTTTCCAATACAGTAATTTTCTTCCACTGCAAAAAACCGCTGACTATTGAAGAAATAGGGGTCTTTCAGACATCACATATATTTATTTTTTACCGGTTAAAGCACAATGAAGAGTTGCTTCCCCTCGATAAAAAAAATACACGCTTGGTTATTTTTCTGGACAAAAGAACCAACATGACACTGGTTATGGCTTGGATAAAGTGGAAAAATGCACAAAATGACTTTCTGCTTCCGCGCCTAAAAATTTTCTAAAAATCCCCAATAAAAACTCGACAATAATAAAACAACGAAATTCTCAACCAAGTTCTGTTTAAACAATCTGCTGTGAAAAGCTCCTTTTTAATACCACAAAAACTGTAGAGGAATGATATGCTTTAACCCACCTCTAACTTCTCCAAGCGGCACTCTTTCCACTCCACGCTCCAGAATTACCACATTCAGTCAGCCCCAAAAGAAACTAGAGCGGCCAGTGCACACAAAACATAAGAGTACAAGTTTATATTATACACTTTCAATCGATATCTAGTTTCTTTTTTTTTATAAACAAAAATAAATTTCTCACAGACTAAACCCATAATCCCAACTCCCTAAAAAATGCTTTTTTTCATTACTGAAATAAAACATTCATTTCAGCAAACATAATCATAAGTCATTGTAAAAAATTCAAAATAAATAAAACAGATGGTGGTCACTAAAACAGATATTACTGCACGTCTTTTTCATCCGAGTCTGGAAGGTGATCGCTAAAACATGAGGTCTTCCAGTCTCGAGGCGGACACTCTAACCACTAGGCCACCAAGCATCGTGTCGTTTTTAAGGCCATAACGGCACATTAAGGGCCATAATACATGGAAAAAATACAGCCACAGTACGGGCAATAATATGGGTGTAATATGGCAGGCATAGGCATTTTATTAAATGTGTACATAGAATTTATAAAACTGAACTTGATGAGTTTAAAAAAATCATCAGTGATTTTACAAAATTTGCCATCTTGATTACTGTTATTTTCTGTTTAGAACATGGACATAAATTGTACAAAACACACATTTCGACTTCTGTTCCTAGTCCAACATTCACAATACATAAAATTATTACACTGAATGTAAAATTATTTACTTTGAAGTGAAAAAAACTTATTCGACAAAAAAGTAAACTAAGAAACTTTTTATAGCTTTAACAACATTTGACAGATGGCGAATCTTTCTTTTTAACTTTTTCACTTTTATTGCTTTAGACACAACATGTGGATAGATTCTGAACTATACTGCTCCATCAGTGTTTTTATATGATAACATATCCCATAGCAATATACTTGAACTTGATGAGTTTAAAAAAATCATCAGCAAACAAGAATGTCCAAGGACATTCTGACCTGCCGAGATGTAATAAATCACCTATTAATAGGCTTGCATGGTCGCAACAACGTGGTTGTCATACTGTTAAACCCGGTTGTTGAAAATTCGTACAAATTTACAAAGGACTCCATTGAAAATTGTGAGAGAAGAAGCATTTTGAAAATTGGTCACTAGTATTTTTAAACGCCTCCCATTTAGCCAATTTTTGGCGTAGCGCCAAAAAAGTAACTTTTTAAAAGAGGACTGCCTGGTGATTTATGAAAAATTTGAGTACAATCCGATCACAGAGAGGTCTACCCAGTAAACATCAATACAAAATTTGAAAAGGATGCGACCAAGATCGTAGAATCAGAAGCATCTTAAAATTGGCCCCAAAAATTTCTTAAAATCCTCCTCATTTAGCCAATTTTCTTTTGGATCGCAAAAAACACAAACAAGAATATCCAGGGATATTTTTGTGACCACCCAATATCTAGTAAATTCATGAATAAGCTTGTATGGTTGCAAAAAAAGTGGTAGTCATATTGTACAAGTTTGTCCAAGGACAAAGCCCCCGCTTACGAAAAGCGATAAGACCAATTCCAGCGTGCATGAACAAGGGAATTTCCCTGAAAAATTTGACTTCAAAAGACGGGATGGCATAGAGCCAGCTAAATAATTCATTTAGCAACACCCGAACATAGACCGATAAAAATGGGAAGCAGCTCGCGTGTATCTCCGATAGCCAGTCTACCGGAGATACCTTCGAACAACGTATCGAAATTGTATCCATACACTTGTACTGTTGAATGTACTTCGGACATACACAATTATTTCAAGCAGCAGAAACGACCAGTCAATGATGATATGACTAAACACATGTGATTACAGTTGCGTATACCATTTGGAAAACATCATTACTTAAGTCTTAATGTTTTGGTACGTATTATTTTGCAGGGTTTGCATTTCGGCGCATGTTTATTTCATTTGCTTTGATGTGCGGTTTGCATTTCGGAACAAAGCGCATGTTTATTTAACTTGCCGTTATGCTCTGTTCGTATTTCGAACCACTGCGCATGTTGATTAACTTGCGTTGATGTGCGGTTCACAAAGCGAACCAATGCGCTTATTTATTTAATATGCATTGCCGCGTATGTTGCGTTGATGCAACAGACCAGTGCACATGTTGATTCAACCCCCGTCGATGAGCCGTTTGCATTTCGGGCCAGTGCGCATGTTTGTTTAACTTGTATTGATGCGCGTTTGACTCTTCGGACCAGTGCGCATGTTTATTTAATTTGCGCTGATGCGCGGTTCTTATTTTCACCAGTGCGCATGTTCATTTAACTTGCGTCGATGCGCGGTTCGCATTTCGAACCAGTGCGATTGTTTTATTTAACTTGCGTCGATGCGCGGTCCGCATTTCAGACCAATGCGCATGTTTACTCAACTTCTAAGTTTTAGCGGATCGCCAAAAAAAAGCAATTTTTCTAGAGGTGCTACTTAGAGAAGAATCCTACGAAATTGAAAAGGAATTCTATCCAAATTGAGGGAAAAGAAGCATTTTCAAAATTAAACGCCAATAAATTAAAAAACGACTCCTCTTTACCCAATTTTTGGCGCATCGCCAAAAACAGTAAAATTTTAAGAGAGCGCTAACTGAAGAATACTCGTGCCAAAGTTAAAGAAAATCTGATCAAAATTTTTCGAGAAGCATTTTGAAAATTGGCAACCAAAAATCCTAAATTTTCCCATATTCGGCCAATTATTCAAGAGACGCCTACCTAGAGAACAATGTACAAAACTGGTAAGACATCAGATCAAAATTCTAGGAGAAGAAGTATTTTGAAAATTAAACACCAAAATATTAAACAATGAACCCCATTTTGGTCATATTTTGCGGAAAAAAGGATATTTTCAAAGGACTATGTAAAGAACATTCGCACAAAAGTTGAAGAAAATCTAATCTAAATTGTAAGAGAAGAAGCATTTTGAAAATTGGCAACAGAAAATTAAAAAATGTCCCCATTTGGCCATTTCTTGACGGATCCCCAAAAGAAGAAACACTGCAATAGAGACAACTTAAAGAACATTGGTACAAAAATTTGGCCAATTTTTAGCGGATCGGCAAAAAAAGTAATTTTTCAAGAGAGACCTACTTAGAGAACAAAGTTCAAAGTTGGAAAGGAATCCGAAGAAAATTGTGGGAGAAACATTTTGAAAATTAGACACCCTAAAATGATAAAGCCCCCACCCCCTACTTGGCCATTTTTTTGGTGGATCACCAAAAAAGTAATTTTTCAAGAGAGGCCTACCTAGAGAACAATATTCAAAATTGGAAAGCAATCCGATCAAACGAAGAAGCAATTTGAAAATTAGACACACAAAAATTAAAAACTGCCCCTCATTTGACCTCTTATCGCCAAAAAAGTAATATTGCAAGGGAGGCCTACCTAAAGAACAATCGTACAACATTTAAAGATAATCTGATGTAAATTGTGCTAAATGAAGCATTACGAAAATTGGCAACCATTAAATTACATATGCCTCTCATTAAGCCAATTTCTGGCGGATCGCCAAAAAGACTAATCTTTCAATAGAGGCCTACCTAGAGTACAACTGTACAAAATTGGAAAAGAATTCGATCAAAACTGTAGTAGAATCATTTTGAAAATTAGACACTATAAAAAATGCCTCCCCTCCCACACTTGGTCAATTTTTGGCGGATCGGCAAAAAAAAAGTAATTTTTCAAGAGAGACTTTCCGAGAAAACAATGTTCAAAATTGGAAATCAAAATCACATTATGGCCAGGTATCTCAAAGCCGGGGTAAAGCTTCATAAATCGTTAAGTTATGTTATCACGTTTTTAGCTTTGCGGACGGTTTGCCCCTAAATCATTTGGGAACCTTATGGCCGGGGACCCGATGGCCGGGGTAAAGCTTATTTATTATTATTATTGCTTTTTGTGCACATTTTTTCAGGTTCTTCAAATTTCCTCAGTGCACATTTTTTCAGTTTCTTCAAACCTCCTCAGTAACGGCTGGACGAGGGAAAATGAAACTTGGTACACATACACTTGACAATAAGATCACAAACAACGTGAATATATTTTATCTACGACACAACCATCAGCGTTGGATGACGTAATGTAGTTTTCAATCTTCAACATATCGCAATGTTCATGTAACAAGACACGAACTGGCACTACGATTTTATCAAAATACGGTGGACAGTTTTCATTTTAACCTCAACATTTATTTCGTTCTGGCCTGCAAATTCTAGCATGTTTTGATTACACCAACGACGTCATAGTCGATAAGATGTAAAGGTGCCTCAGCCACTTTCAGATTATTTATGGCGACGTAAAGGCTCACTACAGATGTTTTAAAGCATTTCTTAATATTTTATGAAACTGGGCGTTGTAGTTTCTAAGACTTCTCTGGACCACACTCAAATTATCACAGTGTCTACTTTTAGGCGACTTCAAAAAAAAACAAAAAAAAAAAAAACAAAAAAAAAAAACGCTACCATCTGTCTCAGTTTCTGAGTTGTCTAGACAGAACTCGCTGCAAAATGTTATTTTTTTTTCACATTTTTCTTACAAAGTCCAGACATGTCAATTTTACGTAAATTTCAAAATAACAAGACGTTGCACAATATAGATATTGCTGCCGGATCAGCTTCAGGTTACCAAAAGCTTCGTTTCTCTTACATAATTTAAGCTCTACAACCATGGAAGAAAATTCAGAATTTGATCTAATCCTGAAAAACAACCTGGTTAATTCTGAACATATTATTATTATTATGATTTGACTATGACTTTACATATTGTTCACATTTAACTGCCATGGCAGTGAATCGCTGATGTTTTTTCGAGTGTCATTAACGTTATATATCTTAGACGATTGGAGACGTATACATGTTATTATTCTTGTTGCTTTTCTCATTGCACTAATGATCTAATACCAACTATTATTATTATTACTATTATATGACCCAAAGGATTATATATATATATATATATATATATATATATATATATATATATATATATATATATATATATATAGGTTAAGGAGCGCACAAATTCACAGTGAAACGCCTTAAATCCAGAACAAAGAAATACGTGTGTTACATCTCCAGACCATTTTTTTCGGCAACAGTCACTGCCAGACTGACGATTGGAACCAACAATAACCGTTTCTGTAGCCCTGTAGCCATGCGTGAGCAACCGGCTCCGTCGATACGGTTTATGCGCGTCGCACCTTTCGAGGATTGCTGAGTACCCCGGCCCAAAGGCGCATACGACTTCAATGGGCCAATGCGCATCTACACTGGACACAGAGACAATGGAACCAAATCCTTTTTACCGATGAATTGCGTTATGGCTTTAACTACGTCGACGGGAGAGCGCGCGCTTAGCGCCGAACGACAGATCGCTTTAGCGATGCCTGCGTTCAGGCAGGCATTTCGTCCACTCATCACACTGAACTTTGTTGTCAATGTCATTCATAACACTGAACAGTATCGAGAATAAATTTTGCAGCCTTCGGCGGCCGCTTTTGTACGCCAAAATCGCCCGCGGTTGCCTCCGCCCGCTATTTTGCCGGACCTTTCGACGATCGACCACACGTGGGATATGCTTGGAAAAGCAGTACGCGAACCCAACATCCCACCTGAGACATTGCCAGAGTTTAGACAAGCGCTTGTGGAGGAGTGGAATCCAGTACTTTTTTACCCCTGGCCTAGAATTCCTTGATGCCACATTTAGAGCAATTGCGAAAACAAAGTAATGGGCATTTCTCACCCTAAATGTGCCATATTTTCACAAACTTTTACTGCGATCTGATGAAAAGTGAGAGTAACAAAAAGATTAATACAGAGGCTCCACACAATGAGTGTAGTCCACGTCACCAATTGCAAAGGACCAACTGGACCAGAAAAAGGACCTTGAATGACATAGCAAATACAACTTTTACAGACGTTCGTTTTTTACTGTGTTCTTCTACGTAAAACGTTTAGACCATAATTCACTCGAGAATGATCTATCTGAGCTAGGGAAAAGTTGGTGCATAGTTACGTTCTGCTTCTACATGGAAGATCCCGTACGTATCTCAAAGGAAAGCACTCGTGTCCGGTTAAGGCGTTCTTCGCCCTAAAAGATTGGAGCAACATCTCCAGGATTCTTCCTTTCGTGGTCAGTTGCATTATGAATCTCTTTAAAAGATCTGGGCAAAATTTGCTCTCAAGTATGAATACGTTCGTGTTTAGTTACGTATTGCTTGCTCGCAAAAGATTTGGAGCAACATTTACAGGAAAACGGTAGCTCTCCAGTATGTATGCGTTCGTGTACAGTTGCGTTTTGCTTGCTCGCAAAAGATCTGAAGCAAAATTTACAGGAAAACGGTCGCTCTCCAGTATGTGTGCGTTCGTGTACAGTTACGTTTTGCTTGCTCGCAAAAGATCTGGAGCAAAATTTACAGGAAAACGGTCGCTCCCCAGTATGAGTACGTTCGTGTAAAGTTACGTTTTGCTTCTGCGTGAAAGATTTGAAACAAAATTTACAGGAAAAAGGTAGCTCTCCAGTATGTGTGCGTTCGTGTACAGTTACGTTATGCTTGGTCGCAAAAGATTTGGAGCAAAATTTACAGGAAAACGGTCGCTCTCCAGTATGTGTGCGTTCGTGTATAGTTACGTTTTGCTTGATCCGAAAAGATTTGGAACAAAATTTACAGGAAAACGGTCGCTCTCCAGTATGAATGCGTTCGTGTATAGTTAAATGTTGGTTCTGCGTAAAAGATTTGAAGCAAAATTTACAGGAAAACGGTCGCTCTCCAGTATGAATGCGTTCGTGTATAGTTACCTTTTGTTTCCGCGCAAAAGCTTTGCAGCAAAATTTACAGAAAAACGGTCGCCCTCCAGTATGTGTGCGTTCGTGTTTAGTTACGTTTTGCTTGATCCGAAAAGATTTGGAGCAAAATTTACAGGAAAACGGTCGCTCTCTAGTATGTGTGCGTTCGTGTCTAGTTACTTTTTGCTTGATCCGAAAAGATTTGGAACAAAATTTATAGGAAAACGGTCGCTCTCCAGCATGAATGCGTTCGTGTATAGTTACGTGGTCCTTGCGCTGAAAAGATTTGGAGCAAAATTTACAGGAAAATGGTCGCTCTCCACTATGTGTGCGTTCGTGCCTAGTTACGTGTTCCTTACGCCCAAAAGATTTGGAGCAAAATTTACAGGAAAACGGTCGCTCTCCAGTATGAATGCGTTCGTGTCTAGTTACGCTTTCCCTGTGCCCAAAAAATCTGGAGCAAAATTTGCAGGAAAACAGTCGATCTCTAGTATGTGTGCGTTCGTGCTCAGTTACGTCTTTCTTCTCCGTAAAAGATTTGGTGCAAAATGCACATGGAAACCTTCTTTCTCTGCTATGAATTTGTTTTTGTTTCATTTGAACCTTTTTACTTGATCTGCCTCTTTTCTCTGTGACGATGTCTTTCGCCGAGCAAGGATTTTCACTTGGTCTTGAATGCACTTTTTGTCTGCTAAGGCCTTCGCTACTTTCTGACAGGACTCGCTTGGTTACAGAATCTCTGTTACCTGTTCGGCCTCTTTTGCCGATTATGTTAAGGCTTAAACCGTTCATTGGCGCTGACGAATAACTTACTCTGCGCGGTCTCTCCCGTCTCTGCATTAGCTTAATATCTTCTGTCATTTTTTGCTTTTGGCTTCTCCTTTTCCGTGGTCTACCCCGTTTTATATTTAAAATGATGGCCTGATGAACACTCTTTGTACATTTGTTTCTGAATTTACCTTTTCTATCTGATTTTTGTGTCTCTTTCCTACCCTTCTCTATTCCATTTCTGTTCACTACCACATTTGTTTTTATAGGTGATTCTTGGTCAGCGGCTGCCATAACAACTTGCCCTGATCTGACACTTGTCATCCTGCTACCAAGCGTAATTAATTTAGCGGAGAAAGGTTCATTAGCATTTTCTGGCCTCTTGCATGCAGTGCTACAATTTGGCTCACTTGAACATTTGCTTGTCAGGCCGACTGTGTATTCTTGCTGTGACTGGGCATGTGTTATATACGATTTTCCCGAGTTTTTCACCAAATACGAGCATATGATAGCATGCTGTTTCAATGAATCTCTACTACTGAATCCTTTCCGACACGGAACACAATAATGTGTGCCGCAAGTAGTTGTGTCTTTTACAATATCATTCTTTGTGTTCCGAGTATCGACTACATCATTTCCCATGCGTTGGCATTGTACTTCCTCGTCAAGCAAAGTCTCAGCTTTATCTGAGACAACAGCATTGTAATCGGATATATCAATAACTTCCTCTTCTACTGCGTCATCGATGCTCTGCTCGTCGTGTATGACCTCCTCCTGTTGATATTGTCTTGGCCGCTCAATACCAGATCTATCATGATCTGAGGTTTCACCAGCGACGTTCCGTGATATAAAATCTTCTGCATTATTTATACAAGCTGTTGTATCTGATCCTTGGACTGCGTAATGGTTGTTTGAAGCATCGATTTCCTGTGTAACAACATCTCGTTGACTGCTGTTTTGTATCCCTGAAACTTCATTATATGAACCGGAGAAAGAAGACTGGCCTCCATCATAGATATGTATATGAACTTGTAAGTTTATTTTGCTTTGGGTGTTATTTGGTAAATCAGTTGTCGGAAATTCGGAGTTATTCGGAAACATGGTCAAACGATGCGATTGAAATTTATCTAATGTTTGCAGTGCAAAATCGTTCATATCCGAATTCATAGCAAAGCTTTTACTTGATCTCTGTTTGGTGCTGCCCATGTATGAAGTCCTTATACTGGCACCGTAACTCTGGTGACCAGAAACTACAGGCAAATGCTGTACACCGGAATCCACATTTCTGCACACAGGGGACAGGAAATTGTTTGAGCTACTTCTGGTAAATATCACTCGATTTCTTGGACAGAATGTTTGTGATTCATGTTTTTCTTCATCCTCGTCACTGCTTAAGCAAATAGCAGAGTCACAAATATTGGAAAAGGCAGCCATTGTGAGTCAGTTTTCCTTTTTTAAGGCTCACGTTAAAATAAAAATTCAGTCACAGTTCTTGAACTGCACTTGATACATCGTTGTTGTATTTAGTTTCGAAGGAACTTCCAAAATAGTGCACGGTACTGCGGAAATTCCTGGGTGTCCTTGGGAGCTCATTGTCACTCGGTGTGGGTGAGTCACACACTTGATACGTCCAAATCCTTGCAGCACTTTGTACGTGATAATTCGAGCATTCTCTTGCACTGTTCTCGTTCTTTGTAGTCTCTGCTAACTTGTTCAGGCTGTAAAAAAAGAGATATGAAATATTGAAATAATTATGCTGTCCGTTTGCCTCAGACTGGAAAAAAGCAGTTTTTATCAAATCAAACGACGATATACATATTCACTAATAAGTGATGAAACTTTAAATACTGGAGCTCAAAAACTTAAATGATGAATGAAGGAAAGATACGACATGTCTCTTTGGTGGCATCCGTACAAGGAAATCACCAAAATTCAACCATAAATGACCCATATTACGGCCGTAAAATAACACTTATGGCTCATTTAGAGCCACACACGTAAAATAGACCAATATTACTTGTAATAATTCAATTTCTTTGAGCCGAAATTATGTACCATAACTCAAAACCAAGGATACGGCCATAATTTAAATTTTAGGGTAAAAATTCTAACCTATAATTATAAACCCAATGCGGTATGTTCTGACATTGAATATTCCTAGATGACAACTTTCAACATAACTTTTGTATAGTGGCTATACTGCTCCAAAACGCCAGACTGATTCTCGAAATGCAAATTTTTCCTTTTTCAAACTCTCCCCTCCACAAGTCTCTAAAAAAATGAACTGAGGTGCATTTCAATAACAATACTGTTTAAATTATTTTCACATAATCTATTACAGGCCAATCGGAGTAAAATAATTTCCTTTCTTTACGAGTACTACTGAAGACCATAATACACCAGAAGTTGGCGTAGTGGGTAAGGCGTCGGACTCGAAATCAGAAACTGTGGGTTCGAGTGCCTACAAGACCCATAAAATTCTTTTTCTTCAGGACGGGCAACTATAATATAGGTTATAATATTAATTTCACCCCTATATTGTGTATTGACTTTCAATTTCTTTGAGCCGAAATTATGTACCATAACTCAAAACCAAGGATACGGCCATAATTTAAATTTTAGGGTAAAAATTCTAACCTATACTTATAAACCCATAATCTGGGTCATAATGACCTATTTTGACACATACTGCTGTTTTGCTTGTGATTCATTAAGAACCACCTTGCGACAGAACTTACAACAAAAGATGAAATAACAAATGCAATGGGACGTGTTCTGACATTGAATATTCGTGGATGACAACTTTCAACATAATCGAATTATATTCTATCACCATAACTATTGTGTAGTGGCTATACTGCTCCAAAACGCCAGACTGATTCTCGAAATGCAAATTTTTCCTTTTTCAAACTCTCCCCTCCACAAGTCTCTAAAAAAATGAACTGAGGTGCATTTCAATAACAATACTGTTTAAATTATTTTCACATAACCTATTACAGGCCAATCGGAATAAAACGATTTCCTTTCTTTACGAGTACTACTGAAGACCATAGTACACCACAAGTTGGCGTAGTGGGTAAGGCATCGGACTCGAAATCAGAAACTGTGGGTTCGAGTGCCTACAAGACCCATAACATTCTTTTTCTTCAGGACGGGCAACTAAAATATGGGTTATAATATTACTTTCACCCCTATTTTGTGTACTGACTTCAAATTCTGTTGTTAAGTATCGTATCGTTATCCCCCGTGTAAAGGAGGGATATACTTATGAACTTGTCCTGCCTCACCACGGCTCTGGTTTTTTTACGGCCATAATGTCATATTAAGGGCCATAATACATGGAAAAAAATACTGCCATAGTACGGGCAATAACATGGGTGTATTTTTCCTCTCTGGTTGAGTTCTACCACATTACAATTGTAATTTTTCTTTTGCAAAATCCTTTTCATTTTGAAGACGGGAATATGAATGAAATCACAAGCTTTTACACACGAATTTTGTTATACGTGTACATTTATTTTACAAACTTAACGTGAATTTTAAAAACACTCATTAGGGATTTTACAAAATTTGCCATCTTGATCACTGTTAGTTTCTGTTTAAAACGAGAAAGTCATCGAAAAAATATCGAATTAAAAAAACGATGTTTTTTTATTTAAATCACAAAATTAATGACAAAAATTGGGCAAAACACACATTTCGACTTGTGTTTCTTGCCCAGCATTCACAGTACATAAAATTATTACACCAATGTAAAAATATACATTTTGAAGTTAAAAAAACCCAACTAAGTAACTTTTGAAAGCCGTAACCGCACTGGGCCGCTGGCGAACCTTTCGTTTTCACTTTTATTGCTTTGGACACAACATGTGGATGTGGCTAGTTGATTGTTTGTTTGGTGTTTAACTTCCCGTTCACCAAATAGGATGCATATATCAGGACACTTGCTAAAGGAACAAGTGAAGAAAAGAAGCAAGAATGAGGAAATAGTAACAGACCAGAGTTAGAAAGAAAGAAATTCGGATTAGTCACCTCTTACGCCATGCATGGAACAGAACGAAGTGGGTGTAATCTTATGATTCCTCCCACCCCACAGTGGGAGAACGTGTCTAGATTCAGAATCATTTTGCTATCATCTGGCACATATATAAACATAGGCATCAGAGATGCATAGCCCTCAGCCAGCCGGAACATTCGAAACAAGGAAAATCGTAGGTATGAGGCCGGCTCATTTCAATCCTTAGCACCGAAAAGAAAAAAGGGTGGTAGTGCTTTAAGATGAACAAAAACAAAAACATTTACCATGAGAAAGTCCAGCTGAGCCACTGTCCTTGGTCGGATATGGCTGATAAGCAATACGAATCTTTAATAGTCTATACACTAGCTATATCTGAAATATCTTGGCAATTGGTATAGATTTGTAGGCTAGACAAGCCACATGTCACCAAACCTGATAATGGTAGAAATTTCAAAGTCCAGCTGAGCCACTGTCCTTGGTCGGATATGGCTCATATAAAATAGGGATATTCATTGCTCCATACACTAGATATATCCGAAATATTTTAATAATTGGTAAAGAATTGTAGGCTAGAGAGTCTTTACAAGCCACATGTTAAGAAAACTTGATAATGGCACAACTAAGAAAATTTCAAAATTCAGCTGAGCCACTGTTTTAGTCGGATATGGCTCATTAACAACAGGGATTTTCAATGCTCCATACAGTAGCTATATCCGAAATATCTTAGCAATTGATAAGGAATTGTAGGCTAGAGAGTGTTCACAAGCCACATGTCACCAAACTGATAATGGTAGAAATATGCAAATTTCAAAGACCAGCTGAGCCACTGTCCCTGGTTGGATATGGCTATTATACAATAGGGTTCTTCATTACTCCATATAGTAGCTATATCCGAAAATCTTAGTAATTGGTAAAGAACTGTAGGCTAGAGAGTGTTCACAAGCAAACTTGATAACGGGCTCATTTAGAGCCACAGACGTAACATAGACCAATATTACTTGTTATAATTTCATTTGTTTGACCCGAAATTACGTCCTATAATTCACAACCAAGGATACGGCCTAATTTAAATTTTGGGGTAAAAATTCTAACCTATAATTATAAACCCATAATCTAGGTCATACTGTCCTATTTTGAAACATACTTGTTTTTTTTTGTGATTCATTAAGAACCACCTTGCGACAGAACTTACAAATAAATGAAATAACAAGTGCAAGGGATGTGTTCTGACATTGAATATGCCTATATGACAACTTTCAACATAATCGAATTATTTTCTATCACCATAACTATTGTGGAGTGGCTATACTGCTCCAAAACGCCAGACTGAGTCTCGAAATGCCAATTTTTCCTTTTTCCTACTCCCCGCCCCTTCCCAAGTCTCTCAAAAAATGAACTGAGATGCATTTCAATAACAATATTGTTTAAATTATTTTAACATAATCTATTACAGGCCAATCGGAATAAAATGATTTCCTTTCTTTACGAGTACTACTGAAGACCATAATACACCAGAAATTGGCGCAGTGGGTAAGGCATCGGATCGAAAACAAAAACTGTCGGTTCGAGTGCCTACAAGACCCATAAAATTCTTTTTCTTTAGGACGGGCAACTAAAATATGGTTAATAGTATCAATATTAATTCCACCCCTATCATGTCTATTGACTTAATATTCTGTTGTTAAGTATCGTGTCGTCATCCCCCGTGTGAAGGAGGGATATAGTTATGAACTTGTCCGTCTGTCCGTCCGTCTGTCTTCCGCACTTTTTTTGCTCGCGATATCTCTGTTACTATTTGTCGGAAGTAAACCAAATTTTACAGGAAAAAAATGTATAGCAACGGCAGGTTATCTTTCCTGTGTGTATTAAAAAAAATGTGTCAAAATTTCGACGTTTTTTCATTTTTGGACTAAGCCGTTTTGAGTCAATTTTGTTCGCGCGATATCTCTGTTACTATTCATCGGAAGCAAACAAAATCTTACAGAAAGCTCGGATATTTTTACGAGTCTAGTTTTTTTGGTGGGAAACCTTCTTTTACAATGTATCATCCAAATGTACAATGTTATACTTTTATCTGAGATGTTACACGGGCGATCCTGCCTCACCACGGTACTGGTTTTTACGGCCATAATGTCATATTAAGGGTTTATAATACATAGAAAAAATACAGCCATAGTACGGGCAATAATATAGGTGTATTTTTTTCTCACTGGCTGAGTTCTATCACATTACAATAATCTGTCTTTTGCGAAATCCTTTTCATTTTGAAGACGGGAATATGAATGAAATCACAAGCTTTTACACACGAATTTTATTAAACGTGTACATTTATTTTACAAACTGAACGTGATGAGTCTAAAAAACAACTATTAGGGATTTTACAAAATTTTCTATCTTGATGATTATTAGTTTCTCTTTAAAATTAGACATTTATCGAAAAAATATCGAATTACAAAGTCGTTTTTTTTTTAATTTAAAATTACAAAATTAATGACATAAACACACATTTCGTATTCCATTCCTTGTCCAACATTCACAGTACATAAAACTGTTACAATGAATGTAAAAATACACATTCTAAAGTAAAAAAAAACTCAACTAAGTAACTTTCGAAAGCCTTAACCGCACTGGACAGCTGGCGAATCTTTCTTTTTCACTTTTATTGATTTGTACACAACATGTGGATGTGACTAGCTGTTTGTTTGTTTGGTGTTTAACGTCCCGTTCACCAATTAGGGTGCGTATATTAGGACGTACTTGCTAGAGGAACAAGTGAGAAAAAAGAATTAAGAATGAGGAAATAGTAACAGAAGAGTTAGAAAGAAAGGAATTCCGACGCCATGCACAGAACAGAACGCAGTGGTTGTATTTTTAACATTCCCACCACCCCACCGGGGGAGGATGTGGCTAGATTCTGAATTATTTTGCTATCATCTTGCACATATATAACTAAATATAATAATATTGTTTAACCAATTTATCAGATAGGGTTCAGACAGTGAACAGTTTCCCTCAGTGCTTTTATATGGTCCCATAGCGATATACCTAGATTTGATTAAATAGGAATAAATTGGCGAAAATATATTACCTCAGAAGACCGACATGAACTAATGGGTTAATTATGACCGATAAGACAGAGAAACGTTAATTTCTAGCATACACTGGCACAAAGACTACGGTTGGTATATAATATTCATATTCCTAGTAGTTGTGGAAGTGTATCTCAAGGTAATCAGAAGTTGAAATCAGTTTGTTGGCTTTGGTTGAATCCTATTTATAAAACCCATCTCTACGAAAGCATGGAATGCAATATCCAAAGTTAAAGTAATATTCAAGGTCTAATTTCAACCGTGACCTACAATTTTCACTCAAGGTCGCCGAAAATTTCGCTTCTCTTGAGTAATTAAATCTCTGCCTCCATGGGGGATAACTAGGAATTTATTCTGATCCTGAAAGACAACCTGGCTAAATCTGAACACATTATTAACACTTGGCAAGACCAAGTCTTGCAAAGAGTTAAATGCTTTGGTATTAAGGCACCCGTCATATTTCCATCGTTTTGTTTTTCTTTACAGTAGGCCGTCATTTTGTCATCACAACTCGTCAGAAACTACTGGTCCAATTGACATCCAACTTTCGCTGCAGTGTATAGAACTTGACGTAAACTAGTTCTATCAATATTTTTTATTTATTATTAAGGCTGTTTTCTAGGTCAAATCAATACGCAGACAGGGTAATTTTCCCTTTCCTCTGCACTGATCAAAAGGCTGCTCGCTGTTCATGGTTTGCTATTACCTCACAGCTGAGGCATGCTGTAAACACAACGGAAGGCTTTCATTGGCGCATTGCACCAGGCATGTTAAATGCACGCTTATATGCAGGTCAGATTTAAGCAGGATACATGGTTATGAAAAGTGAATTATCCTTTTAGAACGGGATCGCACTAAATCCAAATTAAGAAATATAGAAATTTTAGGGTTTTTAAATTTTAATTTGGGCCAAGTGTTCACCGATTTAACTTTCGTCAAATCGTGCTCCTCGTTATTATTACTATTATTATTTGCTTATGACTTTACATATTGTTTACATTTAACTGTCATGACACTGAATCAGGCAGTCATCGCTGCTAATATTTTTCTTCTTATTAAAGTCAAATATCTTAAACAAGAGTGGCCTACCTATTAACATTCGTACGAAACTGGAAAGGAATTCAACCAAAATTGTGGGAAAAGAAGCGTTTTAAAAATTAAATGCCAATAAATTAAAAAACGACCCCCTAAAATTGGCCAATTTTTGGCGGATCGCCAAAAAAAGTAATTTTTCAAGAGAGGTCTACCAAGAGAACATTCGTACTCTCTGCGACCACAGGTTATACATGTCGCAGATACAGTTTCACTAGTCTTTTCTGAACCCGCGCGTATAACGTCAATATTTTGTCTACTTGTAGATTTTCTTGTCACATCTACTAGGCGATGTTGCTGTGACTGGGCATGAGCTGCGTAAGATATCCCTGGGTTTTCCACCATATAGGAGCACATAATAGCGTGTTGCTTTAATAAATCCCTCCTACTGAAGCTTTTCTGAGAGGGAAAACAGGAGTATGTATAGCATGTGGTATTTTCTGTTACTTTATCATTCTTATTGTTTCGGGCGTCGCCCATATCGGCGTGTCGATATTGTACTTACTTAGTTTCAGTTTCACCTCAGGCAATAGCATTGTAGCCGGACATACAGATGATTTTATCTAACGTGTTATCGATGTTCTCCACGTCGCGTCTGACCTCGCCCTGTTGACATTGGCTTCTCATCTCCGTACATGTACTATCATCTGAAGCTTCACCAGCAGCGCCTCGTGATATGAAACCTGCTCCCTTATTTTCAAAAGCTGTTCGCTCTGATCCTTGAAATGTATCAGGGTTATCTGAAGACGCAAACGGTTTATGTACTGAAGCATCAATTCTTTTTTCAATCACATTCCGTGACCGTGAAACTTCCTTAGATGAACCGCAAAAAGAAGTTTATTTTATTCAGGCTGTTATTTGGTAAAGAAGTTGTCGGGGAGTTCTTTGGAAAAACGGACAAACCATGCGCTTGAACACTTCTTAACGTTCCCTGTACAGGAAAACTGACATCCGAATTCACAGCAACGCTTTCACTAGACCTCTAAGTGGTGTTGTATGAGCTGCTTGTGGCGAACATCACAAGATTTCTTGGAAAAACTGTTTGCGTTTCATCTCTTTCGTTGTCTTCGTCACTGCTTATATAAATAGTAGAGTTGCAAGCATTTGTTAAGCCAACAATAGTCAGTCAGTCACTTGAACGTTTTTAATGTTCGAATTAAAATAAAATTTAATCGCAATTCACATGCGATCTTTCATGACATTTGACAAGTGCCCAGACAGGCCACTCACATCATTGAAGAAATCAGATGCTTCAATCACACCTTACAATTGACGAATGTCGAGGAATCTTGATCTACACATCGCTCCCATATTTAGCTCCAAAACAAAATGCGGTGCTGCGGAAATTCCAACTGTCCTTACAAGTTCAATGGTATGGGTATGGGGTGACTCAGTATGACGTTACCTAACGGCTGCAGATGGTAAAACGCAAATACTTTTTATCCGGGTTTTGAAGGTGGTCGTTACAAATAGGTTTTGCTGTGAGATATCTCGCACACATTTTGTTCACGACTGACACATACACACACGTACACACACACAGAACATACAAACACTATATGTCTCCCCTTGGTCGGAGAGACATATTCAGATTTGATTTGAGAAAATATAAACCGTATTAATTTGCCCATGGTGGAGGGGAGTGTATGTTTTGCTCGAGACGCCGTTTTAGCAGATTCACCTTTTCGCAAGATATTGCAAAATCATCTATAAAGCATGATCCGTCTATGGTATCTTTAATACTGTTTATTTTTATCAGCACAATAATTGAAAAAATACAACTCTGAGGGAAACCTACATTTCGTTCAGAATAACCTCATAAAACGTAACCAGGTCGCACGCGGAACTGACGTTCATTTAGGAATTCTTTGATAAATTCGGTGTAGTTTACCTTCCAGTCCTAGGTTAAACAGGTGTTTTGAGTACACCGTGTTTCCACTCGGTATCGGGGGCTTTTCCAAATCAAAGAATACCGTGATAACATGCTCATTATTGATGAAAGCTTTTCTCACAAATGATTCTAGTTTTCCAAGGAGATAATAGCGCTTTTTTTGTTTTCGACAACCATTCTGAATATGAACAACTAGATTCCTACTTTCTAGATACCATAGTAATCTTTCGGCAATCACTCGTTCAAATGTTTTACAAAGTGAGTTCATGAGCGTGACTGGTCAAAAATTTTGAGGATATGTGAGATCTTTGTTATTGTATAAGGATTAGTATGGCCTATTTCCATAATTCAGGAAAGGCACCAGTCTTCCACATATTGTTAAACAGATCGCGCAAGATGATAAGGCTCTGGTCTGAGAGATGTTTCAGCATTTGGTAATATATTGAACAGTTGGCAATTGTTGAACAATTAACAATGAGTGTAAAATATCAAACTTAAAAATAACTAGAAATGTGTCCTGCAGGAACGCGAATGACCCGCCCTAAGCGAAATTTTAAGTGAGGAATTTGTATTTGGTATTTATTGACAGAATTCGTACTCCTCGGGACTAAGGGAAATAGTACGAATTAACCGAGGGTACCAATTAACCGGAGGTCAAATTGTCGAATGGACAAAAACAACAATGAACCTTCAAGCCCTGTGCGCTTTCGAGCAGGCTCAAATTGGCTGATTTCAACACCATTGATTATTTTATCCTTATCCTTTATCCATGAAGCAAGGTATTTTTAGGTACCCCGTACTCCGTCATTATTTCAGTTCTGGTTTTTGAGCCACTGGTTATTTGCTTTAACACTTTGAAGGTTCATTGTGTAATCGTGTTTTCGTATTGAGCCATTTTGCAAGTTGAAATTCTTGACCACTGTTCACAATTTATATACACACTCCGGAGCGCGAAGTGTCCACAGAAGACAAACGGCATCTTAAGTTGCTGCACAGTACGTGACAAACGATGCACACTAAGACACTCGGTGTATTGAGTAAACCATGTCAATCATAATCCCTAAACCCCCATCATTACCGATCCACAATGCGCAGTGTGCAACATCTTCATCTCGCTACACATGATGTTTGAGTAACGTGTTGTTTTAACTGTGTGGCATGCCTAATTTGTATAGCTCTGCATTGATAAAAGACCGGAATAGAAAAAAATTGAGGGTAAATTTTGGGACGAATTATCCGAGTCCTCGTTAATTCGTACTTTTACATAGAAGTGAATGGGTCCAAAAATCGGGACCGACGGAATTGGTACGAATTAGCCGAGGGACCGAATTAACCGAGGACGAATTAACGAGGGGCCCCTGTATATCTAATCATTTCCAATGGCTTTGGGATTTATACGTGCAAATCCCAAGCGCAACTTCATTTAACAAAACTTCAAGCTGTTCATCAAATATGACTGAAAAATTGTCTAAGTTCAGACAATCAACACGTCCTAAGACAATAGCCGATTTCGGTCAATGAGGAAGTGTGAACATCTTCATTGTATATCTACCCACTTCCAATAGCTTTGGAATTTATAGACAGCACTCGCTAGCAAAAGTTCATTTTACACAAAACTTCAAGCTGTTCATTAAATATGACTGATAAATTGCTTAAGTTCATACACTCACCACGGCCTGACCCATCCGTCGATTTCGATCAAAGGGGGAGGTGCACATCTTCATTGTATATCTAATCATTTCCAATGGCTTTGGGATTTACAGGTACAAATCCCTAGCACAAGTTCATTACACAAACTTGAGCGTTACGCACGGACAGACGGACGGACGGACAAGGCAAATACTATATGACCCTCCGACTAACGTTGGGCGGGTCATAACAACATCCGTAGACATTGTTCCAAGCCGCAGAAGAGAAAAAGGGAAGAAACTAATTTTGACAAAACTTGACTACGTCTCGAGGAGTACGTCTCGCCCCCGTGGGCGATGTGTTGTGTGGTAAGCCTGTTGCGTGTTGACTACGCAAAATTTAACGTGGGAGAATAGGCAGACGTAGTGTCTAACATTTAAACGAATCAATCCATTAACCAGTAGGCGCGTGAGACTGAAGTAGGTACGCTAAGTACAACGCCGATTTTGAAACATTCGCTCTTTTGTCAATTTAAGTCCCATCCTGAAAATTATTGGTTACTGAACTGCACAGAAGCCGTGTACAAAATTCAATATATATATCTTCACTGTAGCCAAAATCAAAATCCAGGGTTGAATAGCGGCTGAGATATCGCGTGCAAAAAGTTGCACTGTAGACAACACAAATACTAAAACATTGCCTATTTTCAACAAGTCAAAATTTCGTCATTTTTTGGTCGAATCGAAAAATAATGCCACATTGCACAACTTCAGTATATATATTTTCACTGTAGCAAAAATCAAAAGCCAGGATTGAATAGCGGCTGAGATATCGCTTGCACAAATTTGTGCTTCCAAGTGTCGCCAGACGGACGGACGGACAGACGGGCGGTCGGACGGACGGACAGACCCGAATACTATAGTCCCCCCTACGCGCTACGCGGTGGCGGGGGACTAATAAAGAAAGAAAGCAAGGAAAGAGGAAAAAGAAAACAGAAAGGGAAAAGAAACGAAAGAAGCAATTTTTATGCACTAATTATTTCGGATGTCTCGGCTCAAGCCGGTTTACAATTTGCCCGTAAATAACCTCAGTCTGTTGGATTTGTTTTCCCAAGATCTACCATTGTCCGCAGCACAAACAGTTCTACAGAATTATCGGTTCCTTGTACAACCGTGGTCCTCTCAGTGCTGTTTTCCAACTTCCTTAGAACTGGGAAAAGAGAGACTCGCACCAAAAATGTGAACATGAACCTGAAAGTTCATTTTATTCGAGCTGTTGTGGAGGAACTAACGATTACTCCATGACAGGCATCGTAATTAACAGACAACATGCTAGGGAATGCTTTAATGTTTACATTTCTGCACATAGCTGACTGGGAATTAAACAAACTGCTTGTCACGCACATCACTCGATTTCTTGGATATAGTGGTTCCGGTTCGCCTCCCAATTTTCCCAACGTCAGCGCACCCGAACATGAACACCTTGTTAAACAAGAGCACCGGAATGCTGCAAATCCCCTCACCCTTTTTTACATTAGGAGTAAATTTGTATAGGATTTGAAATATGGGTGCTTACCTGTTCGTCCGATTTGTGCAGACAAGACTTTTATGCTAAGTTGCGACCTCAATTTTGGCTAAATAAATGAAAAGTTGGACAAACTGAATACAAGGTGCAGAGGTACAATACAGGAGGAGTAAATCTGTATTGGATTTGAAAAAGTGCTTGCTTACCCGTTCGTCGGAGTTGTGCATATAAGACCACTACCCAATAGCGGGACGGACGGACGGACAAACCAAATCCTATATCCCCTTCGCCAACAAAGTTGGGCGAGGGGATAATAAGAAAAACAATTTTATGAATAATAAATCCATTATTAGGTCTCCTCCTTTAGGGAGACCTGTTTGAGATGCTTCGTCACTGAATAAATATTAAAGGAGTGATGGTTTTTTTTTTTTTTGAAAAGTATTCTTTTAATTTATCAATTTGTGCTTTATAAATTTTATAAACTGGTGTTTCTGTTTCAATCACATGGCTAAAAGCCATTATTGGGTGTTATACGATAAATATTTTGCTAAATACAAATATTTACCATTTCGGCAAAATTTTAATAATTTTTGCAAAATCGTACTGAAAAAAAACCGAACCGAACCGAATAACTTAAGTGTACCGAACCGAACCGAACCGTGGACATGGAGTACTGTCACATCCCTAATGGATACGTTAATGTCGCACTACTTTATTCTTCTCCCCGAAAGCTTTAGAGCAAAATTTGCATGAAGACGGTTTTTCTCCAGTATGAATGCGTCGAGTGTAACTGCGTGGTCCTTTTGCCTGAAGGATTTAGAGCAAAATGTACAAGAAAACGGGTTTTCTCCAGTGTGAATACGTTCGTGTATGACTGCGGCTGACTTTTGCGCAAAGGATTTAAAGCAAAATTTACATGAAAACGGGTTTTCTCCAGTGTGAATACGTTCGTGTACAACTGCGCATGACTTTTGATTAAAGGATTTAGAACAAATTTTACATGTAAACGGTTTTTCCCCGGTATGTATCCGTTCATGTCTCAATACTTTAAACTTGTTCGGAAAACTTTTCGAGCAAAATTCGCATGAATACGGTTTCTTTCCAGTTTAGACACGTTTGTGTTTCACTACGTTCTGCTGGGAAAAGGCTCTTACTCTTGTGTGTGTCTTCATATGAATTGTTAACCGTTGCTTGCTCGTGAACACTTTCAAACAAATTTCACATGATTTTTCCAAGTCGCCTGCGCTTTTATGGTTGGTGTGGGTCCTTTCATGAACCTCTTTCTCAGAGCTCGATTGACAATGTTTCCAACAATAACGACAAACAAAACAACGATTTACTTCTGTTTGCTGCTATCTAACCCTTTAATTGGTCTGCCTCTTTTGTGTAAGAGGGAAATGTTGATGTCTGAACTAGAAATTTTGTTGTTGTTGTTGTTGTATTGTTCTTTAGATCCCTTTCAACTGCTATGGTCATATCGGGATCCCCCTGCCACATTATACTGAAATGGGGCATTCCAGCCCTCCTTCTAACCCTTACATGTAGAGTGCCTCGCAGGGTAGCAAGGAGTCCCAATTTTAAAGTCTTAGGTATGACCCGACCGGGGTTTGAACCCACGACCTATCAGTCTCGAGGCGGACACTCTAACCACTAGGCCACCGAGGCTGGTTATATATATATATAAAAATGAACGAAAAAAAACAGTTTCAACCCATTTTTTATTCTGTAAAATACAAAATGGTAACAGAACTATAACTGAGGCTCATCGAGTCAAGATGTGCTTTTGGCTTGACACTCCCCCCCCCCCCCCCAACCCATTTGCAAACAATTTTTTCACCGGATTTGCAGCGTTCTCAAAAATGACAATTTTCTTGGAAATTGAAAAATGATTACCCATTTTCGTTTTACATGATTTTTCCATGATTTTTGGCCTTTTTTGAAAATTCCATGATTTTTCCAGGTATTGAAAAAATTTCAGGTTTTCCAGTTGGCCTATGAACCCTGTCTTGCGGCTATCATTTGCTCTAGTGTTTTGCACAATGAACTTGTCAGGGATATTGAGCGGTAATTTTCGGGATTAGTAGAATCCTTATTAGGTTTTGGGATTGGTATGATAGTGGCTTCTTTCCATATTTCAGGAAAATGTCCTGTGGTCCAGACTTGGTTCAGTAGTTCTAGGACTTCAAGAGTTTCCTCAGGTAGGTGTTTTAGAACCTGGTAGTGCAGGTCGTCTGGTCCGGCAGCTGAGTCATGTGAGTTATGTATAGCGTCTTTCAATTCCGCTGGGGTAAAGGTGCTATTGTACTGTTCCAAATTATTTGAGGTGAAGTCTATTGGTATTTGTTCTTTAATTTCTTTTATTTGACGGAACACAAGAGGGTAATTTTCACATGAGGAATTGAATTGAAAGGTTCTACCGAAGGTATTTGCTATTTCATCGGGTTTTGTGATAGTCGGGTTGTTTGTAGTGAGGTGGTTTATGGGTTTTGAGATGTTTTTACCAGATATTTTTCGAATTATCTCCCATACTTTTTTGGTTGAATTGTTTTGTTCAATTTGGAGATATATTCCGCCCAGGTTTGCTTTTTGCTTGCTTTGATGGCTCTGAGTGCTGCGGCACGCAGCCTTTTGTAGTAATTCAAGTTTGGTACTATTGTCCGGGCTGATGTAGAATTGGCGCAGAGCTGTTTTCCGCATGGCTATTGCTTTTTTGCAATCGTCGTTGAACCAACGTTTTTGTTGTTTTTAGGATTTCCGGAAGTTTTAGGTATGTTTTTTTTCATCATTGCCTGGATCAGAGCCGTAAAAAATAAAATCGGGTCGTCGTCGTGTGTAAACTGGTTGATTTTAATTGCGTTTTCGCAGAGACCAATTTGCTTTGTGCAACTTCCACTTTGGTATTCCTTTCTGTTGCTGTGGATCTAGTTGTTTTAATAAAATGGGGAAGTGGTCGCTGCCATAAGTGTCGTCCAAGACTTCCCATTCGAAATCTAAAAACAAATTACTAGATGCCATTGCAAGGTCGATAGAGGTTTTTGAACCAGCGCCAGGGTGTAGGTATGTCGGGGTTTTATCATTGTAAAGTGAGAGATTAAGGAAATTTAATAGATTTTCAATTAGTTTACCTTTGTGGTCGGTGCTTGTATTACCCCATAGATCGCTTTGTGCATTGAAATCGCCTAAAAATAGAATAGGCTTTGGTATTTGGTTAATCAAGTCGTTGAGTTCTTCCGGTTGAGGTTTGGAGGGTGGTGGTAGGTATATGATACAAATAGAAAAAGTTTTCTTCATCGTAACACGAACTGCAGTTGCTTGCTGGTTTGTATTTAATTTGAGTTCACTTTGAATAACGTTTCGGATTAAGGTAGAGATTGCGCCCGAGGCGCGGTTGTTATTGGCGTTTTTGTTATAGGAAGTGCAACCAGTTAAATTTGGTGGGTAAATATCAGTACCGCATGTTTCTTGGAGACAAAAGATGGACAGGTTATATTGCTGACTCAGAGTTAAAAGATCTATCTGGTTGGTCCAAAAACCTCTAATGTGCCTGTAACCTGTAGCCCAGAGCATTCAAGATAAAAATTCCGAATTTGAAATGTATCACGATCATAACGGACATGGCAATATTTATCTTTATTACCAGAAGTTCACATGAAAGTGTCTACGATATACCAGACTGATAAACAGGACAAATAGAAAAATCATCCTATTTTTATATAATTACATCAAAATCTGGATATCCATATGAATATATACAATGGTTGGTTGGTTGATTTATTGGTTTAACGACACGAGCAATCCGTTAGGGTCATATTGTGTCAGTTCTGATACTATAGGAAGAGTCAGTTGAACAAAAATCAATTAAAATAGACATATGTATGTATATATATATATATGTATATATATATGTATATATATATACAATATACATATTAATTATGATTTCGATTTTCAGGAGTTTTCCAGGAACCTTGATAGAATTCCAGGAGTTTTCCAGGAGGTTTTGTTACCATTTCCAATTTCCAGGAGATTTCCAGGTTTTCCAGGAGGCGCAGGAACCCTGGGCCAGCCTGCTCTTAAACCTATTCAATTCGATCTTGCGGTCAGGACTCAACAACCAACATTTGCTTGGGCAAAAATAGCTGGCAAAACCTTATCACGAATGTAAATATAGAAAAATACCGACATATGGGAGAAATGATGCTGCCCAGTAGGTAAGGCTAAGCTTTAATCTGACATTATAAGGTTGAACTGCCAAATCCGAAAACAGAAAACGTCGAGATTTTGACATTTTTTCACACACACTTTAAATAAAACTTTGACTTGTTTTACAAAACCGAAAAGTAACCTATTGGTGCACAACTTCACCAAGATACATACCTTCTACCTGTTGTCTCGTATGAATGGATGGCGGAGATACGACGTACACAAAATTGGATACCAAAATGATTAAGTCCAAAAACGTGAAACGACGGATTTTTCACATTTTTTTTCACAAAATCGAAAAAAAATAATCTGTTGCACAACTTCACTCTATATGCTTTCTAACTGATTCATTTGGCTTGCCTTGAATAAATAGTACATGAAATATTTTCAAACTCCCGTCATTTCGGCTGTTTTCAACCGGCTGCGAAAAAAAGTAATTTTCCGGTAGAGAACCATCTACAGATTGTACATATGTAATATCAAGATGATCCAATCAAAACTGTAGGATGAAATGCATTTTTTTCTAAACGTTTCACAAAATTCCGTCATTTCGGCTGTTTTCGGCCGATCGCGAAAAAAGTAATTTTCCGACAGAACCACACAGAGATTGTATATGAGTAATATCAAGACTAGATCAGTGTGCATAGCCCACATATTCCCTACAGGCCCCCCATCAGTTAAACACGGCCATCAATAGTCAATCAAGAGCTGATGCAGCTGGTGCGTTCCGATGCTGAACAATTACCAGGATTTGGTAAATTTCAAAGCGCATTTGGCTCATTTTCCTTGACCTGATCTAACCCATTTACAATATCGATCCTTGTTAGTGCCCACAGGAAATACACACCAAGTTTCATTAAAATCCTAGTCGTTATTAACAATAGTCAATCAGCTGGTCCATTTACCTTGGCCGAACCTGGCTCATTTATAATATCAATCTGTGTTTGTTCCCAGAGAAGCTTCATACCAAGTTTCATTAAAATCCTTGCAGAGTTTTTAAGTTATCGTGTTAACAAGGTCACACAACAGTCAATCAAGAGCTGAAATTTTCTAAGTCCAGCGGGTCCATTTTCCTTAGACGAACCTGGCCCATTTATACCTGTGGGGAATAAATGATCCAAACGAAGCTGTAGGAGTATATGCATATATCTTAACAATCGTTGTCTCGTATGAATGGATTTTCAAAGTTCCGCCATTTCGGCTGTTTTAGGGCGATCGCGAAAGAAGTAATTTTCCGGGTTGAGAACCATTTCGAGATTATACAAGTGTAATATCAAGATGATCAAACCAAAACTTTAGGAAAAGATCCATTTTGAAAAAAATCTAATCGTCGAAAAAAAGCAATTGTTCCATTGTGGCCTACCTAGAGAACAATCGTACAAAACTGGAAAAGGAATCCGATCCAAATTGTGAGAAAAGAAGCATTTAGAATCCAGTAATTTAAAAAATATTCTCCACTGGGCCAATTTTTGGCGGATCACCAAAAAAAGTAATTTTTGAAGAGAAGCCTATCTAGAGAACACTCGCACAAAATTTCAAAACTGAAGGAGAAAAAGTGGGTCAGTGAAACTGACTATGTCCCCCGCCGGCGTACAATCCCAGTATTTGATTTTGTTAGGTTGGACTACAACCCTTTGTATCATATTCGTGAATTTTAACATTCCAGCTGGGCCAATGACCTTGGGCCAACATGGCTCATTTACAATACCTTCTTGTTACCACCCATACTACCTATGTGTATAACATTTTGCCAATTGTTTCAAAATATGTAGGCTTGAGTGTGTTAACAAACTCATTCCAGTATGTAAGGGTTGTGAAAATTTCTGAAGTTCAGCTGGGCCAATGTCCTTGGGCCGACAGAGCTCATTTACGATACCGACCTTTGTTGGTTCCATTACTTCCTATATCTAAAAGGTTTCAACAATCGATCCCGAAATGTAGGCTTGAGTGTGTTAACAAACTCATTCAAATGAGTAAGGATTGGGAAAATTTGTGAAGTTCAGCTGGGTCAATGTCCTTGCGCCGACATGACTCATTTACAATACCAAACCTTGTTGATTCCAATACTACTCATAGTTAAGATATCTTGTCAATCGATACAGAAATGTAGCCTTGAGTGTGTTAAAAAACTCATTCCAGTATGTAAGGGTTGTAAAAATTTCTGAAGTTCAGCTGGGCCAATGTCCTTGGGCCGACAGGGCTCATTTACAATACCGACCTTTGTTGGTTCCAATACTTACTATATCTAAAAGATTTCAACAATCGATCCAGAAATGTAGGCTTGAGTGTGTTAACAAACTGATTCAACTGAGTAAGGATTTGGTTAAGATATCTTGTCAATCGATGCAGAAATGTAGGCTTGAGTGTGTTAACAAACTCATTCAACTGAGTAAGGATTGGGAAAATTTGTGAAGTTCAGCTGGACCAATGTCCTTTACAATACCGATCCTTGTTCGTTCCAGTACTACCCATATATTCAATATCTTAACAATCGGCGGAAAAATGTAGGCTTGAGTGTGTTAACAAACTCATTCGACTGAGTAAGGATTGGGAAAATTTGTGAAGCTCAGCTGGGTCAATGTCCTTGGACCGACATGGCTCATTTACAATACCGATCCTTGTTCGTTCCAGTACTACCCATATATACAATATCTTAACAATCGGTGGAAAAATGTAGGCTTAAGTGTGTTAACAACAAAGTGTGTTAACAAAAAAGATCCCCCGGTGGGGGACTAAAAAGCATTTTAAGTATAAGGTTCTGATGGAGCACGAAAAGAATGATCTGTTCCCCAGATTTTTTAGCTTAGTGACAGAAAACACAAAATGCTTGATTTCTTACCATGTGTTCTTTTTGCTGGACAGCTGAATTCCGTTACGGAACAGACATTTCAAGAAACTGATCATTCGGAAAAGGAGCGAATTTGCTTCTCGGTCTTACTTATGTACAGATTTCCAGTATAGATATTTTCTTCCATTGCAAAAGATCGCTGACCATTGAAGAAATAGGGAGTCTTTCAAGCCATAAATACATCACATACATGTATTTTTACCGGTTAAAGCACAATGAAGAGTTGCTTCCATCCGATAAAAAATACACGCTTAGTTATTCTTCTGGAAAAAGTTTTTTTATCAAATCCGCGGGAAACCAATTATAATGAAACTAATTATAATTTTGACAAAGTGGAAAATAGCTCACAATTTTCTTTAATTTTTTTTTCAAACAAACATCCAGTTGCTAAAAAGCTCACAAAGACACGTTTGAAACTTTCTATTAATCCCCCCAAAAAAAACTTCACAACGATAAAACGAAAATCTCAACAAAGTCCTTTTTAAACAATCTCCTGTGACAAAAGTCCTGTTTAGTACCACAAACCCTGTAGAGAAATGACACGCTTTGACTAACATCTAACCTCTCATCACGAAATGCCTGCAAGTGGCACTCTTTCCACGACTCCACAGCTTATCACATTCAGTCAGCAAAAAAAAAAAAAAAAAAAAAGTTACAACACCTTCCATTTACCCCCGGGACTTCACGCACAATGATTCGGTAATAGGATAAGGGTACCCGCGGATAGATGGAAGATATTGCTGAAAAAAGTAATGCGGACTGATTGACTGCGTAAGAATCAAATCATACATCCAGTATGCTTTATCATGTGTTATGCATTAACAACCCGAAATTTTTCGGGATTAAAATCGTACCTTTCATATCGTACCCCTGCTGAGTTTCATTAAAATGCCAAGCACAAGTTGTACTGCAATACTATTAAAACATTCCATGTCTCTAGCATAGCTAAAATTCAGCGGCGCCGCGAAAAGAAAACATGAGGTCATCACAATTTCCTAGCCTAAGAGGTCACCTATATGAGCACTCACATCGGGTTTCTTCAAAATCTGTTTACATTATTCGGTTAAATCTGGCTCGAAAGGTGATTACAAACTAAACATATAACAACATTGACGTTAGGATTTCAAAGTCACCCAGGGGCCTTGGGGTCTTGAGCACTCATCAAAGTATGATCAGCCTAAGAGATCATCTGTTTGAGCATTAACATCGAGTTTCGTTACAACACATTCACATACTTTGCATGAATCTAGTTCACAACACAGATTTTTACACAGAGTTCTCTCTCAATTCTTAACAAGTTAGTTAGTCATATGGTTTTTTAACGGCACGGCCAACCCTTTGTGACTTATATTGTGTCTTCACAGGTTCATAACGGATAAAACGTTAAAAGTGTGCGTTGGATATTAAAAACAGTGTATAATCTAAATTGACTTATTGGTTAGTTTAACGACAACAGCAACCCGTTAGGGTCATATTGTGTCGGTTCTGTTGCTATAGGAAGTTAGTTAGTAGTTAGTTATATGATTTGTTTAACGACACGACCGACCCATAGCGGGTTACATCGTGTTTAGTGAAGGTTTAGTGAATTGTCTGGTGTTATTATTGGTATTCATGGTATTTAAATATTTCGAAAGAGGTACGTAAGTGAAAAAAAGAAGTTTATTGTTGTTAGTTATTTGACATCGCAGGTGGTTAATGGCAACAGTTTGCAAGTTTGAAGAAGAGGTGGGGGGGGGGGGGGTAGGTTTATATTACTGTCAAGGTATGATAGTTCAAGGTTGGTTTGACTATAATTTTGACTATTGACAGGGTATTCTTAAAAAATATTATAACAAAGCAGATATTTTGCACAAATAGGGTTTAGGGGCATTTGTTTTGGCGTAAACACATACGTGCACGCACAAAATGGCTTACTTCTACATAACTGTACACTGCAATTCTACACAATTGTGCGTGGTGGAATTCGAAGTGAAAGGACCCCAACAATGCTCAACAACAACAACAACTATTTTGACCAACCTATAATAGTCACACCGTCAAATTTTATATATAATTTTGACCCCCTTGCCCCCGGTCAATACTTCATTATAAAATCGTGATCTACTTTATCAAGTTTGACCCCCACTAATCCTATTAAATTAAAATTAAAAAATTGCTAAAAAAAACAAAGGTGCTTTTCATCTTATAAAATCTGGCATTTTGGCTGTTTTTTTTTTTTTTAGTAGTAAATCTGGATTTGAACGTTTAATTTTGAGTCTAGTATTGGAGTATTACTTACGGACAACATTCACACATACTTTAATATCTAATTGTAAACTTCAATATATAATAATAGGAAGGGGGCCAAAGTCCACTGAGGGGATCAGAATTTGACAATGAAATCTTGATCAGGGCGTCAAATTCCAATGGAGGTCACAATTTTATCCCACACCGGCAATCACTTCAGTTATTACACCTTTGTGTTGCCCGCTTGAAAACGCACTTATTTACAGTCAGTCATTATTGTCGGGTGTGCCACAGAAATAACTAAATGCTGCTGTAAAATTACTACATCCCCGAACCAGGCAATTTTCGAACGCAACGGCATAACGATTTTGAATAAGGTAGTGAAGGTCACATGAAAAACGTTATTTCTCAAGACAGGTTTTGTGTAGATTTTGTAAATGCAAAGCTCTAGAGCAAAAATGTCTCAAGTATTGCCGTTCGTGCTCAGCTTTTTATTTTTGTCCAAAAGATCTACAGAAAAACCTCTTTTAAACATCTGAATTCCGTGACGGCTGATCTAACCTACTGCGTTCGTCTGGCTCAGGCAACAGACTAAAGCATAACCCCTGCTTAGTACCTGCCTTAATTGTCAAATATGGGTGCGTTCATGTAGTACTGCCTTTTCCTTTTCATTAAAAGTTTTACAGCAAAATTTACATGAAAACGGTTTCTCTTTAGCATGAATACGCTCGTGTTTGACTGCCTCTTGCTTAAGCCTAAAAAATCTAGAGCAAATTTTGCATGAAAACGCTTTTACTCCAGTGTGAATACGCTCGTGTGCAACTGCGGATTGCATTTGACTAAAGGATTTAGAGCAAAATTTACATGAAAACGGTTTTTCTCCAGTATGGATACGTTCGTGTACGTGTACGTTATGCTTATAACTAAAGGATTTAGGGCAAAATTTACATGAAAACGGTTTTTCTCCAGTATGGATACGTTCGTGTAGCACTGCCCTTTGCTTTACCGGAAAAGTTTTAGAGCAAAATTTGCATGAAAATTGTTTTTCTCCAGTGTGAATACGTTCGTGAGTAACTGCGTTTGACTTGTGCCTGAAGGATTTAGAGCAAAATTTACATGAAAAAGGTTTTTCTCCAGTATGGATACGTTCATGTTGTACTACTTTACTCTTCTCCCTAAAAGTTTTAGAGCAAAATTTACATGAAAAAGGTTTTTCTCCAGTATGGATACGTTCATGTTGTACTACTTTACTCTTATCCCTAAAAGTTTTAGAGCAAAATTTACATGAAAATTGTTTTTCTCCAGTGTGAATACGTTCGTGAGTAACTGCGTTTGACTTGTGCCTGAAGGATTTAGAGCAAAATTTACATGAAAAAGGTTTTTCTCCAGTATGGATACGTTCATGTTGTACTACTTTACTCTTCTCCCTAAAAGTTTTAGAGCAAAATTTACATGAAAACGGTTTTTCTCCAGTATGGATACGTTCATGTCGCACTACTTTACTCTTCAATTGAAAAGTTTTAGAGCAAAATTTGCATGAAAATGGTTTTTCTCCAGTATGGATACGTTCGTGTATGCCTACGTAATGCTTATACCTAAAGGATTTCGAGCAAAATTTACATGAAAACGGCTTTTCTCCAGTGTGAATACGTTCGTGTAAAACTGTTGAGTGTTTACACTTAAAAGATTTAGAGCAAAATTTACATGAATAGGGTTTCTTTTCAATACAGGTACGTTTGCGTTTCACGACGTTCTGCTGGGAAGAGGATCTTTCTCTGCTATGTGTCTTCATATGAATTGTTAACTGCTGCTTGCTCGTGAACACTTTCAAACAAATTTCACACGATTTTTCCAAGTTGCCGGCGCTTCTGTGGTCGGTGTGGGTTCTTTCATGAACATCTTTCTCAGAAGTCGATTGACAATGTTTTGAACAATAACGACAAACAAAACGACTTCGTTCTGTTTGCTGCAATCTAACCCTTTTAGTTGGTCTGCCTCTTTTGTGTAAGACGGAAATGTTGACGTCTGAATTGGGGTTTTTACTTTTATTCTCAGCACGTCTGTGCACGTCTTGGCTGATGCTACCATCGCTTGTTTGTTCCGGGACCCGCTTGGTAACAGGAGCATCAGAGACTTCTTCACGCGGTCTCTGTTTATTATTTAATTCAAGCCTTAACCCATTTCCTCGGGCTGGAAAGCGTGTTACTCGGCAAAGCCTGTTTTGTTTGGCCTTAACAACATTTATCTCTGATTTTCGAGTCCCTGTTTGACTATTCCTCACTCTATTTCTTTTCACTACTGGATTTTTTTTCTGTGACGTATCTGTATCACCGGTTGGCACAGCTACTTGTCCCGATCTTAAACCTCGCACATTGAGACCACTGGTACTAGATTTGACAGAGAAAGTTACATCAGTCTTGTCTGACCGCTTACATGCAATGCTAACATTTTGTCCACTAACACATTTGCTGGTCATATCGACTGTATGATCTTGCTGTGACTGGGCATGAGCTGCGTAGGACTGCCCCGAATTTTTCACCAAATAGGAGCATATGATCGCGTGCTCTTTTAATGATTTCCTGTTCCTGAACCGTCTCTGACACGGAAGACAGTGGTATGTACCGTACGTGGTGTTGTCTTTTGCATTATCAATGTTCGTGTTTCGAGTATGATCTAGATGTTGTTGTAATGGCTCATCTGGCATGTGTTCAGCTTCATCTGAGTCCTTGGCATTGCGATCTGATACATCAACAAGGTCATCTTCTACCGTATCATTGATCTTCTCATCACTTACTACCTCGCTCTGTTCGTTTTGTTTTCTGAACTCCAAGGAAGATCTACAATTATCTGAAGCTTGAACAACGGCACCCCGCGATAAAAAATGTGAGGCACTATTTTCACAAGTTCTTGTCTCTGATCCTCCAACTACACGAAAGTTTTCTGAAGACGCAAACGGTTCATCTACTGAAACATCGCTTTCTTTTGCAACCATATCCCTTTTAGTGCTGTTTTCTAGTACTTCGGGACTTGTTATCTGTGAACCTTCCTCGGATGAATTGATAGCAGAGGGACCCCTATCATAGATATGAATATGAACTTGCACATTAACTTTATTCAGGCTGTTGTTGAGCAAACAACGATTATTCTGTCTTGATAAACCATGCGCTTGAAAGCTGTGTAGCGCCCCATATGAAGCACAATTAACTTCTTCTTTCACAGCAAATTTTTCACGTGAATTGTCTTGAGTACTGGCCACATGTGATGTTATTCCATGACTGGCATAGTAAGTACAGTTGCCAGAAAGCCCAGAAAGGGAATGCTGTGCACCAACATTAACATTTCTGCACCTAGAGGACTGCAGACTGTATGCGCTGGTTGTGGCGGACATCACTCGATCGCTAATATGAAGTGTTTGTGGTTCGCCTTCTACTTTTACTTTTTCTTCGTCTTCACTGCTTATATCAATAGGAGCGTCACAAATATTTGAAAAGTCAGCCATAGTCAGGCCATGCTTCGTAAGCGTGTTTAAGGCAAATTAGTTTTCTTCAATTGCAATTCACAAGTGAAGAGTCTATATAACATTTGACAAGAGGCCCAACTGGTGGACTCACTCACAGTGAAGAACTTCGTTTTTTCGGTCACACCTCAAAACCGACACCGATGGGTCTTTAATATATGACTGCCTTACTTTGTTTCAAACTGTGTACTGACGAGCACACTCCCCGAGAGAAATTCTAAGTGTTCTCTAGAGTTCAATGGTACTGGCTGTTAGTGAGTTGTACATTTGAAACACGGTGTCAATAGCACTTTGCATGTGACACTGATGTCGCGAAATCTTCGCACAATCGTGTTCTTAACAATCGCGTGCAATGGTGCCGTTTCTTGTAGTCTTGTAAGCGTGTCCCGACTGTAAAAAAAAAAAAAACAGATAAAAGAAATATGATGTCCGTTTTACTCAGTTTTTAACCAATCGGTGCTTTCCAGAATAATTCATGTGGAATGTATACAACACTAGAGGTGTGTCCGATCGGAGCCCGAATGCCCCGCCTGGTGGATAGTCTGTGACATAATCTTAGTTTGAAGGATGTGATTCTTCTTGAAGAAAGAATGAATATTCACTCCATAAGCACGGACTTAGTAACGAGCACCTAATTGCTGTAAAATTCCCTAAGCTCAAAGGCCAATTTCGACCGAATAAACGCCTCGTCCGACAAAGGGACGATGTTCTGCACAACCACAATATATTAGAAACAACAATGCACAACCACAATATATAAGAAACAACAATCTATTAACAAATAAATCACTAAAGAAATATAAAGAAATATGTAGAGTGAGGTACGATCCACAAATCTTAGTACTTTAAACATCTAACTACAGTAAAATTGCCAAGGTTCAAACCCCAATTCCGACAGAATAAACGCCTCGTCGGTCAGAAAGACGACGTCTTGCACAACTTCAATATATTAGAAACAATATCCCCAAAACAAAAAAGTTGCCGGCCAAATAGCTACGCTACAGTGCGAACCACAAAACTTGGTACCTGAAGCGTAACGTACACACAGACAGACGGACGGGCGCACAAGTCAAACACTATATGTCCCGCTGATATTTGTCAGGCGGGGCATAAAAAGTTGTTAATATACCTCAGTCACTTCAATGATATGATTGTATTGTTCTTTAGATCCCTTTCAACTGCTATGGTCATATCGAGATCCCCCTGCCACATTATACTGAAATGGGGCATTCCAGCCCTCCTTCTAACCCTTACATGTGGAGTGCTCCACACAGTAGCAAGGAGGAGTCCCAATTTTAAAGTCTTAGGTATGACCCGACGATCCCACGATCTTCCCACGATCTTCCAGTCTCGAGGCGGACACTGTAACCACTAGGCCACCGAGGCTGGTCACAATGATATGAAGTTAAGGGCAAGAAACGACGGGACTTAGTTACCAATACCTATTTATTGTCAGTTCTCTGCCCGTAGAATTCTGTAATATTTTTTTAAAAAAACGGAAATATGATCTTTATGTCCGTTGGAACACCAAACTCTAATATAGTCTTGGAAATAGGGATACCTAGAAGGCCAACTGTCTAGATATATTTTTCAACCACAATAATGATAACCAGTGCCGCCAGTGCACACAAAACATGGGAGTACAAGCTTATATTACACACTTTCAATGGATACTTAGCCAGTTTCTTGTTTTTGGAAACAGAAAGAGTCTCCCCGGCTAAACCCGTAATTCACCACCCCTCTCAAAACAATTTTCCATTTATTTATTTACTGAAATAAAACATTAATTTCTGCAAACATAATCATAATTCATTTTTAAAAAAAAAATTAAAAAAACAGATGGTGGTCACTGAGACAGATATTACTGCAGGTCATTTTACCACGTCTGGAAGGTCGCTAAAACGGGTTTTACCATAGGCCCTTCTTATCCAGGTATGAAGCCAGTCACTACAGTAGTTATACTGTATGTTACATTTTTCATCCGGGTCCGGAAGTTGGTCAAGACATGCAGGTTTTACCGTACTTCTTTTTACCCGAATCTGGAAGGGATCACGACAAATGGGTCTTACTTTACACCTTTTTATCCCGAAGGTGGTCTGGATTTTTTTTTTAAGCTAACCATCATCCTCAACACACCCCCAAAACCAGCTATCTAATGTAGGTACGACTGTAAACGCAACTGGAATCCTTTTACCCAAAGGTAACGGTAACGGTCTGTACCCTAAGTGTAGTTATAGCCATGATATACTACCTTGCCTTCGTCTGTACCCTAAGTGTAGTTATAGCCATGATATACTACCTTGCCTTCGTCCATTCCCGTTCGTAAAAAAAAGCACTAGAAAGGCATTCTTCATAACTGCGCATCGGATGACGCACCTCGGTGGGAGAAAGGGGAAGGGTATTTCGGTATCAAAATGGTGAGCACCTTCTCATAACACAAGATATCACATGACCCACGTTATGTTGACGTTATGCACCTTCATTTTCTATATTCCTATATTCTTGATTTTCTATACGAGTTTAATAAAGTTTAACCACAACCGCGCGACATATCCGAGGAATAACTACACCACGTTTAAAGTCGATCAGACTTTTCGTTGCCGAGACATTTTGCTTAACAACATACTTTTTTGCGTAATAATCCTTTTCTTAATTCCACCACTTGGTCAAAAGTCATCTGACTGAACAAAGGAATATCCATATAAAAATTTTAAGTAGATGTGACGTTCAAGTTATCTCGATACTGTGCATAAAGATCTGGTTCAATATATATATATATATATTACGTGATGGCATCATACGTCGCACTCTTTCGTTCTACTCACGAAGACTCTTTCGGACCGGTAACTGGTCAACTGGGCTCCAGGTCAACTGGGCGACACCTCTGGGGTCAACTGGGCGACAAAACATGTCCAACTGGGCGACAAAAAAATAAATTAGTTGAAACATTTTAGTACTTACCATTTGCCATCATGTATACAATTATTGACTGCAATACCAAACTAATGAATTGGACATCAGTGAAAACGTTTGAAAACATCAAAGACGGCACTCCGGCACCCGATTACTCTCGTTAATTGCAATTTATGCGAATTCCTTTTAATTGCAATCTATATAATCTTTAATGTAATTTTTAAGTAATTTCGAGTCCTGTATTTCAGAGAATTGCAATTATCGAACCGCTGTACATGTATGAAACCTTGCATGGTGAAAATATATATACTGGAGATGTGCAACGTGGCATTATTGTCAAAATCGCCCATAAATTGACGTCGTGGGAAACTGTCAAAAAGGGTGAATTTTTGGCTTGAACTTAGCGATGTTTTGTCCGGCCGACTTCTCATAGAAGGGATTGTTGTAGGAACCTGAAACCTTGACTTGACTTGACCTCGTTTTGCTTTCACTGATTCACGGGGGATCCTGCCACACTGAGGCTCTAGTTGAATTTCAGCTGATTTTAAATTCTGTGATTAAAATTGAAAATATTTCAGAGAATGGTAATTATACATGCATTAAGTGCAATGTTTGAGACGGATTAGAACTCACTTTCATCTCTGTTTGTACACGCTTGATTATAGTGAAATAAGCAGTTTTCCCCAGTGTAACGGAGGGATATAGTTCTGAACGTTTCGGTCTGTCCGTCTGTCACGCTTCAGTCCCACGTGCCTACAGACTACATTAATAGATGGATTCGTTTAAAATTTTGTACACGGCTTCTCTGGACCCTTCCGTAGTGCAGTGACCAAGAATTTTCCGGATCGGCAACAAATTGACAAAATGGCGGACTTTGGAAACTCGCCATTGCACTGCACTCTCACGCGCCTACAGGCTACATTGATGAATGCATTCGTTTCAAATTTTGTACACGGCTTCTCCGGACCCTTCCGCAGTGCAGTAACCAAGAATTTTCAGGATGGGACTTAAATGACAAAATCGGCGCTGTAGTTAGCGTACCTACGCCAGACTCACGAGCCTACTGGTTAATGGATTGACTCGTTTAAATGTTAAACACTGCGTTTACCTATCTTCAGATTTTTAATTTTACGTAGTCAACACGCAATAGCCTTACACACACAATATCGCCCACGGGGGATAGACGTACTTCTCGAGACGTAATCAAGTTGGTTGATAGCAGAGATAGAATTTTTTGCAATTACAATTTCATAATTTCCTAATATCTACAAATAACCATTTTGCATGAAGTCTTCTACCAAATTTCAACTTTCTTTGATGTTCAGCGGCTGAGAAATTCCGCACACAAAATTTTTACGCTATGACGTCATACGCCTACTCTAATCACGAGTCATGCGTCAAAAATTGACAGAACCGTCCGCAGGGATCGTTTTCGCCTTTCTCAAAAAGGGCGGAAAATTGTTGAAAGGGAAATTCCCCCGCAAACTAATAAGCAGCTGGGGGCTCGGGGGGTGAAAGGTATTAATAAATGTACAAGATATCATTTCAATGCGAGCGCCGAAGGCGCGAGCCGAAAAAAATCACATGATAATGACATATCAAGAAAAGGCGGAAAGCACGAATGACACGCAAGTTGACCCCCCCCCCCCCCCCTAAAAAATGCCTAAAATATTATTACAGAATTCAACTGATCTCGAGGACCACAAATTTCGACTCAAAAAGGGCGGAAAAGGCGGAAAGGGCGGAAAAAAACGATCCCTGCGTCCGATAGACTCAAGGAATACCCATATAAAATTTGAAATCGATACGATTTTCCCATACCGAGATATTTTGCACACAAGATCTTGTTCAAAATATTCTCATATTTTCTCACATTTCACCGATATTTAGCGGCTGAGAAATTTCGAACACAAGATTTTTACGTAATGACGTAATACATCTGCCCTAATCACGTGACATGCGTGAAAAGTTACCAGAACCGTCCGACTGACCCAAGGAACGTACAAACACTATATGTTTCCCTTTGGTCGGGGAGACTTCATTAACGTTAGAGAAAAATGTTAGAAAAAAAAAAAGAAATTCCGATTAGCCGCCTCTTAGGCCATGCACGGAACAGAATGCAGTGGGTGTATTTTTAAGATCCCTCCCATCCCACAGGAAGAATTGTTCGAGTATTCGCTCGATTTGCAAGTATTCGATTATGAAAAAAATATTCGATTAGATTCGATAATATTTAAGCACGTGAATATCTTATTTAAAACTAGCGAAATGTTAAACACTTGACAAAAATTAAAACGCACAAATGCTTCCTTCAGTGGGTTATTTCTTCAATAATATATTGCAAACAACACAGCTTGAATATGTCTTAAAAGCCGAGTAGTGTTTGGCTTTTGTTGCCTTAAGGTTTTACTGACCAGGCAGTGTTATCTATTTGCGCAGTGAGAGCTCGCACAAAGCTCAGCAACTGTGTTCTGTGTTGTGCATCAAATGCTACGCATTTACTTGCTAAAAATACACTCTTTTCACATGACGTTTTAACAAAAAAAACGAAATAAAAGACGAAAATAAAAAGTGACATGCACATGTTCAGATCAAGCTCTTCATAAGTCCCAAGTTTGATGGTCGTTTGGCCCATAGTGTCAGAGAAGAAGAAGACACAAAAAATCGGAAAAACTGCCAAGAAGAAAAAAAAAGGACGAATTTTGCTCGCACAAATTCATATAACTCTTGCAAGCCAAAGGCTTGTCAAGTGTTAATAAGAATATGTCAAGCAAATAAAAATATTTTTTTTAGCGCAATTACTTGTTTGCTGCGTTATGATAAATTATTTAAACGTAACACCTTGAGTGAAAGTGATGTGTCAGAATATCCTACTCCATTTTGTAGTCGTATATACACGGAATATACATTTCAATGTTCGGTCGTATATGCACGGAATATACGACTTTTCAAATTGCCGTCGTATATACACGGAATATACGACTTTCAGTGCTCGGTAGTATATACACGGAATATACAACTTTCAATGTTCAGCAGTATATATACATGGAATATACGACTTTTCAAATTGCGGTCTTATATACACGGAATATACAACTTTTCAAATTTATAACATCACTTTTTTAATTTGAGGAAGTGAGTATACACATAAGAAAGGTTATAAGACTTAATAACCTTTAAAAATATGAAGAAATCAATTTTTCTAAACTTAATTAGCAAAGTCAAATTGATAGGTACAACATTATATACTAATCGGTTTATCGTGTTTGTGGTGTGTAAAATGATGTTAAGTGTAATTTTTAAAAATTATTGCACAAACACTGGAGTACACTTCAATGATCTTGATATTGCAGAAGTAAGCGCCTAATACGTTCTGGACTTTTTGGTCGGAAACACAGGTTCCATGTTTTTCCACCAGTCCAAAGGATCAGACTTTGACGGAGGCTCAACTAATTCCCTCGTTATTTCCTGTTCAATAGCCTCCATCTGTTTAGCTGCCGTTGTTGGATCCTCCTTGATAATGACAACATCGTCAAGTCAATATTTGAAATGAATTGCTATGGCGTGTCGGACAAAGACAAAATACTCAAATATTATTCGAATATACTCGAAAAAGGTGAGCGAGTACTCGAATACCAATTCGGGTGCGAGCTCCCAGCACTAGTGCTCACAAATCACTCGGTATGGGCAATCCCATGTAAAATTTCGAAATGCCGCAGTGACCTTTAACAACGCAAGGTCGCCACACTTAATCAACTCCAGAACATAATATATTGAAGCTACATACTGGGATTGATTGAAATCTGAATGGTAGAACTGGAGATAGGGTGCTCACAAACCACTCGGTATGGAAAATCGCATGTAAAATTTCGAAGTAGTGCAGTGGCCCCTAAGCAATGACGCAAGATCGACAAATAGAACATACATAAAAGCTACATAACAAGGGGTGGGGAACCTATGAAGGCAGAGAGCGTAGCATTGTGTAAAATTTTGCACACACGCGCACGCATAACGGGCGACAGATACCCCACAAGTAATGAGTATGGCTCATGGATGCAAGTTTGCTGGGCTAAAAACGTTCACATTAGTCAAATACACCCGTTGGCAGAAACGACAAAAACTGCCCAGATGGCGGCATTTTTATGCTATTTCGAGTCAAATATCAAAATGCTTCCAGTTTTCATGCAACCGCTTTCAGATTTTGTATGAGTGTTGAACAGATAGTCATCTCATGAAAAATTACTTTGCTTTTGGCCAACCAACACACTAAACCAGTTGGCATCATTTTCAAACTATTACTCATACCTATTTTTTTTATCTGATTGCTTTTGCATGATGTTTGTTTGCTTGGTGTTTAACGTCCCGTTTACCAACTAGGATGGGCATATTAGGACGCACTTGCCAAGGAAACAAGTGGGAAAAAAGAAGAAAGAATGAGGAAATAGTAAAATAGTTAGAAAGAAGAAATTGCGATTATCGCCTCAAGCACGGAACAAAACGCAGTGGGTGTATTCTTAAGGGGGAAATTTTGTATGGACGAGCACACTAGACTTGAATACATTAAAAAAAACGAGACTGTCAAGTGACAATGGCCCAGTTGATTATTCAGTCTTTAAGAAATGTCTCTTAGAAAATGGCAAGACAGTCTGATCTGGTTGAAGATTTATTTTATAATAAATTATGCTGAAATTATGAAAATGTCTGAATATTTGTAATAAATGGAAAAAAATGCAGACACAGGAATTTTACTCCAATTTCTTATTAAATTCAAACAGAAGTCAAATGTAAAAATTAAGAAGTCCTTTCTTTTATTACTTATCTTGGGCCTTGTTTCAAGAGAGTATTAAAACGTGGATAAAAATTTTGAACACCCTATCCAGAACACGGTGCGAGATTTGTTAAATAAAAATATATATGTAAAAACAGGAATTTTTCTCTTATTTGTTTTTAAATTCAAACAGAAGTGGAATTCCAAAATTTAAACAACGTTTTTTCTTATATGCACTTATTTCGAGCCTATAGTTGAAAACAAATATTCAAACGCGCATTCAACTTTTGGAACAACCTATCCAGGATGGAACTACGCCGGCGCTTAATTAAAAATCAATAAATCATCGGGTGAGGAATATCCAGACCCTGTATGGTCTACGCTGGGAAACTTCAAAGCGGGGGTTTCTTCAAAACATGTGGACCCTAATTAATTCCCGAAAAATATCATATTTATCATATTTTCGGGTAACAGAATTGATTCCTGCACTTTTAAAGCGAAAATTACAATTCTCTTGCATTATCGTCAACTTAAAAATGATCGGGGACATCCATAACTAATATTTAAAACGGTTACATTTACAAAAGAAATGTTTTGCACTATTTTCCCTATTATCGCCCAATGTTCCCTATTATCGTCCAGTTGGAAAAATATAGAGCTGACCAAATGACAAGAAAATTAATGAAATCATTCAAGCCTAACAAGAAGTATTTGCATGTAAAACATAGTGCCCCTGTGCAAATTGGAACTTTGTTTTTTGAGACAAAATATAAATTTGAAAATTTTAAAACCATGACAGTTTTGGGACTTCTGTATTCTGTTGTTGGTGAGTGTGACTTCGTTGAGCTGTAGTTTTATCCGCGTAGCTGTTAATGTGCTCCAAATAAGCAAAAATATACCTCTTTTAAAGTTTCCTTTGCGCGTCAGTACACATTTGGTAGAAGGCCGTATGTGCATCACTGCTATCAAACGTAATCGGACAAGATCTGACGCATTTTTCATGTATCTCTTAAAGCTGTCCGTTTATTTGGCCAATTTCTGCCGAACCGAAAACAAAAATAGCATGAATCGTCAAAATGATATTACATAAACGCAAAAATCTGCTCGGTCACTGGGAACCGACACAGCTACATACGGGATCACATAAGCCCACCAAGCTCACGACGAGACACAACCACTGGGAGAAAATTCTAAACAATGGCAACTCGGAGAATATCACCAAATATCTAAAAGAAAAATATCAAAGGCAGTATTCTGCTCGTGCTGAACATGAAGAAAATTCAACAAAATTTCTAAATGGTTTCACGCTATTTAACCTATATTCGGACAGATGTCCAGACTACAGATGGGCGCAGCATAGCATATCAATGCTTTATGATTCAGGATTCGATGCAATGTATCCATCTTTTATACTATTTAACACTTGACAAGCCTTTGGCTTGCAAGGGCTACATAAAGCTGTGCGAGCAGCCTTTGGTATCTTTTTTTTTTTTTTTTGACAGTGATCGGATTTCCTGTGTCATCTCCTCCACTGGCACTGCCGCCCTAGGGCCACGAAACTTGGGAATTAGGTAGAACTTGATATGAACGTGTGCATGTCACCTTTTATTTTCGTCTCCGATTTCGTTTTCTTTGTTAAAACGCCATGTGAAAAGAGTGTATTTTTTGCAAGTAAATGCAGAGCATTTAACGCACATTACAGAACACACAGTTGCTCAGCTTTGTGCGAGCTCTCACTGCGTAAATAGATAACACGGCGTATGCCTGATCAGTCAATAAAACCTTAAGTCAACAAAAACCAACCTTACGTCAACAAAAACTAAACACTTCTCGGCTTATAAGACGTATTCAAGCTGTGCCGTATGCAATATATTATTCAAGAAATAACCCATTGAAGGAAGTATTTTTGCGTTTGAATTTTTGTCAAGTGTTTAACATTTCCCAAGCGAAATGAGGTTCTAGTTGTTTCCTCTGTGTTGGTCTGTTTCTTTTGTGGCTAGTTTAAGTCCACTTCGTGCTTCTTGACTAAAATCATAGTCGCTTATTTGTGGCACATCTCGTTTGGCTGCAAATTCCTCGTTACTCGATCTACTCTTGCGTCATTTCATTAACGCCTGAGTGATTTCTTTGGCCTGCAAAGTCCGTCAACCTGCGTAGCCCGTTTCAGTTTGAACTGTTTGTTTTTTGTTTTTTTTTTTCAGTTTCGGCAACCCCGTTTTGCACTTTAAATAAGGTGTGTTGAATTCTTCACATTTTCATGTTCTGCCACATTTTTTCGTGTTTTTTTTTTTTTTTTTTTTTTTTTTGCTAACCTGCATTGTAATCCCCCTCCTCACCCTCGACCACATGCATTTTTGCCTCTCCACTACAGTATATCGTTGCCACTTAGTTTTAGTCTGGTCTCCTGGTCCATCACATGCCATGCTGTATTTTGTTGACCAATGGTAGCTTTGCTCGTCGTGTCGACTGTGCGCTCTTGTTGTGCACATGAGTGCACAAGGGGCCCCTTACCAATATGTATTCCTGCTAGCAAACCCTTTATGATATGGGAATCCAGTTAACATGTCGGGCGTGCTGCAGTGTCTTTTGCATCGGTCTTGTTAATATTTTGATAAGCAGCGGAGTGGTGCCCCACAGTATCAGAGAAATTGCCATGCTTAGTTTCAAAGACAGCTTCATGTCACACCAAACCCAGTCTTACTCAAACACATTTCAGTGAATCTGAATCAGTGCCAATGCTCAGGACAGCGCACAGAACATTTTAGCTCAAATTTCGTGAAGTCGCACTTGGCCTTTACAGCAACATATATTAAAATCCAGTTGGATTTTTTGTTGAAATTATTACCAGAGGGCGACAACATAGTTTTGAAGGGTGTCCGATCATGAAATAATTCGATATAGCACACAGCCTTATGCACCAGAACACTAACGCCAACAAAACTATAATAGCAAATAGGGAGTATTTTTATCAATTTATTGTGACCTCCCAAAACATGAAGTTAGTAAACAACAGTGGCCGTATTCATAAATGTTGACTGTCAGTTGTTTTGTTAGCAGCTAGAACGTCGCATAGTTGATTGATGAATTTGATCGTTTTACAAAATAAGGTCTCTGAAAATGGCTTGTGTGATATAACCAGATCAACTGATTTTCGCTTCTAGGGGTAGTTAACTGTGCAGTTAATTTTGAGAATATCGCGGTAAGGGAATATTCCGCCAACGTCAGGTTTCATAAAGCTATTTTTCAGTTGGAATAACCGCCAAACACTTTCCACATACAGCAATGAACGCAGACAAGAATCCTCTTTCCTCTATTTTTAATTTAACCCAAGATTATTATTCTTAGACGCACAGAAGAATGATTACTACACCTATCTACGGCAGCCATTTACAGGGTTCGTACACAAGTTGAGACAGCCAATTTCCGAGGCTTTTACAGGGTTAGCATTTTGAGATCCCCTTTTGCCACCACTCGAAACAAACCTTTCTTGAAACTCTTCTTCCAGGTGCGAACAAATTAGTATTAAGTTTATAGTGCAATACCTCCTTTAGGACAATTTTTGTAAGTGGTTTCATCATTCTTTCTACGCCAAACTCTAGACCATTGTCCAGATTTGCCCTGATTTCATGCACAATTCTGATAAACAGCGTCAAGAAACTGTTTTTGTTTTTACCAACAAACAAGCTCATTGGAAAACCGTGCACTACTTGAAAATCCCTCCCCACAAAGTATATTCCATATAGCAACAACACGTGGCGCTAAGACGCAGTTCATATTATTATTATTACACTTTGGTTGTCATCAATTTGGATCCAATGTAGCAGACTTCATCTCTTGTCCCTCGTACGGATACGGTACCAGGAGAGCACAGGGGTTTACATTAACGACTGCCCCACTTGCACGACTGGGCAGATAACTTTTTTGTTTTTGGCGGGAGAAGGGATGGAATGGTTTTGCAGGGGGGTCAAAAGAAGCTAGAGGATAACGCACTGACATGCAATGTCTATTTGCAGTACAGAGCCTTGGTGTCGTTTTCGTGAAGAATATCAATCAAAAGCAAGGCAAACGTTCTCGCAGAAGATGGCGACATTACAAAAAGCTGATAAGGCTTGGTGGTCACTAAACTTGATTTTTACATACTTCACGCACATATTTGCTGTTTTTCTTTTAGTTAATTACACAAAATACATAAAAAATGCCCCCGTTTATATGGGCAATAACAATGACACGACTCCGGGTGTTGTAAGACGCGTGTACGATATCACACCTCTAATTAACGGCGATACACAAACATTGTTTTGAGGCGGTGTATTCCGAAGGCAAAGCATACAAAAGGTTAAAGTTGGACCTGTTTTTTTTTTTTTGCAATCCTTAATAGAGGGGTTACTCTTATTGCATTTTGGACCGTCTCGTAAAAATGTCCTTAAATCTGAATTACCAGGTGTCCTTCATAAGGGGTGCAGAATAGACAGAAGTCTTTGGGATTTTAAAACAGGCTGGCAAAAAGTGTCCTTATTTGCGGGATGTCCTTATCCGGAGTTTTACTGTATGTGATCCTAAGGATATCGAGTCGTAAAACGAATAAAGAACGACGGGGAGACCGAATGGTTACAGTAGATCCAAATTGGTGGAATTAAAAGAGTTTCTTTCGTGGCTTAAAAACAATTTTATTTGCGAAATATACTCTGATCAATTCTAGCTCTCCTCCATTGAAGGTTTCAGCCTATCTACGTCAAATTTTCAATTCTATCATAATAATCAATATCGAGTCTGCAACTTGTCAACTGTTCAGTTTGAATATTCCTAGCTCCAAGAAGCGGCTGCTACAGCGTTTCCACGTCTAATGAAGAAATAATACCAATATGCAGGGTTTCCCTGTCTGATAAAGAAATATACCAAGTGCAAATAATGAAGAGTCGGCTTGGAGCTAGAATGTTCCTTACCAAGTAGATCAAACTTATAACCGAAACTGTGTGGCTCTAAAACATATTTTAATCTATTGATATAGCTTTTCTCGCTAATTCAAACAAACTGCAAAAGAAAGATCCTGACTCTTCAGCGTTCGCGTTGGCGGGGTTTTTGTCCACTTTTTTTTGCATTTTTTACGAAATGATTCACTTTTTCGGAACCCACCGAGTCTTTCTGGACCGAATTGAGTCATACTTTCCTGAGAACCCAGCGCGAACCCTGCTCTTTCAATGTTTAACCAATATGGATTTACTGCTGGATTTGCACCAGATGACTCTTGCGGTCTTCCTATGATAGCAACAGTCATAGTTCCCAAAACATAAGTAGACCCGGAAGGACCAAAAGTATGGGGGTTTGAAGATTCGGGTTTCGGTTATATTTACTGGACTTTTTTGTGGTTATTTGAAAGAAAATACTAAATTAAGCATTTCGGCAGACTGTAAATCTCTTCCTGTTCATCATATTGTCCACGTGTTAAAAAAATATTCAATGTTTCGAATTCTAAGTACTGATCACTTAAAGTCCTTGTCTGTTGCAGTACACAGAGCGAATCCTTACATGAGTCTGTATTTTTCAACCCACGCATTGAGAAATAGCAGCATAGCTGAATGTATTTTGCCATCAAGGTGTTGACCACCGATCACATATGTAACTTTTGATGCACCACAGAGACCTAACCACCCTGATTCCTGTTAGATGGACATAAGTAACACGAACAGAAGCCCACGTAACATAAATTTCCCTTATCGCCAAGAACACGCACTTGCATATTTCTGTGTATGTTGCTCAAAATAAATCCAAGACGAAGAAACTTAAACCAGTTTAACCTGTGCTTTAAATTACATTGCTAAATTTTTTTAAAAAAGACTGTGACGGTTGGCAAGAAGAGACCGGAGGCTTTTGAGGACGCTTTTATTAAGGTCGTCAGATAAACAAACAGCAAACATGCCATACGTTTTCGTGTAAGCTAAAAAAGAAATGCTGAGAGCAACCGCAGATAATTTAATTTATAATGTGTACATAAACATTTTTACCCTGTTCAATCCCTCAGTTACAACAAAACCATTAATACCTTCATGATAATCAACTTATCAATACCTTTACAGCAACGCAATTTCTCCGTTAAGAACAAATATTTACCAATTTTTGGCTCGCCTCCATTCCCGATATCCGCGATACTGTTTTGTACAAATCTACTACAAATTAAACTGAAATTTTGCTTATTCAAGTTGAAATGTGTCTTGGGACGTCAAACCCACATATATAACAGGTCTGCACTAAATGCTTGTGATTAAAAGCTTTCATGATTGGTTTATAATAAACATACAGAGACTGATGCACATATACACATACGAAATTTAAAGCTTGGTAGGGTAACCCCCCTTCATTTCTGAAATTTGAATGTTTAAATAAATGATAAAACACGAAAAATAACAAGTGGGAAAAATATGCGCATGGGCTGTGAATGATAAATTAAATAACGCCGCTTCCTTCGTGGAAACTGTACAACGAACACCCCACCCATCCCCTATTTTAAAGCCATTATTGAAAAATAGTAATGTATGTTTTAAACAACAAGCATGTCAAAGGACATGACCCAGCCGAGTTACCAAACAAGGAAAGAGAGAAAAACTCTGAAACGAATGGTGTTAAGAAAAAACGAAGTATGTAAAATGCATTCAATTCGAATTTGGAAGCTACCCGAAAAGGAATGTTGGAGAGGTTGGGTTTTGAAATTCCGCCATTTATAAAATATCACCATTTCGGCATTTTTTTGCGAAAAAAGCGAAGTCCAGGTGTAGAAGCACCTAAGAAACTTTCGATCAAAATTTTACAACCATTTGAAAAAGACTGAGAGAAATGAAGGGTTTGACAATTCAGTTATTTACTTCTATTTATTTAAGTTTTTGCCAAACTTCAAAGTTCCGCCATTTCGGCAATTTTTGGAGAACCGCGAAAAGAAATACTTGCCTGATAGGCGAACCCCCGGGAAACACCCCTGCGTAACATCTAAACGATTGGTGGAAAACTGTAGGAGAAGTAGCATTTTAAAAATGGGTCAAAACGGGCACAAAAAGTGCCGCCATTTTGTCAGTTTTTTTTTCGTCAATCGTCAAAAAAAAGGAATAGGCAGGTAGGGGGCCACCCAGGGAACGTTCCTGCATAATATCAAAACGATTGGAGCAAAACTGTAGGAGAAGTAGCATTTTAAAGAAAAAAGTTTAACATACGCACATACATTCAAGCCCCCTAAAGTGATACGACTAACCCAGTCCGACAAAGTCGGCTGGGTTAATAAATGACGATGTTCACAAAAGGTTATAATAGTAAACTAGTGTGGAAATACCCACAAGGTACATATGCTTAAAGGCAGAACATGTGTGGAATGTTCTCTACGACAAGGGTTTTACTGGTTGATACTCAAGAATTCGAAACATGCTATATCCTGACTTGGCGGTGAACAAGTTGAAAGAATACAGCCAATTGGATATAACTTAAGAAACTACTTAAATTAACCAACATATCTATTTGTAAGTATACAAAAAAAGTATTTAGAAGGCTTTTCGTAAAACAAGTGAACGATATGATAAATCTGTGCTGATGCTGCAAACTGTACGTAAATCTTCACACTTTAGGCCCTTGCATTGTTGAAACCCTAACCTATGGTTATGTGTTTCTTGAAGCTACGAGGCAAAGACCATTCAAATTGAACAGCACATCGTAATTGGATAAATTGCAAAGTGGTCTGTTAGCTGCAGAAGATTATCATAACATACAATAAGAGTTGCAGGACGCCTAGTTTGTAGATAAGGCTGGAATAAGCCGTGAAAATGCTGCTTTCACATTAAAAGAACATATTTTCAGTTTTGCCAATTACGAGGTGCTGTTCAATTTTATGTTACACTCCTTGTACTGGTGATGATAGAACTAACCATTGGTGTCAATCTCACCGCCCGACTCTGGCAATGCCGTTATTTTAGAAAGGGTTCATCACATCAATTGCCCTTATTATTAATTTTGACGCACAATTTTTACAGTCAAATAATAATTTTTATACTGAGAAAAATAGACGTTTTCTCAAGATCATGATACAGAACCCCCCCCCCCCCCTCCATTTTCACCCACCACAACATTACATATGCCATTGTAAAAACACGCTATACCCAACTTGGGGAGTTTCATCGAGTCCCAAAATAATGCGCCAGGACATTTCTCAGTGAGCTTTTTAAGAAAAACCATGCCAGTTCGACCCTCGGTGGCCTGGTAGAATGAATACCGAAAGATCCATGGCCTCGAGAACTGAGATCAATGGCCATTTCTATTACAAGAGATAGAAAATGTCCACTGGGACTACTAGGGAGAGGAGACAGAATTGACTAGAGTAGATTGTAATTGATTACAACAAAGTGCTAAATTACAGCTACAAACCAGAACCTTAGCTAGCGAAATGTTAAACACTTGACAAAAATTAAAACGCAAAAATACTTCCTTCAATGGGTTATTTCTTGAATAATATATTGCAAACAACACAGCTTGAATACGTCTTATAAGCTGAGTAGTGTTTGGTTTCTATTAGTCCCAGTGGACCCTTTCTGTCTTCCTAGGTCAGAAAGGGTCACAGTTCCTGTAATAGGAATGACATTGATCTCAATTTTCCAGCCTGTAGATCTTTCGGCGCACGTTCCAGGACACCGAGTTTCGGAGTAGCATGCCTTTTCTTTAAAAGCACACTGAGCAGTATCCTGGCGCACTATTTTCGACCTCGGCCAAACTACCGAAGTGGAGTAAAGAGTAGTGTTGCAACTTTAGATTCATTGTTGTTGTGGGCGATAATGGGAGATTCTATATTCTGATCTGAAGAAAACATCTATTTTTCTCATTACAAAATTGTTATTTGACCATAAAAATTGTGCGCTATAATTTATAATTGGGTTATTTATGTGATGCACCCTTTCTAAAATAACGCCATTAGCCCCAGTCGTGCGCCGAGATTGGCAAAATTGAGATCAATGACAAGTTATATTATAGGAACTATGACTCTTGCTAGGAAGCAAGAGTCATCTAGGACTAGGTTTCTATCGACTTAAATGGGTTAAATGCTACGCATTTACTTACAAAAATACACTCTTTTTACATGGCGTTTTAACAAAGAAAACGAAATTAAAGACGAAAATAAAAAGTGACATGCACATGTTCAGATCAAGCTCTTCATAAGTCCCAAGTTTCATGGTCGGAGGGCCCATAGTGTCAGAGAAGAAGAAGACACAAAAAATCGGAAAAAATGTCAAGAAGACAAAAAAAAGGCTTGTCAAGTGTTAATTAAGCGCCCCTACACTAAATAAGCCAGCTGCAAGTTTTGCAACCCGTCGACTTAAATATCTATTATTTTGTGATATTTGAAGAAAAAAAATAAATTTGAACTACGGAGGATGTTCTTTTTCATTTCACCAATTTGGATTTACGGTAACAATTCGTTCTCCTCCCCCTCGTATGTACTGTCAAATCGCATCTCGTTTCTTTCACAAGTAGAAACTGAGGCTGACAACAAAATTTTACCTGTAATTGTAAGAGTGGGTTCTGCTTGACACCTTAAAGTGATCTTCCTATTTTTTTTTTTTTTTGAGTATCGCGCAAAGCTTTCTTTGTTCGTTATGCGTGTCCGTTTTGTTTGTTCTTTGTCCGCCACATCGCACTCATTAAGGTTACCACTGAATCCCACCAAAGCTGGAAATAAATTTTCCCATACCCAACTATCTAGTCGATCAGACAGTCCTACTGATCAACACAGTAAAAGTTATAATGTTTTCAGGCAGTTCTACTCATCACCACAGTAAACATTTTCATGTTTTTATTATTTATTCCATAGTAATGTTACAGTTTACATTTAATTACGATGTTATAGAGTTTAGTTTACACGCAAGTAACTTTTGGAGATAAAATCTGGCGTTAATTTGATTTTATTTGTGAACCCTCAGGCAGAAATGCCTCCCTAGAGCCTATTACAGCGTTTTCTTCAAGAAAGATACCTGAAAGCTGCACAAATCAATGGTTTTTCAATAAAAAATATACAAACTGTTTCCACTTTACAGGTATCTATAACAGGCAAGTTGTCTACGATATAGATTTCATTATATGCTGAAAACTTAAAGAGGCAAAACAGAAAGGGAGAAAGGATCAGTATGTCATATTTCACATATCAACAGACTTAAATATGTTAATTTTGAGTTCGATTGGCATAGGCAACGACAGCTTAAGACACAGCTTCCAAATAAAGGAGGGTCGAGCGTTAATTTTACATTAGTTTAACGGTGTAAAAAAGAAAAAAAGTTATAATCAAGGGCAGGGCTCAAACGTAACTATTTTTGACTCGGAGCCATCGGGCTCCCGGGTCTGAAAATCTCGGAGCCCGACCCAAAATCTGGGAGCCGGCAGTATACATGTTTGATTAAATGAAAAAAAAACAAGACTGTCAAGTGACAGTGGCCAAGTTGAGGATTCAGTCTTGTGTCTCTTGGACAATGGCAAGGCAGTCTGATCTGGTTGAATTTTTTTTTATAACTGTCTTGTCATTTTCTAAGAGACGCAAGACTGAATCTTTAACTGGGCCACTGTCACTTGACAGTCTTGTTTTTACCAAGCTCATAAGCGTATAATTTTTGGGGGGACAGGATCGGCATAGCATGACGAAGCATTTGCTCGATAAAAAGGGTAATTGAAGTTGTTTCCACTTGCTTGCTAAGCTGTGCTATATATGGAAATGGTTATGTAACCTGGTGTAGCAATAGTTCAGGTACCTTGAAGTATTTTTCACTTTTTAAGTGGGTCACCTGCAAGCAGCTCACCATTTTGGCACCAAAAAGGGTTTGGAATGAGGTCACGTATTCACATAATTGAAATGCAATACCAGGTATATTTATAGAAAGAACTGTTTGATCTATCAGTCAGTTTGGCTGGAACGTATTACGATCACATTTTAGTCTTCGGTCTGTCCGTCCGTCAATTTTTTTGGTTGAGTTTGGTTGATAGCAGTGTGACCTTGAACTCTGAAGTTTTGTCAGGAATAGTACTAGCCGTTATTTACAGAAGCATTACAACATTTGATACAGTAACTATGACACAAACATGTGCAACGATAAGAGTTTGACAGGTTTTGATCTTTGACATTGGCAGTGCTTCCTTGACCTTCGAAATTCTATGGTGGTCAGTATTCAGTATCGATTAATTATAAAATCTTATCGCCCATCCGAAAAATATAATATTTTACGGTTAGAGAATTGATTTCTGCATTTCTGCACGAATTCCAAATTTCTTGCATTATCGCCCACTTACAAAATGATCGGAGACACCCATAACTAATATTCAAAGCGGTAACATTACCAAAAGAAATGTTTTGCACTATGTTTCCTATTATCGCCCAATTGAAAAATATCATCGTTGTCATATTTTAGCGCCATAGAATTGATTCCTACACTTTCAAAGGCAAAATTGCAGCTTTCTCTCATAATCGTCCACTTAAAAATGATCGGTGACACCCATAACTAACATTTAAAACGGTTAAATTAACAAAAAATTGATTTGCAATATGTTCCCCATTATCGTCCACTGTTCCCTATTATCATCCACCCCCCAAAAATATCAAAATTGTTTTGCAATATGTTCCCCATTATCGCCCATTGTTCTCTATTATCGCCCACCCAAAAGATATCATATTTACATATTTTCGGGTCATAGAATCGTTCCTGTACTTTGAAAGCCCAAATTACAACTTTCTTGCATTATCGCCCACTTACAAAATGATCGGAGACACCCATAAATAATATTTAAAACTGTTGCATTAACAAAAGAAATGCTTTGCACTATATTCCCTAATATCGCCCAATGTTCCCCATTACAGCTCACCATAAGTTCATTGTTAAATAAAATCCGATTTCAGTATTGTAAAAAAATACAGGAGCCAGCCGGGCACCGAGATTCAAAAATCTCGGAGCCCGCGCTCCCGCTTATTTCGAGCCTTGATCAAGGGACATCAGATACTGATATCAATTGAGGAACTTGCCGGCTTAGGATAACTAGATCAACTCTTTAACCAACAAAACCAAGTTTCGCAGTTGTATCCACATATAAGGAAACGATTTCAGCATATTAAGACCATCTTATTTGTCACATTCCATCATGGTTTATAAATGAGGGTCACCAACAGGTAACATTAGTTTGATAGGGAAGTGAATTTCAAAATAAGAAATACAAACGTGGAGTCAAATCTACCTCGTAAATTAACACTTTTAAAAAATTGTGCTAAATGTCAAATGATAACGTACATAGGCTATGCTATAATGATAATTCATAGTACCCAGTATTTTTGTATAAATGCCAATATATATTTGCAACTAGATATATAAATATGCATTCGATTAGAGTACTGTATATTTATTACAATAAAAGTATTAACTGAGATTTTAGCGGGAATTCATCTAAAAAAAAAGAAACAACATAAAATTGATCAATGTAGGAAACTTAGCTGAAAAAGATGACAACAGTCAAAAGGATTTTGACTGAAAGCATCGCTCCTTTTCTAACTCTTATCACATTTACTGAAAAACTCTAGCCGTGCAGTGCGATTACCAATATATCATTTTATTTTCGAAAATATCGGTTTGTAGATTTTGAAGCCATCACGATGGGTTTTCCGAAGTGTTACTATTGGTTTTTGTGATGCAAAATAGAAATTATCAGAGATATTACCGCAAAGAAAATTTTGAACGGGTTCTCCCTGTTACTGTGTTTACAACGCGTTATCAACCAACCGACCAATCAGTGTCGGTGCAATGCTAGTCACTTGATCGGACCATACCTAACTTGTCGCGATCTGATAAGCAGGAGTTTTTCTCCTTCTATATTTTTAAAACTATAACGGATCAAGCTCAAGGAGAAGTGAGTAATTTTTTGATATTATTTATCTTGAATATTACAGTTAGGAATACTGTAAGTTTCATTTTATTGATTTACGGATTGCAATTTGCCGCCTTTGTTGATTCCTACACGTGGTAGTTCTGGATTTTGTCAAACCGGCTTTCGTTTGGTAAATGCTTTTCGGCTGTCAAGAGTATAAGTGTGGGTTACAGGTAATTAACAGTGAGGTGATTTTCGAGCGACTTTCTCAAAAACCTATGTCGAGGATTTCTCTCACAATCAGCAAACAGTTTGCATCGAGTCGCCTCTGTTACAACTTTCTACTGTCTTCCGTCCTTTCTACCAACAACAGAGCAATGTAGGGTCGCTGGACACACAGTTGAATCTATGGTGGCCATCTTGCGCCCTCTAATGGTCGACATTTCCTTGTAAAGTTGCAACCGCTATTTCTATCTGTGTCAGTCATGCAAGCTTTGGAGTGTTGCACATTGCACATTGTTTCAGGTATGAGTCGTCCATGTGGTTGTCACAGCGGCGGCACAGCTTTAGGAGGTACGTCACCTCGACACTGTGCTGGTCGTTGCATCACTAACAGAGTGTAAGCATCGGTCATGTCACGGTACGAGGCCTCCCTAAAGCTTAACCGCGGGTGTAGAGCTTCAGTAAGGGTTTTGTGTATCCTTTGCTTTCTTTCATCGCATCACATGGTCGAGGGTGTGTTGATGTGACAACAGCGACTTGTCACACTTAAGTGTTGAATGCCTATACGTAGCTGTCACAACTGGGTCCAGTGTCAGGTAGCTGCCCTAACTCGAACATGTTTCCAACACGTTGTCGGTGGCTGCGGCAGTGACTCGCTCATGTCTCGGCTCGTGTTTGCCATGTAACTGTGACGGTGTGTCAGTATTCGCTGCTGTGGCGGGTCGTGACGTGTCGAACATGTGATAGGTTGCTTCTTATCAGGAGTCGTGTTTGCAATGGGTTTTCACTGTCGCCAGCCGTTAATTAACTGACCATCATGTGACGGGTCGATTATGCGACGGATCGTGGCAATCAGTTGTGGTGTCTGTGACGAGTCGTAATTGTGGCCACTTGTCGCTGTGATGAGTCGTTGCTGAGACGGATCGACACCGTGAGGGGTCGTGTCTGCGACAACTCCATCAATTGTCACTCGCTGCAGCCACAGGTATCGTCAGAGTGTCGAGTGTTTTCAATTTAACAGGAAGTATTTATCTATTGTTGTGTTTTATTTAAAAACTTACACAGCAACAATAGTTATTATTGCATACTTACGTATCTTTCCTTCTGTTGTAGACCCACAGTCGATCAAGCGGGCAGATGATCCCGACACAAGGTTCACAGCATGCCTACGCCGCTTGGGCATACAGCCTTGCACCCTTGATAATCGCTGCGACCAGTGCGTACACCAGGAGGACTCACTTTTCTCGTTTTTGTTGCAACAAAGAGAGTCGACTCGTATGCGTACCACGAGCCGCAAACGTTCGAAGAGTTAGAAGTCATCAGAATCACAGCAAACTTTGATATCTGCGGCTATGATCGCTGTGGACTAGCCGAATACAGATGTATCAATTAAGGGCAAGAAGCCTAGACTCAAAGCTATAAAAGTGCCCTTTCCTCCTGTCAATCCGTCGTCGCCAGGAGTTTACTTAGCCAATCTTTATTAAGTAAACATTACATTTGCTGTGGGTACGCATGGTGTAAGGTTGAAACGCGATCCATGCACTGTGAAGACAAACACGGCTGTACAAGATGTCGTTACATCGGAAGTGTCTATTTCGGTATAAACGAAATCCTATTTTGTTAAAGACTTTATCAGAGACACATTTTAAGAGTTATCCCGCTGAAGAGATCTGTACTTAGTCTAAATCTGCATCCGGATACCTCAAGGTACGAGTCAGACGAGGAAATCAAGGTGCTAAGGAGCCTCACATCAATGCCAGGGTCTCTTCGGCTACATTACGCCTCAACAAAGATCCTACAGCCACTGTCACTACTGAACAAAGATCAAGTCCACGAAGTCACCTGTTCTTCCGTTGATGGCTCCTATACAGCCATTTGCGGGAGACAGGTAACCATAGGAAGAGGAATCCCTATACGGTTCATAATCGTCGTCATCCGCGGCGCACTCGTTAGCGTGAGATTACGAACAAGAGGAAATGAGCGAGCCTGAAGTTACCCCGCAAGGCAAGAATACCCGCTCTATCTTTTCCATTAGTCATGTACCGCAACGAACGAAACAGCCGCCCGGCGTCGAAAACGTGCAAAATGGGTGGAAAGACGCATTTTCCACTGTGACCTTAACATATACTGGCTTCCCCTCCGGGATATTAAATTCATAGCAGATAATTTCACGCCGAAGCCGCAAGTGAGCATACCCTCTCTGTGTTTCACAGCTCAATCGCTACCATCACCGAGGGAGGATTTTGCGGTTTTGTACACAGCACGGTGAGAAGCGAACGTGATGCAGGGAAGAATTGAAGAACTTGGTTCACTCAAAGCTGCAAGGCTGCGTCAGTGCTCCCATCTAAACCGCTGCATGCTAAAACATCTATCTATTAATCAAACGATGGTGTGATACAGATACACCTATCCTCGCAACATGGGGCTACCCAATATCAACTAAGATTTAAGCGTTCATTTGCCAGAGAGGAATTGTAGATACACGGAAGAGGTCATCCGCAAGATCCTCCGCAAGATCCTCCTATAATTCCAGAACCCGAAACATGATAAGGAACGAGTACTCAGACACAAACGTGTAGATCAGTGGAGCGCATCTCAGGATGTCTAGAGTATAGTTTGTCCTCACACAACTAATACACGAGGCAAGAGGAAGCAAAGGCGATCTATCGGTGATATGACCCGATCTAACTAATGTATATGGCTCGGTAGAACATTTAGTTGTCATGGAAACGCAAATATCACGCTCCAGAGAAAATCAAAAACCTAGTAAAACAGTACTACGACCGCTTCTTTATTAGGTTCACCCGCACAAAAACTGCAGAAAGGCATCATAACAGGGGATACTATATCCGTCATCCTGTTCTCAAGCACAGTGAATATGATGGTCAAGACGGTTGAAAAGAAGGGCATATGCCCCGTAATGCAGTAAGAAATGAGATAACCAAATGCTAAAGCATTTATGGAAGATCTGGTGGTGGCAACGATACATCCAGTTCAATCAAGATATTAACAGGACTGGAAGAGATAATTACTTTGGCAAGGATAAAATTCAATGCAAAAATCCAGAGAATGGGACAACAGGTTCAGATTCAAAATCGCAGGTGAAGTCATCCTATCAGCGAAGTCCCACTAAAATGCCTCGAAAGATACTTTGACCATAGCCTAAAAGACATCAAAGGCATGGTGGAGCAAATAAATCTTTGGCTTGCTAAGACATACCAAAGCAACTTTCTAGGAAAGATTAAAGTCTGGCGTTTCCAATACGGAGTGCTGCCGCCTGTCAAATGGCCGCTGCTGATTTTTGATGTACCTCTGTCTACCATGAAAAAATGGAGGCGAAAGTTAGCTCAAAACTTCGCAAATGGCTCAGCATCCCACCATCATTTACGAACGTTGAACTGTATCAGTAAAATTAACTCCCATTCATGGCACTCACAGAAAAAATTTAAAGTAGCAAAAGCGGGAAAAGCGAGTTCTAATGACAAATACGTAGTCGGGCTGGAGTAAAGTTTCCTACGGGGAAGAATTGGGACATTATCGAAGCGATTCCGTCAGTAATGCGATTTGGTGTGTGTCGGGCGCCAGAATCTCGGATTCAGCAGCGACAAGCACCAGCGATTGGAAAATGCAGACGAAAAGCAAAAGAGAGTCCTAGTTACTCAAAAGCTACTCAAACTGGCAGAGGCAAGGATGATGAAGACGGTCGTGATAAAGGGTCAAGGTGCACAGGTGAACTGGAAAAACACCTCCAGCAGATGCATCAAATGAGATTCCATATGGAAGATGGAACTATTGCATTTCCAGTTCATACGACAGGTTACCATCTCCATCTAAACTTGGGGTTTATAGATCGACAACATATGTGCTTTGTGTCTCAGCTATTGCAATTTTGAACATTTCTTATCGACCTGCGGTGTGGCGCCGTTTTACACGGAGAAAAAATAGGGTCCTGAAGCAAATGTTAAACGCACACAAAACAACAAAACTAGTTCGGAAGCAAAAGAACACATTCAATTTGTGAAAGAAAACCAAAAAGGTTGTTGTGACTAAACATACAACTGAAAGTATAGGTATCCTCCAGCGAGCATAGACTGGCAGCTAAGTGTTGACATTGGAGAGTGACTTCAGAATTAATACAAACCCGACTCAGACCAGACATATCCCTGTACACAAAGACAGCAAAAATAGTCGGGATGATAGAGCTAATAGTCTCGTGGGAAAGCAGAATTAACGAAATTCATGAAAGAAAACAGACAAAACACAATGAACTCATTGAAAAGATTGGTGTTTTCCTGTAGAAAGTGGAGCAAGGGGAATTGTGGGAACCTCAACCTCTAGAGCTCGAAAAGAACTTGGATTTACCAGAACAGAGGTGGCTAAGACTGTTAAGCTGATAAGCGAAGCAGCAGAGAGTATCAAACTGGTTGTGGATCTTAGCAGACAAAAGCAGATGCAATTTGCTGTTCGCTGTAAGTGTATTTACATTCACAAATCCATTGTTTCATCGTGTGTTTGACTCACAAACTCCGAAGTAGATGGAAAGTCAGAGCTTTTTCCTCCGATTTACCAAACGGAGAACTCAAGGCAGCCAGGGTAAAGTCACAGGACAGTCTTATGCGCAGCGCTTTAAACCAACATGGCAGCAGATCCAGGCAAATACAATCCAGCGTGCATTTTATGCGAGCGACTAAGAAGAAAGAAGTTGAAGCTCATACGCCCAGGTAAAGAAACTCAAGGCGGACGCTAAAAGCTGGCTGCGCCTTTGAAGAAGAGATAGCAACGAACGAAAGTATCCGGTCAATATTGCCCAGCGATATCCATTATTCATATCAAGCGTAAATGTGCCCATAGGAGGAAGGCTGAGGAATTTTTGGCAAGCTTGGCGAGCGTTAGGGGAGCCCAAACATATGGTTGCGTTTTGGATACCACTTACTGTTTGAAAAGAACAGGTCGGGTCACCAAAGCCTTCTACCCTAGCGAAGCTCCCGATCTTCCCTTAGGAACGTCCTACGAGTACCAGCCAGACAAGCACCTAGCGTTCTACATTATGATTTAAAATCTAAAAAATATGCGCATTTTCACACAAGGGTTTTTAGTCGACTCTTTCTTTTACTGAAGAAGCAGTTGGCGCCTGGTCACAGACTTGTCCCAACTCAGTCAGTTCCTCTACCTCAAATCATCAAAAATGGGACCCCGCATCTAATCAAATCCACACTAAATTATTGCAGGTGGTCTGTCCGATGCATACCCTCACATTACGATGCGCAGTATTTTTCGGAGTTATGTATCTTTCAGGGTAGAGGGACGTAGCTATTATTTTCCTGATCTACCATTCGGTTTGCCGACTCACCTTTTGTGTTCACTCAAGTTATGAAGGTAGTCAAATGCCTCGAATTGCCCATTTTCAATAATTCAACGATTTTAGCTGTTGGTGAAGGAGGACAGGGATGTCCTTCTGTCTCAGCTGGCCACTTTACTCACACAGTGTAGTGCCCTTGGTGTGAGTTCTTGGTCAATTCAAAGAAGTGGGAGGTGGTTTCAGTTCAACGGATAGTGTTTGGGCGAACTCTTAGATTTGGTAAGGGTCAGAGCGTTTCCCACTCAAAATCGGATTCAAATATTTACTCTGATTGCTCAAAGCGTGTTCACTCTCAAGCCTCGGTTATGTCTGTTGGAGTTTATTAGTTGCCAGGGAGAAGACGGTTGAATTAGGCAGGTGTCATTTTCGCAAGTTTTTGCGTGTGGTTTTGCGGGAGTTGCGTCGTGGTAGGTCGTCACATCATCGACTACAACTCTCCTTACTAGCACCGAATGATATCGACTGGTGGTGACGTCAAGCCAGTCTCCTGAAAGGTGAGCCTTTCTCTCTTCCATCTCCATCAAGGCAAGTCCAGACTGATGCGTCTTGCAACTGTTTGGTTTCTTTTTCCAAGGGCACACTTGGGACGGGCAGTGGTCTGTCATTTCTGTCGGAAATGAAGGCAATATTGGTTGCTTGTCAACTCCTGTCTACGTTTCTCAAGAGTAACGTGGTTGGATTTCTTCTGGACACTCAGATAGTGGTCTCTTATTCGTACAAGCAGGGTGGTGTTGTCTCGACTCACGGTCTGCTTGTATGCTCGGCACAATGGCTTTATCATTTAAGGATAACACAGTCTCAACGTTTTTGCCGATCTGGCGTCCAGAATAGGCGGAACAGTTCAGTCGCCGTGGGGCGGACCCAATTCGATATCTTCGCCAGTCGCCTCAATCATCTTCCTATGTACATTTCTCCGCGTCCGGACTTGGCAGCATTATCAATCGATGCGTTAGTTTGCCTTTGGCCTCCGGTGTTGTTGTTTGCGTTTCCACCTTCCTCTCTGATGCTGAAAGTTCTCATAAAGATTGCGCACGAGAAACCAAGACATTTCTTGCTTGCAGCTTGGATCTTCCAAAACTGTCTTGCTTTTCTTTCTTATTGCGGTTAACATACGTCAATAGTCTTCCAATTCCCCTGAGTATGGTAGTCTGCAGCAACCTATTTGGGATTTTTACACCCAGGTCCGCAATTATTTAAGCTCAGTCTATGGTGCAAAACTTTTCCTCAATAAAATACAAGGGTTTCTCTCAGAGAGCAATTCAGAAGATGGACAGGGTTTACAAAGACTCTGCGAATAAGGTTTTTTGTCGTATTTTGTGATTTTTAAGGTAGGGTGTCGAAAGAGGCAGCAATATTTTTTACCTGTTTGAAGTCAGGAAGGTTTCAGTTAGATCGGTTATGGCATACCGCGCAGCTCTTACGTTTATCCTGAAGCGTCCCTTATTTCAACTTAAGCGCCCGTAGTACTCGAAGGACTTGAAGACAGTGGTACTCGAATTACACCCATCCACATCGTTATCAGTTAGAAACGTGGTGTCAGACACGTGTGGCACGGTTCAGTCAAATGACTGGCAGTGCACCGAATTGATTGGTCGGTTGGCTGGCAACGCATTGTAAACAAAATAACAGTGGTACCCGATCAACATTTTCTTTGTGGTAATACCCAGCAAAATTTTTATTATGGACCGCGATAGCCAATATTAACTCATTGAAAAGCGCATAGTGATGGCTTCTACGTCTGCAGATATTGTACTCATAAAAATGAGTATCAAGAAATTAAATATTTCATTTATATCGACCGGTTTTAGCCATACCAATATCCATAATGTTCATTTGCATATGGGCCGGCTTCTTTAATATTTCAAGCTTGCTAAGTAGACTTGGTATTTCACATTGCCTACAATGTCATTCCTAGTTTCTACTGCTGTATCACTGTTTACCGGTCGATATTAGGAAGAAATTAATGAGTTTTATTACTTGACAAAAAGTTTTGTCGTAGAATTTAAGCAACAGTGTCGGTCATAGAATCTTTCGCTGGGTGCCTTTTATCTCCAGGTACATCTTTTATTCTTGAGCGTAAATAATAATAATATAAATTTGACAGTAATTACTGCTGTCTGAAAAACATGATTGATTGATTGATTGATTTGTTTAACGACACCGGCAACCCGTTAGGGTCATATTGTGTCTGTTCTGTTGCTATATCAAGAGTCAGTTGAAACTAAAATCAATTAAAGTAGACATAACAAGTAGTGTATAATCTAAAACCAACTAAATTCAATTTAAAACTTACTGTACAAGTGTATTTCTTTCAGAAAAGAAATAATTTTACTTGGTGCTACCTTTGTAAAAAGGTCTTTCATGGAATTCACACTGTAGAAGCGTGAACGAATGTTCTGAAAATCTAGGCAATTAAGTAAAATATGTTTTACAGTCAGACGTTCTTGACAACCAATACATTCTGGAGGCGCATCGCCTCTCAAAAGATATCCGTGGGTGATGTATGTATGCCCGATTCGAGCTCTATGCATAACCGTTGTGTGGCGAATATTGCCAAAAGCTAGATGCTTTTGTCCAACTGTTGGTTGGATTTGAAAGAGTTTGTTATTTCTTTGTTCGTTCCACTTTTGTTGCCAAAGGTTTTTTACATAACTTGAAATATGTGGTTTAAAGTCGGAGTATGGTATGAGAAGGTCGGATATGTTGTAGTTTAGCGCCTCTTTTGCTGCCTGGTCCGCAGCTTCATTACCCGCTATGCCGACGTGGCTTGGCACCCAGCAAAACACTAAGGTTTTGCCTTGTTTGACTGCTCTTTCATATCGTTCTATTAGGTCTAGAATCATCGTGTTCGACACTTGAAGACTTTCTAGTGATTGTAGGACCGATAAGGAATCGACAGAAATGAGGAACTTTTTGTACCTACTAATCTTGACTATTTCCATGGCTAATTGGAGTGCCCGAACCTCCGCGGAAAAGATGGAGGAGCCGTTTGGTAATCTTGTTTTCAGGGTATTTGATTTTGTAACTATTGAGGCAGCAACTTTGTTATCGAGTTTAGATCCGTCCGTGTATATGAAATGATAGTGAAGGTAGGTTTCCTTTATCTCAGCAAATCTAGCTTTGAACTCTTCAGCATTTGTTGCATCTTTGGGATATTTTGTCAGAGTTTTGTCTATGGCGGGTCTTTGTATTTTCCATGTTGGGTATTTCGAAACTTTTGAGTTTGCAATTTGTTCGACTTTGATTCCAGCATTATTAAGGTGGTTACGGGTTCTAGTGCCAAAGGGAACGATAACCCTAGGGCGTGTGTTTAGGATTTCTGAATGGTCTTTTTCAAACACTGCCTTATGGGTGGGGTTTTCTTTATTTGCGTATAGTTTAATTGCATATTGCATTGAGAGTTTGATTCGTTGGATATCTAATGGTTGTTCATTTGATTCAACCTGGAGGCTTTCCGCAGGTGACGTTCTGAAAGCGTTAAGGCAGAGGCGAAGGCCTTGGTTTTGTATTGGGTTGAGCATCTTTAAGTACGAGGGCCTTGCTGATCCGTAGACGATGCTACCATAATCTATTCTTGATCTTATTAATGATCTATACAGTTTTAATTTAGTACTGGTGTCTGCTCCCCAGTCTTGGGCGGAGACGACTCGTAGCAGGTTGAGTGCCTTTTGACATTTCCTCTTCACATCTTTTATGTGGGGAATAAAATTTAGCTTCGAGTCCAGAATTAGACCAAGGAATTTGTTTTCCTTCACTACAGGTATCTGACTGTTTGATAAGTATAAAATAGGATCATCGTGTGGCTTTCGCTTGTTGCAAAAGTGCATGGAGACTGTTTTGCTTTGAGAAAATTTGAAGCCATTTTGATCAGCCCATTTTTGAAGAGAGTTTATATTTTGCTGGAGGCGACGCTCGATGAGATTCATATTCTTACCCCTTGCAGACATAGCAAAATCGTCTACAAACAGTGAGCTGTCTATTCCCTGTTTAGTTGCGCCTTTGATACTATTGATTTTGATTAGAAACAACAGAATTGATAGAATACTGCCTTGAGGATAGCCCTCTTCTTGCTCAAAATAGTCCGAGAAGATGGAACCGAGACGGACTTTAAATCGCCTATCATTTAAAAAACCTTCAATGAGTTCTGGGAGACGACCTCGTATGCCAAGGTTGTAGAGGTCTTGCATTACCCCGTGTTTCCAAGCCGTGTCGTAGGCTTTTTCTAAATCGAAGAAAACAGTGACGACATGTTCGTTATTGATAAAACCTTCTCTTATAAATGATTCGAGTCTAACCAGGTGATCTATGGTACTTCTTTCTTTTCTGAAGCCACTTTGGATGTCGGTAAGCAGATGATTCTTTTCTAAATACCAAATTAGTCTTGCAGCTATCATTCGCTCTAGTGTTTTGCACAAAGAGCTTGTCAAAGATATTGGGCGGTAATTTTGGGGATTAGTAGAATCCTTATTGGGTTTTGGAATTGGTATGATGGTGGCTTCTTTCCATATTTCAGGAATGTTTCCTGTAGTCCAAACTTGGTTGAGTAATTCTAGGAGGACTTCAAGGGTTTCCTCAGGTAGGTGTTTTAGAACCTGGTAGTGCAGGTCATCTGGTCCGGCAGCTGAGTCATGTGAGTTTTGGATGGCGTCTTTCAACTCCGACAGGGTAAATGTGCAATTGTATTGTTCCGAGTTATTTGAGGTGAAGTCCATTGGTGTTTGTTCTTTTGCTTCTTTTATTTGACGAAAAACTTGGGAGTAGTTGTCAGATGAGGAGTTGAACTGAAAGGTTCTACCAAAGGTATTTGCTATTTCATCAGGTTTTGTGACAGTTTGGTTGTTTGTAGTGAGATGGTTTATGGGTTGTGAGATGTTTTTACCAGATATTTTTCGAATTATCTCCCATGCTTTTTTGGTTGAATTGTTTTTGTTTAATTTGGAGATATATTCCTCCCAGGTTTGCTTTTTGTTTGCTTTGATGGTTCTGCGTGCTGCGGCACGCAGCCGTTTGTATTCAAGTTTGGTGGTGTTGTCCGGGCTGATATAAAATTGGCGAAGAGCTGCTTTCCGCATAGCTATTGCTTTTTTGCAGTCGTCGTTAAACCAGGGTTTTTGTGGCTTTTTAGGGTTTCCGGAGGTTTTAGGTATAGTTTTTTCCATGATTGCCTGGATTAGAGCCGTGAAAAGTAAAATCGGGTCGTCATCATGTGTAAAGTAGTTAGTTTTTATAGCCTTTAGGCATAGTTCCTGGAACATTGACCACTTTGCTTTGTGGAATTTCCACCTTGGTATTCCTTTCTGTTTCTGTTGATCTAGTGGTTTTAATAAAACAGGGAAGTGGTCGCTGCCATAAGTGTCGTCCAAGACTTCCCATTTAAAATCTAAAAACAAATTACTAGATGCCATTGTAAGGTCGATTGAGGTTTTTGAACCAGTGCCAGGGTGTAGGTATGTAGGAGATTTATCGTTGTAAAGTGAGAGATTGTGGAAATTTAGTAGGTTTTCAATTAGTTTACCTTTGTAGTCGGTGCTTGTATTACCCCATAGGTAGCTATGTGCATTGAAGTCGCCTAAAAATAGAATAGGTTTTGGTATTTGGTTAATCAAGTCGTTAAGTTCTTCTAGTTGGGGTTTGGAGGGTGGTGGTAGGTATATGTTGCAAATGGAAAAAGTTTTCTTCATCGTAACACGAACTGCTGTTGCTTGCAGGTTTGTAATTAATTTGAGTTCACTTTGAATGACGTTGTTTCGGATTAAGGTAGTGATTCCGCCAGAGGCACGGTTGTTATTGGTATTTTTGTTATAGGAAGTGTAACCGGTTAAATTTGGTGGGTAAATATCAGTACCGTATGTTTCTTGGAGGCAAAAGATGGACGGATTGTACTGCTGGCTCAAAGTTAATAGATCTATCTGGTTGGTCCAAAAACCTCTAATGTTCCAGTGAACTATTGTCATTAGGTACTGTTGACTCTAGGTCTGCTGATTGCCACTCGTGGTGGCTTGGGATGGACAGGGAGAGTCTGAAGGGAGATCTTACGATCCTCTGCTGAAAATATTTTTGGAGAGGGATGAAGCGAGGCGCCAGCTTCATCAACCTCCATTAGGGCAGCAAATCTGTTTTCAGATTCCCTGTTTCTTTGGTTCGGTTGCTGTCTCTGCGTAACGACTTGGGCTTTGTTTTTCAGTCTTGCCCGCAAATCTTTGTCAGCATCTCTTGGGCTCGGTGTTTTAGACCGGGCTCTAACTGAGTTTGGTTCTGGTATTTTCGAGGTACTTGGTTTTGGAGTTTTAGGTGGGGAGGAGTTTATTGTTGGTTGCTTTCGTGATGTTGATCTTGGTGTGGTTACTTGAACTGTTTTATTTTTTTCTTTTGTCTTTTGTTCATTTACCCATGAACCGCCTCGTTATCACATTTGTCTACAGTGCAGTGGCTGTTCTAAAACTTTCGAGTGAGGTTGGAAAAAGGCGGACCAATATTAACCTTTATTGGGATTTGCTCATATTGTTAATGGATTTACAATACTCACGTCATTGTCTACTTGGTGGCATTATATATATTGTAATAAACCTCAAGATGGCGCAGACCTGAAGTACCGCATTTTAAGAATCTTTAGACTACCCTTTTCATTGAGGTTTATCAAGTCTTCTGCATTTGACGTATTTCTATGTGTTGCCAGCCATCTTAGACTTGTAATAACGTTTAATTTGTCCTTTTTCAAAGCACCCGCGTCATGTTAAGTTTTTAAATCTAAAATTATTAGAACACGTTCTCTGGACAGGACACCTTCCTACATCCACCGAAAACATCGAGCCATAGCAGATCTTGACGCCTTTTTGAAACGGCAGGACATATTGATTTGGCTTATGTCTTATGTTTCAATTTCCATTTGGCAACTCTTGATAAAGCCAAATAGCAGATCTAGCCATTCGGTCGCCATAATCATAATGCTCACTTAACTTCTCTAGATGTAAAAGAAAATGAATTCCCCTCTGGATGCTATTATGCAATTCAGGTGAGACAATCGAATGCTCGATAAAATCAGAAATTTTGTAACCATTTTCTATGACTCTGTCTAGCCTATTTGCATGCAACATAACGCACATTGGTTACGCTGTCAGTTATACTGAGCCCACTAATTCTTAAGTGACCTTAGAAAAGAACTCATTTGGGATGAAATATCGCTTTAGTCGTTAATTGTTTGTGTTCTATCCGTGAGTTGGCTACGTGGAAACACTAATTGAAACTAAACAGACGCCAAGTTTTCGCCATGCCTTTATTTACAACCGGAAGTCTCTCACTGGCTACACATATACACAAAATTACCCGCGTACTGAAACAAGACTTACTGCGTAGATTACTGCTTAACTGTGCTTTAACTGCTATTTTTCTACCAGCATTCAGTTGAACACTTTGTCTGATTATCAAACAAAGAGATACAAAATTTATAAGTATACTAGACAGAATATATCAATTAAATTACCTGAAAATTGCGGAATTTTACTTTTTCAACCCTTTTTTCAATCTAGATTATAAATAAAATCGATCAATGAGTGTGACTTCAAGGATCACTTAACAGGCATGGAAATGAAGCTCGAAGTAATCATAAAGGACAACGAATACGCAAAATAACTACTTCAGAGATATCTAAACCATAACCTTAAACTTGCCACTTAGTTCAGATATATTATAAGCAATTAGATACAAAAGATAAATCCAAAATTCTCTTCTTTTTACATTTATCGTACACAATTACAGCAGCTGAAATGTCGATTAACTGTAAAAATTGTCAACATTACAGCAACGTTATCAGCACTTTAACTGAACTGCAACCAGGTATCAAATCAGCACCTGTACAACTTTAAAAAAACATAAAACGTTAATATTGGCTTAGAATAAATAAATAATAATTGACTATAGAAAAATATCTTAGTTGCACGACATTTAACTAAAAGTTAGTCCTCGAAACCGTACTTCTTTGGCGATCTTACAGAACGACCTGATCGCGATACACGAGTACCGACACTTGAAATTTCAGTTTTTGCTTTAGCCGGTGAAGCGGGATGTGAAACATTGACAGAAGGCTCTGGAATTCCAAAACTCACAGTTTTTCGGCTAGAAACAGCGGGTTTCTCTTTTGAAATCAAGGTTTCACCAGATGTAGATGGCGCTATGCTACACGGAATAGCTGTACGGTCTACTGTCGGGTTAGGTTCAGTGGGCTTGGGTAAAACAGTTGATGGCTGAGGGGTATTATCGCTCTTGATAGGTTTTTCTTCAACCGGGTGTTGTGAATAACGGATTTGGTCAAGGTGTCTTCTCCACATCGAATTGTCAACCAAAACTTCATACATTAACGTTCCGTTTTTTCCCGAGATAACTGCAAATGTCCATTTTCCGTGCTTTTGTCGATAGTCCCTCACAAGCACTTCATCACCCACACTAAAAGAACGGCGCTGAAATTCGTCTTTGGTGTTTACATTTCTGTAAACGATGTCGCGCAAACTGGGTTTTGACAAATCCAGCCTTGTTTTAATTTCACGTCCTAGGAATAACAAGGATGGGGTCTCGTTGGTAGTTGCGTTTTTTTGTTGATCGATACATCAGTAGAAATTTGGCTACTTTCTCGTGCATTGAACGAGGTTCGTGCTTCATTGATTTGAGACTAGATTTAAGACTCTGAACCATACGTTCTGCTAAACCGTTTCGCGAGGGTTTAAAAGGACTCGTAGTTTTGTGAATAATTCCATGTAGTTTTAAGAATTTCTGGGAGACTTCAGAATGGAAGGTTGTACCATTATCTGTACAGATAACATCACAAATTCCATAGGCACTAAACAGTTCTTGAAGTACTTTGACAGTTTCCGGGGCAGTGATTTTTTTCCATGATCCGTACCTCTGGCCATTTGGAGTGTGCATCGACTATTATGATAAATAAATGGCCTTGAAAAGGCCCTGCAAAATCAATGTGGATCCTTTTCCACGGCTGACTTGGCCATTCCCAGTGGTGCACTGTAGCTCGTGTTGGAGCTTTGCTTATCTCTAAGCAGCTCGGGCACATTTTAGCTTGTGTTTCGATATCTCTGTCGATATTGGGCCACCAAATGTACGATCTAGCCAATTTTTTCATTTTCACCATACCAGGATGGGCACTATGGAGTTCTTGCAGGAATGCTCTCTGGAACTTTTCCGGAATAACCACTCTGTTTCCAATGAGCAGACACTCTTTTGAAATAGATAATTCTGATTCATGTGAATGATAAGGGGAAAGATCTTCTTCAACTTTACCGGGCCAGCCATTTCTTGTGAACTCCAAAACTCTAGACAATACCTGGTCTTTTGACTTGCCTGGGCAATTTGTTTGAATGAAATCGGAAGGTTGTCGAGTAGGGCAGCGTAGAATGTTGCTCTCTCTCTTGACGAATTTTTCTGGCTTACCGGAAGGGGTAGTCTACTTAACCCGTCAGCGTTGGCGTGTTCACTTGTCTTTCGGTATTCAATTTCATAATTATAGCCAGTAAGGAAAATGGCGTATCTTTGCATCCGCGAAGCCGTAGTTGTTGAAATATCTTTCTTGGGATTGAAGACAGAAACCAAAACTTTGCAGTCGGTAACTAAAGTAAATTTTTGGGCAAACAGGTACATGTTGAATTTCTTGATGCTCCAAATGATGCTGAGGGCCTCTCGATCGATTTGAGAGTAATTTTGCTCAGCTTTTGACAATGTTCTGGATGCAAAACTAATGGGGCGTTCGCTTCCATCTGGGTAGATATGCGAAATAACCCCAGAAATACCTTTTGATGATGCGTCACAGTGCAGTCGAAGCGGCAGTTTCGGATCATAATGTGCTAAAACGAGATCAGATGTGATGAGATCCTTCGTTTTCTTAAAAGCCGTTTCACATGAGTCTGTTCAAGGCCATTTCCGATTTTTGTGGAGCAACTGATGCAATGGATGTAGTATCGTAGACAAGTTGGGTAGGAAGCGGTGGTAGTAGTTCACCAGGGCGACCCAGCTTCGTAATTCAGAAACATTTCTTGGAGCTCGCGCATCTGTAACTGCCTTGACTTTCGAATCGGTCTTGTGGATTCCGTCTTTGTCGACGATGTGAGCACAAAATTCAATGGAATCTTTGAAAAACTCATACTTGTTGGGGTTGACTTTAAGGCCGTATTCTATTAAACGTTAAAGACTTCCTCGAGGGTAGTAGGGTAGAAATAAGAGTTCTACCACACATTTGTGGCAGAACTCTTAAGAGTTCTACCACACAAGTGTGGTAGAACTCTTAAGAGTTCTGCCACAAATGTGTGGCAGAACTCTTATTTGTATGTGAAGAGTTGTGCGGCAGTGTATCGGGCGCAGATAGAGTATGACGAAAGAAAACGTCATTTGATGCAAGGATTGCGATAGCGATAGCGAGCGAAAGTGTGTTTCCGGTGAAAGGTCTTGAAACGTCTGGAGTGAAAGGGTGTGTGTGCGGAGACGGGGTGGGGTGAAAGGGTGTGTGTGGAGAGAGACAGAGAGAGACAGAGACAGAGACAGAGACAGAGAGAGAGTTATAAGAGTTTTATTTAAAAAAAAAAAAAAAGCATTTCCCACACATTCTCATGCATACACATAGCGGTGAAATTCCTGTTGATGTTGAGACTGAAAATCCCTCCATGTTTCATAGAGGAACGCCTGGTAGTCGACATATACCTCTTCCCATAAATCGGCATCCTTCTTTGAGAAATGATAGGCCGCCAGGCGTTCCTCAGTGAAAAATTCTTTCTTAAACTGCATATTATTTTTTCGACACGTCTGCTCTCTACAAAAGTTGGAAAGCTCTGCAGGCAATGCAGGCAATACAGGCGGAGATGACGAAATGTGTGAAACGAAAACTTGTGGAGTTAAGTTTTGGTTGACGGTTAAATAATAAAGCTGTTCTGTTGAGAAGGTGGTTTTTCATTCGGTGTGACCATGTCGACGTGGAAAGACTACTTGACCAATATGTACTTTAAACCTGGACAGCCCGAGGCATTTGCTGGTCCTTACAAACTATATCACATCTTAAGAAAACATGATCAACCCGTGACACAGTCGCAAGTGAAGAAATGGCTACAGGACCAAGATACATTCAGTTTACTCCAACCTGTCAAATACAGGTTCAAAAGACAACGTGTGATTACACGAGGCATTGATGACATGTGGGATGTGGATTTGGCTGATATGGGAAACATAGCTCCCTATAATGATGGCACACGCTTTTTACTAATTGTCATTGATGTGTTTTCCAAATATGTGTGGGTACAGCCAATCCCTAATAAATCACATACCAGCGTCATACAAGCTTTCCAAAAGATTTTTCATGACACACCCCGAAGGCCACGCACTCTAAGGTCCGATAAAGGCACGGAATTTAAAAACAGATGGGTCAAAGCATTTTTGAAGAAAGAGGGCATTCATGCCTATACCACAAAGAATGAAACCAAAGCCAACTTTGCTGAGAGAGTCATTCGTACTCTAAAGGGGATGATGTATCGGTATTTTCTACATAATCAAACTTACCGTTACTTAGACATCCTTCCAGACTTGGTGTACAACTACAACCATAGACCTCATGGCTCCCTCCCGAATAAGTATGCTCCAGCCGAGATTCGCAAAGACAACGAATCGAAAGTGTGGAAGTATATGTATGTCGACAAACTAAAATTGAAACCGAAGAAGAAGAAGAAGTACAAGTTCAACATTGGCGATTATGTGCGCATTTCCCACGTTAAATATGTGTTTCAACGGGATTATCACGTTAAATGGACGCAAGAAGTCTTCATTGTCACACATCGTTGTAAGAAGCAGGGAATACATTTGTATCGTGTGAAAGACTTTTTAGACGAAGATATTGATGGGCATTTCTATGAGGAAGAACTGCAGAAAGTGACCAAAGATATTGAATCTGTGTACAGAATTGAAAAAGTCTTGAAAACACGTAAAAGGCGAGGAGGTGTGAAAGAATTATTTGTCAAGTGGTTAGGTTGGCCAAACAAGTTTAACAGTTGGGTGAAAGAAACAGACATTCAAAGATGAAGCATCCATTTACATGCTTGGTCTCTGGACCTACAGGCAGTGGCAAGACGTCTCTGGTCAGGGAAATTCTCGAACAAAAGTTGATTCACCCCTCTCCGAAAAACATTTTATGGCTCTATGCAGCCGATCAACCCTTGTACAAGGGAATGAAAGGTGTGACATTTTACCAAGGCATTCCAGATGACATTGAAGAGCGTTTTAACCCGAAAAAACCAAACTTACTCATCCTTGATGACTTGATGACCAAATGCCATAGCGATGAGCGTATGACACGTCTCTTTAGTGTGGGTAGCAGTCATCAAAATCTAAGTATCATCTTTATTGTGCATAATTTATTCCATCATGGGAAAGAGATGCGCAATATTAGTTTGAATACCCATTATATCATTTTGTTTAAAAATCCGAGAGACAGTCAGCAAGTCAGTACATTGGCGCGGCAAATGTATCCTGGAAGAGCTCAATTTCTCATAGAAGCCTATCAAGATGCTACCAGCAAACCCCATGGTTATTTGTTCATTGACTTGAAGCCGAAGACGAATGATCAACTGCGTATTCGTACAGGCATTTTACCAAAAGATACACATTATATATATATTGATAAAGCAGTGTATGACCAAGAACCAAGTCATTTAACCATTCACAGTCAAGATGTCTAAACGCATTCGAACGAACCAGCCTTTCCTTCATTTGCTTGCACGTAGTGGGTCTAGACGGCGTAAATCCTTGCTACAGCAAGCTACGAAGGAGGAATTAACGAGCTTGTTTGAAATTTGTTTGAATATATTAAGGGGACATTTACCCTTAAGCTCAAAACGGTATAAGGTATTCCAGCGTGAGCGTCATACCCTACGTACTCTGGCAGACAAGAAGATATCCCTTCGACGAAAAAAGAAGTTGGTGAATCAGAAAGGAGGATTCATTGGAGTGGTTGCTAGATTTGCATTGCCCTTGTTAGCTAAGCTGCTGTTGAAATGAAGCATGCTATGAAAATGGTTCTCATTCCTGAACAGGAATACAAACTGTTATTAGAAAAGAAGGGGAGAAAACATAGCATCAAAAGAAAAGTCAAGACACTTTTACGTGGGAAACGAACACGTGAAAAGGCTATGGAAATGTCTCAACTTTTTGGTCGTCATCTACGAACAAGTCAGTCCCAACAACAACCACCCTCACCACCACCACCACCACCACCACTAGAAAAGCGAGTGTTAAGTCATTTTCAACCTATCTATCATGGAAAAGTGATACAACTTTTAGCAGAACTGAAGAAACATGGTACGACATGGACAGAGAAGGATGAACTTGTGTTGAAAACGGGCGATGTCATTACAAATTCTAACATGATTGATTTGATGAAAGAAGCATTGGTGGCGACAAGAAGAAAAGACCGAAGACCCCCACCCCATGGCTGGCATCCGTTTATCCAGGAAATTGTCGATGCGAATATTCCAAAAACGACGTTTAGTAAAAAGACCACTCGTGAAGACATTGCCACAGAAATGAACCAGCGTCAGCAAAGACAGTTTCCTAAAGGATGGGAAAAGTTTTAACAAAAGAGCTATGGTGTTGTGGTGGTGGTGGTGGTGGCCAGGAAGAGACTATTCCCGTAACTATTCCCGTGAAGATCCGATGTACAAGTGCGTGTTGCGAAGGAGAAATAAAAGACCATGTGAATGAGGATGAGACTTGGTCGAATTGCGCGCGCTGTCCCGAGGCACCTGATGAGGTATATAGGCAACGACGACGACGCACCCATACCATTTGAGGTCCCACCATGGAGTCGACAAGCTTTTACATTACTTTGCCTAGCAATGCGAGTATGAATTATTATCCCAACAACAAGGCTTCGAATTATCAAATTCGTATGCCTCGAACCATCTATCTGAATGGACGATATGAAGTGGCTCTAGCTGAAATTCAATATCCACATACATGGTCAACGATGAGACAGGGCATGAACTATTCTATTCAGTATCGACGCCTAGATACATTTGGCACTATCGATATTCCTCATGGGTACTACAGAACCATACCAGAACTATGTCAGGCAGTGAATGAAGAAGTGGCTAACTCCGAGGACCTTAGACCAGCAGCAGGAGAAGAAGCTAATAATTCTATTATTCGGCTAAAGTATGATAAAATTAGACGACGCGTGTTTCTATTTCTCGATTATGGCTATGAAGTGTCCTTCTCCACTGGATTGGCTGAGATTTTAGGATTTATCCCAGATCACTTGTATACTGAAACATGTACAGCTGACCATAAAGCCGATGTGAAACAGGGGTTTTATACACTGTATGTGTATTGTAGTATTTGTGAACCACAAGTGGTTGGGGATTATTATGTGCCCTTGCTACGTTCTGTTGGGATACAAGGCCATGATGGTGAGATTATCATGAAAACGTACGGCGAACCGCACTATGTCCCTGTAAACACATCCAAATTTGACATGATAGAGATGAATATAAAGGACGACACAGGCCATACTGTTCCATTTCAAACTGGAAAGGTGATTTGTAAACTCCATTTTCGACCAAAAGCACTATGAAAGCCTACACACACGATCCGTCTGCATATCGCAACCACTTTCTTCGACAAGTGGGTGGAGAATTGCCAGGATTCAAAGGAGCGCGAATTCAATATGGGGATGGTATTGGTTCAATACTGGGATCATTGGCTCGTAGAGCTATTCCGCTACTTAAGGCTGGGGCTAAGATCGTTGCGCCACATCTTAAGAAGGCTGCAAAGAATGTTGCGAAAGATGTTACGGGCCGAGTAGCACAGCGTGTGTTTGGTGGTGGTGGTGATGTACATAAAAAGAGAGTGCAACCGATGAAACGTGCTAGAAGACGAAGAACAGCTAGACGGATAACATCAAAAAAGCATAAAAGAGATATCTTTTAAAATCATGTCTCTCATTCACAATCATTCGTGCGAAGGCAGTCTTTCTCCATTGGAATGGTTTCACGTACCGCCAACGCAAACGGCTGTAGAGAAAAGTTATAATGTCGACTATCAACCACTGACGACCATTAGAGAGGGTGCTCCCATAGAATTCTACATTCCTGCGAGTACAGAAGAATATCTGGATTTAAAGAACAGCAAACTTCATATTGTATGCCGCATTGTAAAGGCTGATGGAACAGCGTGTGGCCCAGAGGACCAGGTCTCCTGCATCAATGATGTGTTTAACGGGCTATGGTCTAATATTGAATTGTTTCTGAATGATCGGTTGGTATCTCATAGTAACAACACCCATGGGTATACCAGCATGATCTCGCATCTCATCCATGATTCGGAAGAAAGTCTCCATTCCGAGCGCTCTCTGCGGCTCATGTACAAGGATACTGCTGGGTCGATGAATAGTCATGAGGTGAAAAGGCCTAATCATGAACGCTATGTATCCGGGTTTCATGTCAATGCCGACGGTAGTGATCTAGCTGAGCAAGGAAACAATGGCTTACACCATCGTTTTTTGCATACACGTCTCAGCCGTGAGTTTATGCTGGCAGGTGGTTTAAGGATAGATTTGTTTGAGCAGGATCGCTATCTTCCGAATGGCATCAGTTTGAAGTTGCGTTTCCATAGACAGAAAGATGATTATGTATTGATGGCTGCAGATAATACCTATAAGGTAGAAGTGAAAGAGGCATTTTTAACCATTCGCAAAGTGAGGGTGAGTCCAGGCATTCAGTTAGGGCATACAGACGCATTGCTGAAAAGTCCTGCCAAGATCATCATCACTAGAAAAGAATGTAAAGTCCTGGCCATTCCGGCAGGGTTTCGCTCTTTTGTGAAAGACAACATCTTTTTGGGTCAATTGCCACATCGCATTGTCATTGGTCTGGTTCATAACGAAGCCTTTGGTGGGTCAGTCGCGAGGAATCCATATGATTTCAAACATTTTGATCTGAACTATATGCAACTGTACACGGATGGTGAACCAGTCCTGTCCAAACCGCTCAAGCTTGACATTCCACAGGACAAGTACCTAGACGCTTTTGAAACGCTTTACAAATCGTTTGACCGATTGAATGGTGAGAAAAGCTCCATTATAAAAAGGGAAGATTGGCCTAGAGGGTATTCTTTATTTTCGTTCGACTTAACACCGGATTATGATGGAGCTGATCATTTTCCCCTGATCAAGCATGGGAATTTGCGGCTAGAAATGAACTTTGCTACGGCTTTGCAACCTACCATCAATGTCATCGTCTATGCTGAATTTGACAACATTATTGAGATCAGTGCCAATCGTAGCATCCAATTCGACTACCAGTCATGAACACGAAGCAGATCGAAGCTATCCTGAGCCATGATGCCGCGACCAAAGACTTGTTTCAAGGTGTGTTTGCCATGGACCAGTTACCACCGTCTTTACAACGTGGTGCCTATGTCATCAACACCGACGATCAAGATGAACCAGGAGAGCATTGGGTGGCAGTGTATTATGACAAAGACCCTGTGGAATACTTTGACTCTTATGGACTGTTCCCTCTCGATGAGCGTTTAGAAACGTTTTTAAGAAAGGACTATATGTATAATTCCATCTCATTACAAACGCCGATATCATCGGCGTGTGGTTTTTATTGTGTCTATTATATATGGCATAGAGCTCGAGGCCAGAGTATGTTTGACATTGTGAATATATTAAAAAGAAAGGATGGGGATTTTATTGTAAAGGATTTTGTCTATAGACATTATAAACCATTGTTTTATTAATGGGAAGGGGGGGGTGTAGTTAAGCTGTAGTTAAGTTGTTGAAGAAAATAAAAAGACTGAAGTTTCAAACTGATCTTGTTTTATTGTGTTTTCCAAACTCCCCCCCCCCCCCCACACTTCTTATCTACAAATTTTATTTACAAGTTTCTTCTTTCAATACATGGATCAATGCATGCCATTCATTACAATTTAAATTAATATAGGTATCATAGACATTACATCCACGTTTGTAAATGCTATGAAAGCTCACATAACACACATCACCAAACTTTATCACTTTAACAGTTTCATGTTTAGACAGTTTCAGTTCATATCCTTCTTCTAAGTCCATCAGCCGCATCAGCCGCATCAGCCGCATAGGCTGTGTCACCTCAATGGATTTGGTACCCCGCTTGAGTTGTATTCCATCCTCTTTGAATTCAAGCAGAAGATTCTTCCCAATCCAATGCGTGTAACAGCGCGTTCCATTCCACGGTGCTGAGGGTGATGATGTCGCAGCCTTCTGTGAGCTCGTCATATTGGCGAAATTGTACAAACACGTCTAGACCGTTCTCAGTCACACGCACTTCTAATTCATCCGAGACTGCTAGGAGAAAGCGGGGTATTCTCAACTTGTCTAGGTGATCCTTCAACACAGATTGGTCATCAAGCGATAGGACGAGATACTGTCCAAAATGCCGTAACACAATGTCATCACATAAGTTTCTCAGATAGGAGAACCCATATGTCATGGGTTCATAATCCATCAAATAGTCGTCTTCCATCTCGTCCATGTATTTTTATACTCGGAGGATGTCGAACAGTGGATGCTGTATAGCTTCTAGGAATCGTAAGATTGCGCGCCAGTTCTTGATATCAAAGAAGATCAACTGTGCATAGGGTGTGTCTGGCACAACTCCCTTATAATCCTTTGGATAATCCTGTAAAAGATTTCTACAGAATGACACACGTATGTTAGAATCATATTCAGCCACCGTCACTTCCAGTTTATTTTCAAGTCTGCGTTTAAACCCAGCTTCAAGCGGTATGTTTTTAAAGTCTTTCCACACTTCAGGTTTAAACTGATAAGCAGAACATCTCCGAGAACCCATCATCACTTCATTCCTCTCATTGACTTTAAGGTAAACACCATCGTTTAACATGAGTGCATTCATGATGGGGGGTTACCTGGTTATGCGTTGTCGTCTTGTCTGCGAAGCCTTTTATCCACTTCTTTCACCTGCTTCTTCAACATTTTCCATTCAGGTATGGTCAGCAAGATACCCTTTTTCGTAGGACGGTTCCTTCCAGTCCCCTCATCTCTGAGGTACTTGCGAATGTTCACCACACCTTCATTGCTTTGTTTCATAATCTTGATATACTTTCCATTGCCTAGAGAAAGCATTCCATCCCACGACTGTGGTGGTGCCGCCGTCGCCGTCTCCACTTTTAATTTCTTGATAGTGGTGGTGGTGGCGGTGGGATTGTTCACGTTCAAGTCTTTCACCGTATCTGCTAGAGTATCCATATCCGTTGTTGCAGATCTCTTCATGTTCACCCTCAACTCACTCTCACTCTGAACTCACTCTGAAGTTGTGGTGAGAGTCCCCCCCCCCCCTTTTATACTGTTGCTGCCGCCGCCGCCCTGGCTGCTGCCGCCGCCCTGGCTGCTGCGGCCGCCCTGGCTGCCGCCCTGGCTGCCACCCTGGCTGCCGCCCTGGCTGCCACCCTGGCTGCCGCTGCTGCGGTCTTGTAATGCCCATGCGCCAAAGTGGAATAGCCATCATTCAACACGTATCGCTTATCATCAAAGGGGGAGAGAGCTACTTTCCTCAACTTCTCCGAGAAAATCTGGTGGTCATGGCTTCGAATGGTGTGTCCTGTCACCATCATCTGCGTTTGGTTGAACAAACTGTCTTTATACTGCTCATGTTTCATCCGTCTTTGACACGCGTAAGTGATACCTTTAGCCGTATGTTTTTCTTTCCCACCATACATCATGCTGTACATTTTCGGCCGAAGTCCAACAAACTCTTCAATGGGAATGCCCGCCGTCTCATCTTTCATTTTCCCAAGCACTTTCTTGTTCACGTTGGAATGCAGGAAATGATTGGGGGGATAGTCACTTGTGTCGAACAAGTCGGCATCTTCCTGCATATCCTTGTAGATAGCATCCGTTTCTATGTCGTAACATAGACTGTCGGTGTCGCTGAACAACAACTTGGCGTTGGGATACTTGGCCATTATGTAGTTGTAATGAAAGTCAAACATGAGCACTTTGCTGAGGTCGAGAATGGTGAAGCCGACTTGAATGGGCTTATCCAGAAGCAAATCCACTTTGTGTAAATGTACCGCGGTCAAATCTTCGTTGAAAATTCTAAATTGGTGGAATGACGGTTTGGCTACAACTTTCTTGAACCGCTTTTCCTGGTGAACGAGTTCCACATGGATGCGTTTTCTCACATTTTCCATGGTTTTGCCAAACACAGAGTTGTTCATCAATTTGAAAAAATCTTTCTCAAACGGGTTCTTGGCCAACTTTCTCTTTTCCGTGTTCAACGAGATGTATTTCGCTAACCATTTGCTCTGTGCAAACATGATGGCACGATGCACCTTCGTGACTTTCAATCCCAGTGACACATATTGCTGTAAATTTCTATAATGAAGTACATATTTCTTCTTGTCACACAAGTTGGGAATAAGCTTTTCACTGGGTTTGTCTTTCATGTTGAGATCTTTCCGTAGCTTCTGACTATGCTCTGATAATTCTCCCACCTTCACACTTTTCCGCTCTGGAGCCACTGGGTAGTGATTATGACGATCATGAATGGTCTGTGGGTATTCCAAATCCACTTCTAAAATGTAGCCAATCTCGTCATCTTCATCCACTTCCATGAAGTCAATGGATTCTGGCTCGTTCACCCACATGAATCCACTTTCCGGCATGCTTTGTGACATGGCCCAGCCGTACAGGTTGTTCGCATCCAGGTACATCAGGTAATGGGTCGGTTTCGTGGGATCATACTCTGCTACGTAGGGGTTATTTGCTTTCGCATACTTGTGTGTGATGACAGATATTCCTCCACGTAAGCCTTGTTCAACCATTTGGTACATGTCAATGTCATTGATCAATTCCAACTTCACCTTTGTCGCTTTTAACATCGCATCCCACGACAAGCCTGGCGCTGTATAGTAGTGGGCAGGATCCAATTCATAGGTGTTGAGACATACGTGACGAAAGTTTTCAAACACGTCAGCCAGCAGTAACACATCCGATTTCAGGTACAAGTCATGGTAGTCGCCAAATGTAGTGCAGTGGAATGTCTCCCACACCTTCTGTGCATGTGCATAATCCTCATCACTAATGCCTTCTTCACTAAGCTGACTGTAAAACTTGTCCTTGGACGGCAGTTGTGTTTCAGCAAACTTGGATGGCTCATCCACGTAATCGTAGGGGTACACTCCCTTTCTCAACAGTAACTCTTGCTGGTCGCTATCGTGAATGTGAGAGGTCATGTGATAAAAGTTCTCTTTCCCTTCTGCCGCTAGGTTGGAGACCAACTTCTGTAGAGACGTACTCATGAACTGAAAGCTGTCCGTAAATTTCAGATTGCTCATGGTGAATGCAATATATTTCTCAACGGTGTTGGGAATGACCGTAAGCGTTTCATCTTTGAACTTTCCAATTTCCTCCATGATCAAATGACTGTCATAGCCTCGCAAATTGTGGAAAAAGACAGGGATGATAAACGAATCTTTATCCCCCTGCTGATCCTTTCGAAATTGAAATTGTAAATTGCATTCACTATGTGCAGCTCCACGGTATTTGCCATTGATATGATCATGATCTCTCACACGATCTGCTCCTAGAGGCTCATGACAAATGTAGCAGTCGACCGCAGTCCTGAAATCCTCTTTGTCTTCACGAGTCATCACCATCTCCTTTGGCTGTTGTAAACCGTGCACAATACGATCACGCTCAGTCACCATATGGTCTAAAAAGACTTTCACAGCATTGTCTCCTCGATACAGGACTGGGGCGCGTGTCTCATACTGGCTCACAACCACATAGGCAAAGCTGTTTGGACGATGATGCTGGTACCTCACTTCTTCATGCTTTTTCGTGAAACATTCAAAGTCGGCATAAATCACAAAAGGGACTCGCTGTTGTTTGGCTACATTCTTAAACTTGATAAAGGGTTCCTTGGGAAATGATAAACGTTGCGCTCCATGCTTGCCACACACTTCGCGATGCTTGTCTAACAGATCTTGTCGTGTAAACCCGTGAAGACAGTTGAAACAATAAAACATTGCTCCATTATACTTGGTACGATAAGCCATCAGTCTGCTGAAATTCTTGATGAGACAATAATGCCTTGTCTTGTCATTGCTAATCAAAAGTAAGTTGATTTCTCTCGCGCTGCTAGCGCTGCTAGCGCTGCTGGTGTTTCGACTCAGTTGTATCGGAACAACGACCTCCTGTTCATATCCAAACACGTTGATGGACACATCATTCTCCTTTTCAAACTTTGGAATGTCCTTCGTCGGTGTCGGAAATGTCATGCCTTCCACCTTCAATTCATTCTCAAATACCTTGTATAGATGCACACGCTGTGGGTTTCTATCTGTTGAAGGGTGAAGGTGAGCCAGTACTGACCATAAGAAACACTTGTTGTCTTTATTCTGAATGTTTAACACAGCCTTTGTATCCTTCACTCTCTTCGGCAGTTTGATATAACTGCTCGCTTCCAGAGGTGCTGATGTAGCTGCATGCACTTCAATATACAGGATGTTATCCAACACCCAGCCAGACCCTTGTCGCTCATGTTCATCAAACTTGGTAAACAATTCTTTATAGGCTTCTGGCAAGTCCTGTTCAATATCCTCTGGATTGTAGGCTATATGTGTTCGACTGCTGATAAAAGCATTATCCACTTGTTCTACCATCACACCTTCAGCATTCGCCGTCAGTTTCTTGAAGCGTGCATGCACGACAATGTACCATTTCATGCCATGGTTTAAGGTCTCCAACAAATGTCTCTTAATCCGATTCTCTTGTTGCCGCATTTCAAGTAATAAATCCGATCCATCTTCAGGCTCAAACCGTCTTTCCTGTGCATTTTCACCAAGACTCACTCTTCTCCCTTTCCCTACTTGTACTCTCTTTGGAAGCATCCTGCATACATGTGTGTCAAACGCATCCATAGATGGAAATATCTTTGCACATTCACCGCAGAGGAACGGATCAGATCTGATAATGCTATCTTCCATCGTCTTTTGTCTCTTCACTTCTATCTGCTGAACAAGCTCTTCTATAGCACGTTTCAACCTTGCTGGTTTACATGTATGTGCCACATACAAGTCCAGAAATGGAAATGTCTGTTTGCACTCATGACAAAACACTGATGTGTCTGAATTCATAGCCATCCTTGCTTGCTGTTGCTTGCTGTTGCTTGCTGTTGCTTGCTGTTGCTTGCTGCGCTGCGCTGCTGCCACCGCTGCCGCCGCTGCGTTGCTTGTTGCGCTCCTTGTCTTGTTCTCCATGACTGCTACACTGTACACTGCTACACTGTACTGATGAGGTCCACACACATCCCCCCCTCTTTTATACCCAACCATCCGCTGCTGAGTCAAGCGAGACGCCAACGAAACGAGACGGTGAAGCAAGTGGCACTGGTAGCGATTCCCAGTGGCCCAGTGTGTCCCGTAAGCAGCCCCTCTTTCACTCGAGACGCCAACGGCGAAAACGCCAAACGTCAAGCAATAATGCTGCTGTGTACATACTCTTCCCCCAGTGTGTCCCGTAAGCAGCCTCTTTCACTCGAGACGCCAACGACGAAAACGCGAAACGTCAAGCAAGTGTTGCTGCTGTGTAAATACTCTTCCCCCAGTGTGTCCCGTAAGCAGCCTCTTTCACTCGAGACGCCAACGGCGAAAACGCGAAACGTCAAGCAAGTGTTGCTGCTGTGTAAATACTCTTCCCCCAGTGTGTCCCGTAAGCAGCCTCTTTCACTCGAGACGTCTCAACTTTTTTTTTGGGGAGGGGTGGGGGGGTGGTCTGACGTTTCAACAATGCGGCACCCGTCTCGGCACACACACCCCCTTTCACTCGAGACGTCTCGGAGATTCTTGGGGGAGGGGTGGGGGGGGGGTGGTCTGACATGCTTTGCACTGCGGCACCCGTCTCGGCACACACACCCCCTTTCACTCGAGACGTCTCGGAGATTCTTGGGGGAGGGGTGGGGGGGTGGTCTGACATGCTTTGCAATGCGGCACCCGTCTCGGCACACACACCCCCCTTTCACTCGAGACGTCTCGGCTTTTTTTTTTTGGGGAGGGGTGGGGGGGGGTGGTCTGACGTTTCAACAATGCGGCACCCGTCTCGGCGTACACACCCTCGTTCACTCGAGACACTCACGCCTTCTTTCAAAAAAAAAAACTCTCTGTCTCTGTCTCTCCACACCCCACACACCCCACACCCCGTCTCGGCACACACACCCTCCTTCACTCGAGAACAACTCTGTTTGGAAAAGTATGCATGAGAATGGGAAATGCTTTAAAACTCTATCTCCACACCGTCTCGGCACGGCACACCCCCTTTCACTCGAGACACACCTTCTTCTCTCTGTCTCTCTCTGTCTCTCTCCACACACACCCTTTCACCCCACCCCGTCTCGGCACACACACCCTCCTTCACTCGAGAACAACTCTGTTTGGAAAAGTATGCATGAGAATGGGAAATGCTTTAAAACTCTATCTCCACACCGTCTCGGCACGGCACACCCCCTTTCACTCGAGACGTCTCGACTTTTTTTTTCACAAGCCCCCCCCCCCATACCATTCTACCATTGCACCATTCTACAAGCTTTCCCAATCCTTCCACCGGAAACACACTTTTCGCTCGCAATCCCTCGCAATCGTAATCCATGCAGCAGCATCCTTGCATCATATGACGTTTTCTTTCGTCACAGTCTCTCGTCTCTCGCTTGGGGAGGGGTGGGGGGGTGGTCTGACGTTTCAACGGACGTGCTTTGCAATGCATGCAACAATGCGGCACCCGTCTCGGCGTACACACCCTCGTTCACTCGAGACACTCACGCCTTCTTTCAAAAAAAAAAAACTCTCTGTCTCTGTCTCTCTCCACATCCCACACACCCCACACCCCGTCTCGGCACGGCACACACCCTTTCACTCGAGACACTCACGCCTTCTTTCAAAAAAAAAAACTCTCTGTCTCTGTCTCTCCACATCCCACACACCCCACACCCCGTCTCGGCACGGCACACACCCTTTCACTCGAGACAGTCACGCCTTCTTTCAAAAAAAAAAACTCTCTGTCTCTATCTCTCCACACCCCACACACCCCACACCCCGTCTCGGCACGGCACACACCCTTTCACTCGAGACAGTCACGCCTTCTTTCAAAAAAAAAACTCTCTGTCTCTCTCCACATCCCACACACCCCACACCCCGTCTCGGCACGGCACACACCCTTTCACCCGAGACAGTCACGCCTTCTTTCAAAAAAAAAAAACTCTCTGTCTCTATCTCTCCACACCCCACACACCCCACACCCCGTCTCGGCACGGCACACACCCTTTCACTCGAGACACTCACGCCTTCTTTCAAAAAAAAAAACTCTCTCTGTCTCTGTCTCTCTCCACACACCACATCCCCCCCCACCCCGTCTCGGCGCACACACCCCCTTTCACTCGAGACACTCACGCCTTCTTTCAAAAAAAACTCTCTCTGTCTCTCTCTCCACACACCACATCCCCCCCACCCCGTCTCGGCGCACACACCCCCTTTCACTCGAGACGTCTCGACTTTTTTTTTTTTTGGGGAGGGGTGGGGGGGGTGGTCTGACGTGCTTTGCAATGCGGCAACCATCTCGGCGCACACACACCCTTTCACTCGAGACGTCTCGGCTTTTTGGGGAGGGGTGGGGGGGTGGTCTGACGTGCTTTGCAATGCGGCAACCGTCTCGGCGCACACACACCCTTTCACTCGAGACGTCTCGGCTTTTTGGGGAGGGGTGGGGGGGGGGTGGTCTGACGTTTCAATAGACCGTGGTCCAGTGTGTCCCGTAAGCAGCCTCTTTCACTCGAGACGCCAACGGCGAAAACGCGAAACGTCAAGCAAGTGTTGCTGCTGTGTACATACTCTTCCCCCAGTGTGTCCCGTAAGCAGCCTCTTTCACTCGAGACGCCAACGGCGAAAACGCGATTGGGAAGGGGTGGGGGGGGTGGGGGGGGGTGGTCGTCAATACTCTGTGTATTGACAAGGAGGGGTGGGGGGGTGGTCTGACGTTTCACACATTTCGTCATCTCCGCCTGTATTGCCTGCATTGCCTGCAGAGCTTTCCAACTTTTGTAGAGAGCAGACGTGTCGAAAAAATAATATGCAGTTTAAGAAAGAATTTTTCACTGAGGAACGCCTGGCGGCCTATCATTTCTCAAAGAAGGATGCCGATTTATGGGAAGAGGTATATGTCGACTACCAGGCGTTCCTCTATGAAACATGGAGGGATTTTCAGTCTCAACATCAACAGGAATTTCACCGCTATGTGTATGCATGAGAATGTGTGGGAAATGCTTTTTTTTTTTTTAAAATAAAACTCTTATAACTCTCTCTCTGTCTCTGTCTCTGTCTCTCTCTGTCTCTCTCCACACACACCCTTTCACCCCACCCCGTCTCCGCACACACACCCTTTCACTCCAGACGTTTCAAGACCTTTCACCGGAAACACACTTTCGCTCGCTATCGCTATCGCAATCCTTGCATCAAATGACGTTTTCTTTCGTCATACTCTATCTGCGCCCGATACACTGCCGCACAACTCTTCACATACAAATAAGAGTTCTACCACACATTTGTGGCAGAACTCTTAAGAGTTCTACCACACTTGTGTGGTAGAACTCTTAAGAGTTCTGCCACAAATGTGTGGTAGAACTCTTATTTCTACCCTACTGAGGGTGCATAGGTGATCGTCATCGTCTGAACCGGTGATTATGATATCGTCCAAAATACGCTGCACGTTTTTAATATTTTTTAAAACCTGTTCAATTGCGCGTTGCCAAATAGAAGCAGCTGGGGAAATACCATACGCCAGGCGATTGAAAACATAAAGTCCTTTCTGTGTGTTGATGGTCAGGTATTTTCTCGATTCTTCGTCCACTACCATTTGAAGATACGCCGTTTTGAGGTCTATCTTTGAAAATTTCCCTCCACCTGCCAATGTTGCTAACATGCTCTCAATAGTAGGCAATGGGTACAGTCAACATTGAGCTGTGGATTGACAGTGACCTTAAAATCGCCACATATGCTGACAGAACCGTCCTTCTTCAGAATTGGGACAATGGGTGCAGCCCAATCACTCCATTCTACCGGTGAAAGGATACCTTTACTTGCCCCTCATTGCAAACGGGACTTGTCTGGGTTTGCAAAATTTAGGGGTAGCTCCTTCTTTGAGATGTAACTTCGCAGTTATCCCTTTTAGCTCACCCAATTCTTTGTCGAAACACTCACTGTACTTTTCCAGAAGATGGTCTAATTTCTTCTTACCTCGAGCCATCCGTATGGACTTGATTTCGTGCCAATTTAATTTGATGTGTCGGAGCCAATCTCTACCGAACAAAGGTGGACCTCCCCCGTGAAGAATGTACAGCCGCAAACGATGTTCCTTACCTTCGTGTTCCACCAGAACATTCATGTACCCCTCTGGCCTTACACATTCTCCAGTATAGGTTTTTAATACAACATTTGTTCTCCGCAGCCGTAATTTACCAAGATGGCGCTGATAATCGCTTTTCGATATTATCGAAAGCGCAGATCCTGTATCAAGCTCCATTTTACTGTTTATTTTAGGACTGATCGTGATGGACGCACATTTCTTCTCGCTATTGTTGTTTACATCGCAAACAACTTCCGTATAGCCGAGATCTGAACAGGAAGTGCTGTCGCCATTAGATTCCTCACTATCAGTGGCCACTTCATCGTCATCAACATAAAAAAACTTTCTTCTTTGGCTTCCGCTTCTTAAACTGGTCTGTCCCGGTCTTTTTGCTCTCGGAAGATGACTTACCGGATTTCTTCATCTTGCATCTTCTCTTAATGTGGCCTTTCTTACCGCAGTTGTGGCATTTCTCGTCCTTAAAACGGCAATCCTCGGGACCATGACCATTCCTGCCACACCTGAAGCAACGATTTCCAGTGGTCCTCTGCAACTTGTTAACATTTGCCGATGCTTCTTGCATTCCGATACATCCTTCATGGCCATTTCCATGGCAATTGCTATCTCCTTGGCCTTCTGGTAGGTTAAATTCTTCTCCGACAACAATCTTTTCAGGACATTTTCGTTCTTTATCCCACAAACCGGCTGATCTCTGAGATGCTCTGCCAGACGCTCACCGAACTCACAATGCTCACTCAGCTTTTGGAAGACACCCACGTAATCTGTCACCGACTCACCCGTCTGTTGCTGACGCTTGTAGAACCGGTATCTCTGTGCTATCACGTTGGGCTTTGGACTGAGATGCTCTTGCAGCAACTTACCAATTTGCTCGAACGTCTTTGTTGATGGCTTGTTAGGTGAACACAGGCTATGTAGCAAGGAATAGGTCTTTCCGCCAATCAGACTAAGAGTTACAGCAACTTTTTTGTCGTCGGCTACGTCGTTGGCAATGAAATACTGCTCTAACCTCTCCTTGTACAGCTCCCAGTCACCAGCAGCCACGTCGAAGGGCTCCAATCGTCCGATCAGTGATGCCATCATTCAGAAGTCACTTAGGGAAACACTCACTTTTCCGTTATCTTCGGTACTTTCTTCTGCGTCTTTCTTCTCCACCAGATCCTCATAACCTCTTCGGTCCGACGCAACACGATTTGCTCGTCGTCATTTGTTCTATCCGTGAGGTGGCTACGTGGAAACACTAATTGAAACTAAACAGACGCCAAGTTGCCGCCATGTCTTTATTTACAACTGGAAGTCTCTCACTGGCTACACATATACACAACAGTTTGCTTCTGGTAACCATTGCAATTTAGGCTCAAATTGCTCAAGTTAAACTCAAATTACAGTCTTTTTTGAAGTAATTTTTTACAGAAAAAAGTCTGTCAAATTTTTAAAATTCTTTATACGGCACAGTAATGTAGTGTTTCTGTAGGCATTATTTTATTCTTTCCTAATGGCAATCTTTAAGATGTGATTGATAAAAGTTTGATTACCTTCATTTTTTATTTCACTATCAATTCGTTTTTATTATGCTTGATGGCAGTTTGACATACATATAAAAGTTTTGTTTTTGAAGAGCACTTGTTCTTTTTGCAAATCGATTTTTCTAAAATTTTGAATATATATATATTTGAAATGCTACTGGCAGATAAGATATTTAAGTAAGACAGTAACTGAAGATCATGTCAAACTGAACGCCTTATATCATTTTCTGTAACCTTTATGGTACTATAAAATGATCAGATAATGTTTCTTAATTGATTATTTTCAGCATCAACATACTTGATATCGTTTTTTCTTCACTATAAGTGGTAAATAACACCAACACAAAACAATTCGGGATGAAATAAATTAATTATGAACAATGTGCAAATATTGAAGGGAACGCTCGCTATTTATTTGTGGGGTCAAGGCTAACGTCAAAAAAATGGAAGAAAGATAATAAAGAACAGTTTTATTTGGCCGGCTGTTGATTTTGTAGCACTGTTTTATGTTACGTTTCACATTTAATATAATTCGTAAGTTATTAAATGTTTTTGTGAGTACCGGTCGTATTAATTGTAGCTGTGTGTCTTTTCACATTCACCTGAATCCTACGCGTATTCTAATATTCACGAGGTAGAATCGAAACAGGATCTACCCTAACTGCTTCTTCTCCCAAAGCATATCCTTGACCTTTTATACACATACGGTTTCGCATTATGATGTGCTGCAAGTGGATGGTTTTTATTTTTAATTCTCAGTAAATCCAAACTCGCAACCCGATTGAGAATTGTTTCCGGTTTCCACTCTCTATTTTTCGGATGCAATCGACGATGGGATATTTATTTCGAAGCATAACCAGGGTGGTAATATACCAGTCTGCACTTTCGAAAAATTCTGATTGGGGCTAGTTTTTTACTTCTAGTTCTTTGTAATTAAACTATCAAGAAAAACAAGTGCACATCGAAATATACCGTTAACTTCGGACAACAGTGCCTCATAGCGCCACTGGATACTTCGTGATAACAGCATTTATCCGGGAAATAAAATCTTGTGTTTTTCCAGCTGATTGCAGTTGGCCAGGAATCACACCAGCGGGTCATGCTTTGTGATAAGGTTGTCCAGATTTTTTTCCAAGGTGCGGAAACGCTGTTTTTGCCGCCCGGCAAATGTACTATTTGCCAGTGAATGTGAAAAAAAACCCGACGATCTGCTCTTTCCTTAAACAGACTACTACTACTACTCCCTTGTAACATACGAGTATGTCCTTCGGTATCGACAACTCCCTTTTATCCACACCATTCTCTTTATTAGTGTTCCCTTCTTGGTGGTTTTATATGAGTGTTATTTTCCTGAGGTATCATTGCAGTTTGCCTTTAAAACAAACACTAGACCATCCATTTTCATTTGGTTAACTGACATGCCTGAGCCCTGTTTGTTTGAAGTTTACAACTGTGCGTATTAACAAGGCTTTCACGGAACTGTGTGCATCTCAGTCTGTGTGCATCACCATGTCTTAAATATCATTCAGTTTCCCGACCATTTTTCATTGGTTAAATAATAACTGCTCATACAGGGTGGCCACCGACCCTGGAAATCAGGGAATTCAGGGGAAAATGAATCGGCATTCTCCAGTCAGGGAAAACCCAGGGAATTTGAAAATTCCAGCAAATCTCAGGGAAAATACAGGGAATTTAATTTTTGGAAAATTTGAGGTTTTCCATGATATTTCCACGTAAATTTTTCTTTTTACAAAATTGGATAGATTTAGTAAGGATTTGTTGAAAGTTGTCTTTTTCTAAGCGTTTGAGAGAAATAGTAGGATACGGAGTCAATATCTATTGTTTTTGAACCAAAGCATGTAAGTGTTGGAATTTCGAAAACCTGCGCTGTTAAAATTAATTTTCTGGAAAACTCAGGGAATTTCGTTTCGGATTCCAGGTGGCCACTCTGTTAGAGCTGCAAGCGATTTGGATGGTAAAACTGCTTTGTTTAACTTGAATACCAACCAAGTTGCCTAAATATTACTTTCATTGACAAACTTAATCAACAGCTGAGTGTGTGGTTGTGTACTGCATTATATGGCAATTTCACGATATTTAATAGTGGACAAATTTTCATCATGTTTATTTGTGGGCAAAACTAGATTACAGTTAACCAATGATATTTCAGGTAAATTTCAGCATTTTCCATTTTTGCCGCGCCTTCTTGGTAATAAGCCTTTGTATGCGTTTTTAGGCCCCAACCCTTCGGATTGGGGCCTATAGGTTCGGGGTGTCCGTCCGTCTGTCCGTCATCGTTTTATACCCCTATGAATTTGGGGGGGGGGGCGGTTGAGGCCTGCTTGTGTTTCACAAATACTTACTTGTTCAAACTAACTTCACATGTTATTCTACATGTGTTATAACTTACGTGCGGATAGGATTCTTAAAAATGTAGTGTTGCTGAGTGTTTGGCCTTTTTTTCATCAAATCTTTACACATTTAACCTAGCATGTTTCAGACGAAACATCAAGACTCATCTGTAGCTTCCAAAGTTTGAATGCATTTGCATATAGTAAAGAAGTAATAAAAGATAATAAGGGAAATTTGTCTAAATGCAAAAGGCCTTCCCATTGACGGGTTTTAAAAAGTTGAAAGTGTTTGTGCAATTTTTAAGTCACTACGTACTTAGATGTTCTACTGCTTATCAAAGATGCATTTCAGTTATTTTTATCTCATATTGCAATACATTTTGAACCAAAAATGTTGTGTGGGACTGCGTGAAGTCGCGTTGTATTGAAATATGGCGGGAATTTTTCGTGATTAATAGTGGCCAAATTTAGGAAAACACATAAAATGCACTCTTCCTACAAATCCGGTCCAGTTCAGGTGAAATTTAAGAAGGATGTTCCCCTCTAGGTCCTGCATCACACTTGTTATTTTTTATGGCGATTTAATCAAAGTACTGGATCTTTCCCGATTATTTTTGATAGCAATGTTGCTTGTGGGGCCTTCTACAAAATTTGAATGTTGTCGGTTCCTCCTTTCACGTTTGTCTCTTTTATGGCTGGGTACAATGTCATTCTTGTTTTATGGCAAAATGACCCGACGCAAGTAATTTCCTTACTTAAAGAATGGCTTCTGAAAGCGACGACGTGATGCAAGTCTCGTCCGGCGGCAATAGCGCCGACGGGGATCAGCCGATGGGTGCCAATGCCAGGCTGTCCCAAGGCGATATCGTGCAAGTGGACAGCAGCGAAGACGTGATGAGTGGCGAGGACTTTTCGGAGTCTGAGGTGAAAAAAAGACTGTTTATAAATAACTTCTCCCACCTCTAGATCATGGCAGTTGCTTTTGAAAATGCATAAAAATTGTTTTAAGTTGCATGCAATGAATTTCCTGTCCACAACAAAGGTTGTGCACTTTGCTTAGTAATCTTTCAAAAAAAAAGATATAAAACTCTCACATAACACGAATTTGTTTCACAATAAATGTCAGGGAAAAATATTATAAATATAAAAGGTGGAGAGTCTATAACGCGCATGGTTTTATGTTTAAAAATTGCAATTTTGTCGATGTAAAGCCTGAAATTGGATTTCAGTACTACAGTTTGGGTGCTTCAAGAAGACTGGCAAGTATTCCTCATAGCAGTTGTGGTTATTATGACTCTCTAATGTGTAGCGTTACAGCATTCCTGACAAACCTCTGATGGTTCTTTACTTGATGCGCAGGGGAGTGAAGGAAGTGAGAGTGATGACGAGGACAGCGGCGACTCCAACGATGACGTCAGCGATGACGGCGCCTCCGAGGAGGATACGTCGTCGACGGACGGCGAGCTCGGTGACAGCTCGGACGACAAAGGCGAACCATTTACCGAGGCCGCCGCCACCGGCGCATCCACAACCGACCTAACCGCAGAAAACGACTGTACAGTTGTTGATAGCGGCGCTTTCAAACCAGTGACTGATGTTTCGAAATCTGATGAGATTGACTCTACTGAAATGACTACTGGTTCTCTAGCGACGTTAACAAGCAGTATTGAGAAAAATATGGAAAGTAAAACGAGTGCAGTGTCAGAATCTCAAGCAGATGAGGATAAAAGTCTGGAGTTGTTGTCTAAAGAAGAAACTGACGAGATAAAAGGGAACGAGGAAGGAAAGAGTGATGAACAAAGTGATAAAAAAGTGAAGAAACCGCGGAAAAGAAGAGCAAAAACTAAACCCGACGAGGATGGGAAACCTGAAAAAACCGCCAAAAAGAAATCAAGTAAGATATTAAATGATGCATAATAATAGGAATTCAGGGTTCGCGTTGGCGGGGTTTTTGTCCACTTTTTGGGCATTTTTTACGAAATGACTCACTTTTTCGGAACTCGCCGAATCTTTCTAGACCAAAGTGAGTCACGCTTTCCTTTTTTGACTCACTTTCCTGAGGACCCAGCGCGAACCCTGGGAATTAGAGCAGGCGTCCGATAATTATATATATATATGTATATAAGTGTGAATTTGAACTTCACGAAATAAGGGAATTAAATTAATAAAATAAAATGTGATTACCGTGTGTTGGATTTTTACCATGTCAGTATGAACGTTGCTGTTTAGAAGATGAAAAAGAAAAACGAGGACGGAAAAGGAAGAGGAAAGAAAAAAAGGAAAAGGGAGAAAAGAAGAGAAAGACAACGTTTGAAAGAAGAAACATCAGGTTTGTCCATCGAATAGTAATTTTTTGATCTAGTCAGAATCGCGGCGAAAGAAGGAATAATGCACAAAGAACGCAGAAGCGGTTTTCTCTCTGTCCTTTTTTTGTGTTGCAAAGGTTTAGATGTAATGATACTGTATAAATTTAAAACTTATGATCGCTGTGACAAAACGAACCGGCATATCAAATTTATAGGTTTGCGTTTAATAGATTAGTGTTACTTACAGTTGAAAAAAAAAATCATGACGTTACAATAACAAAAACGACGGTAATGATTCGTGGACCCCCTTGGGCAAACTATGTTTTAATCGTTCAGAAAAATCAAAGAACAGTCGCTTGATGAGGAGACGCTGCGAGCGCAAAGAGAGGAGATGGAGAGGAAGAAGCGACTGGCAGAGAAAATTGAGCGGCTCAAGGCGTCGCAGCTACAGACATTACTCGATGACGGTACATTTATAGGCTTAGAGCTGCGACTTCTATCCATTCAAAACGTGTCGCGTACTGTGGTCCTCCAGTGGTTTCTTTGCGTGATAATATCTTGCTGGTTGTGACTCAGATAGACTGGTGTTTTTTTGTTTTTTTTTTTTTTTTGTTTGTGCAAAAGTATTATAGTACGTTTGCAAATAGATAAAACTGTGTGATTAGGGCACACGACCCACAAACGAGTTTTTGGGTTGGTCCTACCTCTTGTATCTAACGAACCGAACGGCATTGTAATGGTCATATGAATGCATTCGATAACAGCGTTTTCTTGTTTGGAATCTCTCTAATTCGTGATGTGGTTGTAATTAGCTCTAACACGCTCTTAAAATATACACTTCCAACACGTGCATGTTCATAGATTCCATGTCGGACGAAGATGTTCCCCTGCCTCCTCCAAAACCCGCAATTAAACCGAAGAAAAAAGATGGTAAGGCCTCATTTTAAATGAAAAAAAAACGCTGAATGATTAGGTGTTTTATAACTCCTTTATAACGTAAAAAATGAGGGTTTGTGAGATGATTCCATCAATGACAGCAGCACACATAAAATTTGCATTAATTAGGCCCAAACCCTTCGGATATGGGCCTATAGGTTTGGGGTGTCCGTCT